>PVIH01000173.1:0-430921 GCA_004025045.1 Sigmodon hispidus | reverse complement strand
GTAAGATTCTGATGGTCAGAATTGAGTACGTGTAAAACTGGGTGTCACTCCCTGTTGGGCTCTAGGTCAGTGGTTCTCAACCTTCCTAATGCTGTGACCCTTTAACACAGTTTCTCATGCCATAGTGACCTCCAACCATAAAATTATTGTGTTGGTACTTGGTAACTGTTATGAATTGTAGTTAAATATCTGAAATGCACAGTAAATGATATGCAAACCACTACCACCACCCTCACACCCGCAAAGGAGTCTTGACCCTCAGGTTGAAAATCATACTCTAGGAGCTTGCCAGAACACAGTCCAACAATGGAGTTGCGAGTACTTGTGAGAAAACTTCAAGAAAACAAGAACAAGAATTTCTTCAAAACACAGAACTGTTCTTGTGCCGTGTTTTCATCTTACTCTCGGGTGTAGCAGAGAGGGGTGAGTTTATTTACACTGTTGTTATTTATGCACCTCTATGAAAAAAAAAGCAAAACATGTCTTGCCACATGTAGCTTGTCTCTGTGATTCCATAAAGCTTGAACTCATGAGAACTTTACTCAGGTGACTGTTCTTAACTCTTGGGGTTCATTTCTGATGCTTTGAATGAAGTTGGCTATTGTAGGAGACTTTAGTCCAACCCATTTTGGCCCTGTCCTTCCAGGTTCACAGCACCAGTTAGGGCAATATCAGAGATAATCAACTTCTTTGCATTTTCTATTATCTAAATGTCATCATCATTCTGGTTTTACTCCATCTTCTCCTTCCATTAGTGAATCTCACATGTCAGTTTTTCTGTCTCCCTCTCATAAGGCCTCTTACGGCTTTATTCAACATCTTCATCTCAAGATTGCAATTACACTGATACTATCCTATTTGCTAGGTAAGGTAGCACATCTACAGGATCCAGGCACTGGAACATGAACATCTTTGGAGGACATTAGTCTGTCTACTACAGGGGCCGAGAACTCAGTCCTAGTGAAGGAATCATAACTGAGCTAAGCCAATTTCAGCCACCCTGATGCATTTCTCTGACAGTTGTCTGTGAGGCAGTCTTTTAAGCCATTCTGTCTAGTAAGATATGTAGAGATATCAGAGTTCTGAGCAAGTTTTTTTCACTTGGTAGCTCATATGAACGAGAAGGAAACCTTATGTTTTTGGTCATTTATTATCATTTGGTTATTATTTTGTATGGACATTGTGTGACCTTGAAGAATAGGTCAAAACATCACTTGCAATGCTACCATACCAACTCAACCTTGTTGGGTTATTAATCTATCCTTGGAAATACCTTTAGGCTTTTTAAACAGTGTGCAATAATGTGCTTAGCTTAAGCCCATTAGTGGGATGTTCTGTAATTATGGCTGACAGCAATTCCATCTATACCTAAGTCTACAAAGCATGCTCTTATTGCATATTACTCAGACTGTGCTACTTGGATCCCAAGAATCCTGATTCTTAGAAAATAAATATAATGTAAAGCCACTAAGAGAAAAAAAACATAAAGATGGGTGTGTTGGTGATTTTAACCTCATAAAAATCATATTTGAGCATCTAAACTCATATAATAAAAAGTTATCTTCTTTGTAATGCTAATGCACATTCTTCCTGGCAAAATATGGGTGGGCCATGTCTGATCTCAGTTATACACTGTATTTATTGCTAAGTAAAGCAAGATAAGGCCTGTAAAGGGCTTAAAATAGAGCTGTGTATGGTAGATGGCCAGGAAGTTATGGATTTTTTCATATATTCTTTGTTTGACTGCTATCATTTTATTTTGACAGAATAAATTCCACAATTAATAACAGTCTCACCCCACATATACTTGATACATACTGGATAGAGAGGATGCCTTGTACCATGATCCTTTGATAGAATATAGATAATTTTACTCAATATTTAAGAAATTACTCTCAGAAAAAAAGTCTAGGGAACTTTGATTATATCCCAGTTAGAGGCTCGTGTTATAAATTAAGGAGAGAAATTCTTTTATTGACAGTAATTTGAGGATTTTTTCTACCATAGTAAAACCAGCCATCTCCTCATATTGTCAAACAAGTCTGGATCCTTAACAAAAGTAGCCCCAGAAAAGGGTGGATTGTGTGTTGTCTTGTGATCTAATGCTTTTCTAAAAATACCTCTTAAGAAAGAATTTCTCAATCTTTCATGTCAACAAACTGTTGACAGACTGAAATCAATCGTCTGTACCTCCTTAGGTAAACATGGGCCTCTTCCTTTAAAGTCCAGTGTGAGTGAGGACAGTGAAGAAGAAAGTACCATTCCATCATAAAACTTAGCAAAGATGCCTGCAAAGAAGCTTCAGAGAAAATATAGTCTCATACTATGCTAGGTTCTGATGAACACTTGGGCATTGTTGTAGGAGCAAAAACGGTGTTTCAGGGCACAGTGGAGAATGATATCTAGGCATTTATGCTGAATGCTGAAAATTCTCATGGCTGCATTCCCAATGCAGTACTTAGGGTGTGGGTGTGTGTGTGTGTGTGTGTGTGTGTGTGTGTGTGTGTGTGTGTGCAGGCATGTGTATACTTGTGTGAGCATGAGTGTGGAGATGTTCCCCAACCACTCTGCACCTTATAGATTGAAGTAGTGACACTCATTTGAATCCAGAACTCATTGATTTGTCTAGTCTAGTTATTCACCTTGTTCTGGGGACCCCTGTCTGTGCTTCCCAAATGCTGGGTTACAGGCAGTCTGCCATGTTCACTTTGTGTTTACATGGGTAGTAGGGATTTGAACTCTGATCTTCATGCTTGCATAATAATTGTTTTATTCACTGAACCATCTCCTCAGTCCTCTTAATTATGTATACATATATGTAAATGTATGTATCTGTATTTACATCTGCTTAAGTGTGTACACACACACACATAACACAACACAACACACATACACATACATATCCCTCTGGAGGCAGAAGCTGGAGCAGAGACCAAAGACCATGAAGAAATACTACTTACTGGCTTGCTTCTTCTGGCTTTCTCAGATAGCTATTATATATAACCCAGGCCCACCTGCCTATGGTTGACATCACCTACAGTGGGATGGGCCCTCCTACATCTATTAGCAAGTAAGAAAATGCCTCCTGGGAATGGGTGGCCACAGGAGAGCCTAATCACATCAATTCTTCAGTTGAAGTTTCCTCTTCCTAGATGTGCCAAGGTGGCAACAACATTAGCTATCACACATAACACATACACTTTAAAATAATTATGTGAGAATTTCACACAAAGCATTTTTATCATATTCTTTCTCTCCTCTAAGCAATCCCAGTTTCAACCCTACTTCCCTATCAACCACCAGCGTCATTCTCTCCCCCAAAACACAAAAACCCATCAAGTTCATCTTGTACTTCTGCCCATATGGCTCCTCATATATATTTTTTTTAATTTTCTCTCTCTCTTTTTTAATTTATTATGTATACAGTGTTCTGTCTGCATGCATATCTGCAGGCCAGAAGAGGGCATCAGATCTCATTACAGATGGTTTGTGAGCCACCATGTGGCTGCAGGAATTGAACTCAGGACCTCTGAAAGAGAAATCAGTGAGTGCTCTTAACCTCTAAGCCATTTCTTCGTCCCTATTTTTAATGGATTTTTAAAGCAAAACAGGAATGTTTCAATGTTGACCAGGATAACCTACTGCTGTGTAGCTCACAGAAGGTATACTTTGAGATCTCAGGTCTTATTTTGAGGCAAACAGAATTTTTTGGTTTTTTTCAAGCTAATTTGTTTGGGGAAATGGCCTCTGCTTTGTTTGTTGACTGTGTCTCACAGCATGAAAAAGAAAATCTGATGAAATTGCTTTCTGTTGAATTGGCATATTTGAGGAACCACAAGGGCAAACCTTTTATCCAACTTATCTATACAACTGAAATTTAAGCTACACTCTTAAAAGCATTTTAAATCCAAAGCACTTATCCACATAGATAAGCTCCATGGAGAGAGGCATTTATCCCAGGAAAGAGAAGGGAGCCCTCTCCATCCACTTCTGAGACTGTAACTCACAAAAGAATTGCACAAGGTGGTGTTTGAGTTCTTGTGAGACCATTTATGCTTGGTGTTTATTGATTCCATTTCAAGTACTCCTAGGCTCTGAACGACACATAAAAAGTCCCTGCTTAACCAGGGCTAACTTGCAAGAAAAACACCCAGCCACCACTGCTATCCCATCTCTCACATTTTCTTTGCTCAAATTTGTATTCATGGCAGGGGATGATGAGCTAATGCACTATACTATGTGTGTGACATTTTGCACTATACAATGCACTATACAATGCACTGTATAATGGTGTGACATTTTGGTCGCATCGACAGGCCTTTCACATATCCCAGCTCATTGTCATGCCCTTGTGACCCAGATGATACATACATTATAAAGACTTCAATTTGGGTGGAAAAACTCAAATCTTTTTCTTTTGTTGTGTTGGAAGCCTTTTAGCTCCCTCTTTCAGGACTGTGAGATCACACATTTCCTTTGCTTCCCTGTCTCTTGCTTTGGACAATGGGATGGGAGCAGATGTGTCACTTGGGAGGAAACACTGAATGTTAGGTCTACAACCCTATGCCTCCTTCTTAATCATCAAGCTAACATAAACTGTGAGATATCCAACAGTCCCTGCCTGTGTCCCTATGTGATTATGACAGCAAAACCCACTTGACACTTGTATTTGACATAGAGAGTCAGAAATTAACCTTTGCTATGTTTTTGTGCCTGATACTTAAACTTAATCACACTTTGCTTCATTTCAGTGGAGGAAAATTATGGTCTCCTGTATGTGAAAGAATTCAAGATGGCAACTGTTTCAGAAGCAAAGAAAGAAGGGAAGATCCTGGGAAGAACCCAGAAAGTCAAAAGGTTCCTCCTCCATCCTCCTGTTAGCATGCAGAAGGCCCAAGGACACTTGGGCCTGGCCACATTTGCTAGGGCTAAGAACAGGATCACTGAAAGAAAATTATTCATGTAGCCAAGAACTAATTTAAATAGAGAACAGACTTTGTGCAGGAAGCTCATGCTGAGGAGGGTCCCAGAGTTCTCAGGATGCTCATTCCTGGCAGTTCTGAATGCTGATGGAGAGAAGAAGCTGAGTCCATGGTCTACACCACCCAGATCTTTAGAAATCAATGGCTCTAAAGAAGAGTGAGAAAGAAAGGGAAGCTGAGATGTTCCAGCTCTAGAAAAGCTTAAGTAAACCTGAAATGTTCTTAAGCCACAATTGGGCTTGAGAACATTTTCCCAGGTCCTGGGGTCTCTTACTACTAGCTGGACATAGTCCTGGCAATCATGGCTTGTGTCAATCCTGTGCTGAATTTCAGATATTGCCACCATTAGTCTCAGTTGCCGGGGCTGCTGTAAGAGATGAGAGAGGAGAGATTTCAAAGCCAGTACACATCTTCCATTCATCCTTCATCTAACAAGGAAAAAAGGCAAACAGTTACACCATAGATTGTCATTTGCTGGGGGCTTCCGTTACCCCCAAACATGTGTTTCACAGTCCACAGCTGACCAAGAGTTCGCTTATCCTCTCTCCTTTGCAAAAGTAAAAATATCCTCATCCTCATTCATCAGGAATGGAAGGAAGCCTGCCCATAGAAGGGGGAGTCAGCCTAGCTCTGAAATATCCACTCAATCAAGCCTCAGTTTGCTCTGAGATGAGAGCAATCCCCCAAAACCCAGTGCTCCTGTGCATAACATTACTAAATGAGAATTAATTTTAGGTCACTTGCTCAATTTGTTGCTTGAGAAATAAAAACACATCCAAAGAAGGTGCCTCCTATCTTCTGCCACCAGACATATCTTCCCTGAGATAAGCATGGGTGCATTTGTGTCAGGAAACTCATGAAGATAGAATGTAAAAGGTCCACCAGCCAGGTTTTGTAATGTGTAATTGAGAAATGCAGATTAATAGTCATCTATGATAAGCAAACTTATAGTCATGTTAGTTAGGTTTTTGTAGGTATGCAAAGATATATTTCAGTTAGATAGGTAGTCTTCAAACACTTCAAAGACATGCAGAATATGGCATTTAAGATATTTTAAGAACTTAGACTTTTCTAGACAGTGAGACAGGTCTGTTCCTGGCAGCACCAATGTATTTCAGGAAAAGGATGGGCATTGAAGAAACTTCATGTGGAATTTACTTTGTGGCAACAGTTAGCCACTGGACAAGAAACTGTTCTGGTATTGCCTGCTTGATAGTATGCTGTATAAACTGGACATGCAGGTTCCATAGGAAAGTGACCTCTGAATGTGGGCAGAAAAAGCCGAGATGGTCCTTCAGGTTCCTGCTTTGCAGAAAACATTGCCAGACATTCTTCAGGACACAAGGAGAAGCAACTGATGGACTGTGTCAGATTTCCTGCATCACTGAAAGGTTTGCCAGAGACTTTGGGCCTATAGGCTGAAGATAGATGCCATAACGTTACAAAGGAACTTTGGGTGACTGTCCAGGGAGACAGGTGTCATCTCTGTCATTTTGTAGACGTTGGAAGCTGCTTGCACTTCCTGTTTATTTGCATAATACTATATCCTTCTGTGGTCTTTGATATGGTTGAAGGTTTAATAATTATAGGTATAGTTCTTTTTAGTTTAAAAGGTATATTAGATATGAAACTTTAGATAAGGTAGATAATGGAATATTCCCTTTAATTTTGTGAATACAAATAGACTGGATATGGTGACTGTAATTCCTATTTGAGAGCTGTTCTGTATGTAATTTTGCTATATGGAAATTGAAACCTTCCTTTTTAATTAGACAGAAAAGAGGAAATGTGGTAGAATGTTTTCTGTATGATGTAAATAAAGAACTGTTTGTGCCCATGCACGCCACCATAGAAGTGGGTGGAGAGTCAGAGGCAGCCAGGTAGAAGGAGGGTGGAGTTAGTCACTTTCCATCAGACCCCCAAGAGGAACAGACATGTAGAGGTACCGGCTAACCACGGGCTGGGAGCCACGTGGTGAGCAAATCAATAGAAATGGGTTGAATTAAGATGAAAGAAATAGCTAGTAATGGGCATAAGATATGAGCCAAACAGTGTTAAAGTATATAAGCATGTGATTCATTTCTTTTGAGGGACAAAAGCCATGGGCGCACAGACCAGGTTCCAAACCACTGGTGCCGCACGCACGCCAGGTTGCAAACCTCCCGGACCCAAAACGGGACGGGGAAAAACTTTTTACAACATCTTAGATGATGGCTTCTCTTATAAAACTGGGTAATTTTTACCAATCATCCCTGTGATGTATCAGTGTTTGAAGGTGTTCCCCAAAAGGCATGTCTTAGAAATTTAACCCCAACATAATTGTGTTATGGATTTAGCTGTACTGAGAGGTGATTAGGCCATGGGGGCACATGGACTGGGTTAACACCATTTTCTTGGGAGTTAACTTGTTATAAAGGGAAAACATTTGACCCTCTCACATAGGTCATCTCTCTGTCTTTCTGTCTCTCTTCACCCTTCTCCATTTAAAGATGTAGCAAGAAGACCCTTACAGAGAGCAGTCACTGTGAGATGAATATAACGTCTTCAGGTTGTTGCCCTTGGAGACAAAGCAGATGGGAAAGGCTGTGAAGGGATCAGTGGGAGGGGTTTGAAGAAGAGGGCACACTGCTCATGTTTCCCATCTCTGTAACAGAACACCATAAAAGCAACTTAAGAAAGGAAGGGATTTATTGGCTCACAGTTTAGAAGGAGACAGTCCATCATAGCGGGAGGGGGAGCCATGGCAGAGTTCCAGTTAGTGGACTATGTGACTGGAACTCTTTATGCTTGGATGAAACTGAATGCAGGAGATGAATTCCAGCTTCTCTTTCCTACTTAGTTCAGGAATCTAGCCTATGGGGATGGTGCTACCCACATACAAAGTCAATCATAGACACTCTTAAGGGCATGCCTCACTAACACCCTAGGCATTTCTTAATTTAACCAAGTTATCAATGATAGTTACCAAAGCAGAGACCCAAGAAGGCAGCACAGCCTTAGAAAAAAGAGTCAAGGAGGCATTCAGGCAAGGCAGAAGGGAGCTATAGGAGGGCTGGAGAACACCAAGGATCCACACATATTTGCCTTTTCATGACTCACCTGGAATGCATGTAGCAGCTTAAGACATTTCTAGCTGAGTTTATTTTCCTATGTGACACTAGGAAGTAGTTGAAAGGAATTAATATGTGAACGGAAAGTGATCTGTGATCTGACTCTAGGGGATGCCAGCCTGTAACTTGTCTAGAATTGTTTTTCTAATTGTGAATATTTTTGAAAACAAAGAATAATGGGGTTGGAGAGATGACTCAGCAGTTAAGAGCACTGGTTACTCTTCCAGAGGCCCTGACTTCAATTCCCAGCAACACTTGGTGTCTCCCAACCATGTATAATGGGATCTGATTCCTTCTTCAGACATAAAGGCAGACATGCAGGTAGAGCACTCATATACATAAAATAAACAAACACATAAATCTTTTAAAAATATATAGTATACGTTATAGTCTGTCTTAAAATATTGCCGAATGTGTATGTGTTCAAATGCATATTCACATGGTACTGACTTGTGAATGCTATGAATCCTGCCTGTCTACCATCTCTCTAACCATTAGTCAGAATTACTAAGGGATATAATGATCTTGGTGTGTATGTGTATCTGTGTCTGTCTGTCTGTGTGAGTGTGTGTGTGTGTGTGTGTGTGTGTGTGTGTGTGTGTGTGTGTGTATTCATGTGCCTATGTAAAAATGGAGACTGGATCATTATCAGGTAATGTTTCTTAGTAGCTGTTGTCCACTATGGTTTCTGAGATGGAGTCTTTCACAGGCTTGGAACTCATTACTCGGAGCAGCCCTAAGGACCCATCTGTCTCCCCCACCCCATGCTGGATGTACACATGTGTATCACCTGGCTTTTTGACTTCTGGAAATCAAGTTCAGGTCCTCCTGTTTGTCTGGTAACTACTTTACCCACAGAGATATCCTCTCAGCCCACATTTGGCAATCTTTGATTGAATGTTCGCTGAGTGAAGATCTTATTAACTCCTAAGGCTGCCCACGAGATTATTGACAAATGTTTTGGGCAGAACATACATATACCTCTCTCCTCATTTAGACTCCATTTTATTCTTTGGCTACAAAGAATAAACCCAACTTCCAGTCCATTATACAACCCTTCATAAATGTGGAGAAAGTGATTAATTCTTTCGAGAACTCTGTTGTTGAGTTGGTAGTGTATTAGCCACCCTGTGTTCATAGGCCTAGATGAAAGAGCAGATTAAATGAGAGAATTCCTTCTAAAGGCATTGGTATGTACTTTCCCAGTCTGAACTTTCTCCGCTAACTCCACAGGGATAATATCTGTTTATCATTCCTCATCTTCCCTTAGGCCAATTTCTGTCATTAATCTTCTCCATCACAAGACAACAGATTTGAGTTTCTAGAACAGAAACCCAGAGTTGGACTGGAAACTATTTTCACAGTAGCACTAAACCTACAAATGTCTACTTAAGACCTTATGATTTTACGTTTGGCCTGTAATGTCTGTTCCAGACAAGTAGACCCCTGTACACACAGCAGGTTTTCTTTCTTTCTGTAGTAGTAAGTTAGATGTTTTACAAGAGAAGGGGGAGGAGAGAGGGAAGGGGAAGAATACCTACTTGATTGATCAGTATTATTCATTGCAATGAAGGTACAGAAAATAGAAATATTTCTGAATTTCCAGTGTTAGACACCCCCATGATTTTGTTTCCACCTCATAAGGTTTTATTCAGCAATGTCTTCTTCACCTGGAAAGCAGTACCAGTCATTTGCATTGTAATGGGAAGAATATTAGGAAAGTGAGCATGGGTGAAGATTAGACAAAATACAGAAGGCATGGCAGAGCATGAAGAATAGCAACTATAAATCAATGTTGCAAAGGTGCAGTGAAACCACTGCACAGAACACACTCGTGGATAGAAATAAATGCTTATCTGGGGAAGCTCAAGGTTGCTTGGAGTCAGGGAGAAAGTGGTGGTAACTATGGGGAAAGAGTGTGCTGTCCAAACAGCCTGAAAGCTTACAGTTGCAGTGGAGCGGGTGAAAAGAGCCAAAAGGGGTACATGTGTGAGTGCGTGTGTGCGTGTGCGTGTGCGTGTGTGTGTGTGTGTGTGTGCGTGTGTGTGTGTGTGTGTTTGGGGGCACTTTGATAGGCATTACAGGTGTGTGGTAATAGTGATTAGAACCCACATTTGCCAGAGGTAGGGAAATAGATGTTCTGACAAGAGAAACCCTTCACAGATTTCTGGGCAATGCTGACTGTAAGTTTTGTTTATCTCCAGCAATCCCTCTATCTTGTCAGAGTCCAGCCTGAACTAGAATGCCATTTTGGACAGTTAGTAGCCACCACCATTTTAGGGGGGTTGATACCTAACAGTGATGAGGGAAGAGGAACTACTGATATTTGCCAGGGATGGAAAGATAGATAGCTAGGAATCCAAGGAAGATGTGCATGTTTGATGTAGTTTTGCAGTTAGACTATGGAATCTTGCCCATAGGTCCATGTGTTTGAATCCTTGGTCCCCAGCTGAGAGTACTATTGGTGAAGCTCTGGAAACCTGGATATGTAAGACCTAGCTGGAAGATGTAGGCACTGCTCAGACCTGCTTCCATCCTCACCTCTGTTTACTGATCCACTAAGATATAAAGGAGCTCCTGGGGCCACAGAGCAAGCCTCCCCTGCCAGGGTGACTCTCCTATCTCTATGGACTGTAAACCCCTAAGACTATGAGCCAAAATAAACCTCCTTTTATTTAAATTGTTCCTATATGGTATTTTGTCTCCGAATGAGAAAGTAATTAACACAGGTGTCATCTTCAGAAAGTCCCACAAGGTCCAACCATTGAGGACCAACCGAACTTTCTCATCTCTCATCTCCCTAGTGGGATTTTCCTCCAAACCTCATCTAGGTCATTGGGTGCTGCCCAGGACCCCATGTGTATTCTCACCTCAAGATGTTATGGGTGTTAAGCAGATATTCCACAACTGAGCTATATCCATGGTCCTTTACTCTCTCTGAAAGTCACTCCTGATCATGACAACACATAATTATGATGACAGTGCATTTTGAGCTTGTAAAATACATCAATTCAATCCACTGTAACCCAAACTTGAGATAATGCCCACTCTTCAGATGGCCATGTGGGACCCCAATATGGCCAGAAGCATGAGCTAACGTAGGGACAGTGGCTTCTGTGAGATGATGTGAGATTACCTGCCTGTACAGTTGGGGCTTGATCTAAATCACACTAGTTCCTTCTTACTGGCCATGGCTTTTGTCTCTCTTGGTGGTTCTTCTGACAGGAGCTCAGCAATAAAAGCTGAGCAAATATGTGTTAAAGAAATAAAAGGCATCGGTGAACTTAAGAGTAAACAATAAAAAAGAAGATCTTCAAAGTTAATTTTTTGAAAGGACAAAAGAAAAACTTAAGGAGGATGAACTGATTTAAAAAGGAAAAACAAGACTCTGAAGAGAGCAGACTGGACATCCAATACCTGACTACAGCACCTTGGCTACATGGCTTCAGGGAGAGGTGAGATATAAGTAAATGCAAGAGAAGGCAGCAGAAAACAGGAGGCAGTTAGATACCAGAACTCCAGATTTGTAAAATAACCTTAACTTCAATTAAAAAAAAAGTGGTAGAGGGGACAGAAATCCCTGCCTCCTCCCTAAGTGGATCCACAGTGAAAGAGGAGAGGAATGCCTCTAAAGCAACATTTCTCCACCCATGGGCCTCAGCTGACAAGGATCCACATCAGATGTTCTGCACATCAGATATTTACATTCCAGTTCATAACAGTAGCAAAATTACAGTTATGAAGTAGCAACGAAAATAATTTTATAATTGAGGGAACAGTCACCACTACATGAGGAGCCATATTAAAGGGTCGAGGCATTAGGAAGGCTGAGAACCATTGCCCTAGAGGATCCACTGATGCAGTAGGAGGAGGTGGTGCTGTGGGGGGGGAGCTGCACTGATGCAGCACAAAAGCATCTCTGCAAAGATCGCCCTGGAACAGTTTGCTACCAAACCTCTCTTCCAGGAGCATCAGAAGATCTAGAGTTTTTTACATCTCCAAACCCCAAAAAAAATCACCTTGCCCTCAAACTAGGCAAGCGACCTCCCACTGCACTTGAACCACTACAGACATGGGAGACAAACACATCTGTGCAGAGAAATCAGTGCACAAACTGTGTGGTAGAGAAAAAACAGTGGGTGGAAGTCTGCAGGGAAGCGGGAGCAAGTGCTGTAGGAAGAGAAGGAAAAGCTCTCACAAGTACAAATCCATGCCCTAAGCGGCAGCCTGACCTCAGCTTTAGTGATTATGATTCCATCAGTATCCCAGCTCCCCTTGTTCTAACCTAATTGAAGATGGATATAACGTACCCAAGTGCTTCTATTACTTCTTCCTCTTTTCTCCCCTGCAAATGTTCACCGGACTCCTACGCCTAAGGAAAAATGACCCACTAAGAAGACAAATAATAAATACGAAAAGTGCAGTAAGATTGAAGCCATGATAAAGTCTTCCAACTGATAAAATCCTAAGACTAAATGGATTCACCATTATATTCTACTACAGACCTTTCAAGAACAATAAATAGTTCCATAAAACAGAAAGGGAAGAAACATTAGCAGACTCGACAAAGCTAGTATTACCCTCTACCCTGCTAAAAATTGGATACTGGTACACCACCACCACCATCACCATCAGCAGCAACATAGACCAATTTCTGATTGACATATAAGCCTAACCAAGTACTTGAAAATTAAATTTAACAACAAACTAAAAGACTACAATCCAAGCATGGTAGCCTTTAATCCCAGTACTGGAGAGGGAAAAGCAGGCGAATCTCTTTAGTTTGAGGCCAACCTGGCCTACACATTAAGTTCCAAGACAGCCAGTGTCACATAGAGAGACTCTGTCTCAAAAATAAATAAATAAATAAAAAAGACTGTACACACTATGATCAACCTGGTGTGACTATGTAAGGATAATACAACAAATGTAAATCAGTAAGTGTAATTCAGCACAAAAATAGACTCAAAAGTATAAATTGCAATAGTATCTCAATAGGTGCAGAAGAAGGCATTTAACAGGTCCATCATCCCTTCATGATAAAAGTCCTGAAGAAACTAGGAATAGAAGAAACATGCCTTAGCATAATAAAAGTGCTATTCAAGAAACATAGACAACATTACATTAATGGGAGAGAGAAAATGTCTATAAAATAAGAAACAAGATCAGAAATCCCTCTATTTTCTTTAACATGGTACTCAAGTCTAGTGGCAAACAACAGTGCTAGAGACTCACAGATCTGGATTCCAACACTGCTGCAGAGCCATGGTGACAGGGTAGCACAATGCCTGCATAAAAACAGGCATCTAGACAGTGAAACAGAACAGGGGATGCAGGAAAAGCCCACACAGCAACAGACAGCTGAGTTCTAACAACAAAGCCAAATTTATATTGAAAGAAACCCTTAAGCAAATGATCCTGGGACATGGAATATTCCTATCTGTGAAAGGAAAACAGGCCCCTAGATGTGACCCTGGACTAACATCACTTCAAAATGGATCAAAGATCTTAGTGTAAAAAGTGAGAAAAACTTCAAGTTATAGGTACAGGCAAGGGATTTCTGGGTAGAACTCTAGTACTCCAGGATGTGATAGCAAATGAATTGAACATAAGATTCTCAAAAGGAATACAGATAGCTAATAAATTATAAGAGTTGTCAGGCATAAAAGAAATAAAGATCAAAAACCACACCAATCAGAATGGCCACAGCTAAGAGAACAAATAGCAAGTGCTGGTAAGGGCTTGGGGAGGGGGGAAGGAGCCCTCTACATTACTAGTAGAAATGTGAGCAAGCATAGCTGTTGTGGAAATAGAATGGAGATTGCTCAAAAAAACTGAAATAGAACTGCCACAGGATGCTGCAACCCCATATTTAAATGGATACCTGAAGGGCGGAAATCAGTAGAGATGCCTGTGCACTGTGTCTACTGTAGCACTGTACATAAAAGCCACATTATAGAGATACCCTACGCACCGGTCACTGGACCATTGAAATAGGAAATGTGAAATGTTTCTCAAAATGAAACTGTGTCATCTGCTGGAAAATAGATGGAATGGAAGATAATCACAGAAATTTTTTAAAAATTCGAACTCAGTAAGACAAATACCACACATTTTCTCTAATTATGCAGAATATAGAGTTTTTAAAAAGCCAGGCAGCACACCTCTAATCCTAGTACTTGGGAGGCAGAATCAGGTGAATCATCGTAAGTTCAAGGTCAGCCATGTTTACAGAATTAGTTCCACGACAATCTGGGCTACCCAGAGAAGCCTTGACTTGAAAAACAAAACAAAAACAACAACAAAATCCAAAATAAAATAAGATGAAAGCCAAGTTATCAGTGGGACTATGGGCTGAAGAACCAGTGTGAAGGGGAGAGCATGACAAGAGATGATGAGAGTGAGTTCTGTAAAATAAATTGTACGAATCCATGAAAACGTCACAATGTGCAAATACTACATTCTATTATAGCATATAATACAAGCTTGAGATCAGAGTTCAGATTTCCAGCACCCATGTGAAAAGCTGGGCATGGCAGCATATGCCCCATGGCTAGGGAGGTGAACACAGGCAATCCTTGAGCTCACTGGCGAGTGTAGCCCACTGGGGAACTCCAGAGAGAGTCCTGAAAACTGCAGTGTCAAAATGATTGAGGCGGACACTGCGTATTCATCTCTGGCCCTCGCTGCATGTACACCCCATAGACATACACAGAAAGAATAAACATTGTCATGGGCCAGAAGTGATCAAGGTAGGAGATTTGATTACTTTTAAACTTAGTAAGTTTCATCATCTCTTCTGCTTCTACTCTGGTCAAACACCTTTCCCCAAGCTCTGTTCTACTCAGTCCCTTCCTTCCTATTTGTTGGTTTCTACACAGACATCAGAACAATCTCCTATATTATATTGTGTCTGTGTGTGTGTATGTGTGTGTGTGTGTTTCTTTTTTCCACCCACCTCTGATTTTTTTCCAAGGTTATTTGAACTTAACAGAAAAGCTGGAAATAAACTAGACAAGTTCCTGTGCATGCCTCCCCCAGCTTCCCCCCGATGTTAATCTCTTCCACAGTCGTGACAGAATGGTCAACACCAGGAAGTGAACACTGGCCTGATACCCTTCACTAATGCTCCCCAGGCCCCACTCATTGCTCCACCCACCTGCTGCTTCTGTCCTGAGACTGTCACTAGGCCCCACCTAGCATCTGCTTGATCCTTCCTCTGTCTCCTCCCTTCTGTGGCAGGCTACAGCCTTCTCTGTCTTCTATGGCCTTGACTAACACTTCTGAAGTCTAGTGGGCAAATAAACAAGTTCTGTCATGTCAAAGACAGAAGAAGCAGGGAAAATAACTAGAGAAGGTAACGAATTTAAAACCTCAGATTCATGAACAAATAGTGTTAAAATGGATTCAAGGAGAAAACTCTTATGAGGCCTCATGGACTATGTTTATAATTCTAGCACTCAGAAAGCTGAGTCAGGAGGATTACTATGAGTCTATGAGTTTCAGGAAAACCTGGGCTATAGAATAAAACTCTGTCTTTAAAAAAAAAAACAATAAATAAATAAAGGAAAAAAGAAAGACAGAAGAATCTCTTTTAAAGCCTAGAACCACAAAATAAATTAAAACCTGCTCTCCCAATCTAACACACAATGGGTCCTGAACCAGGCATTTTCTTTTGGGCCACCAACCAGCTCCCAGATCATGACACAGAGACTTAATGTTGGTTAGGAATATTCAGCCTAGCTTAGGCTTGTTTCTGGCTAGCAAGCTCTTTTAACTCAAGTTACCCTGTTTCTCTTTAGCTACATTTTGCCTCAGGGCTTTCTACTACCCTTTTCTTCTTTATATCTTTCAATATTTCTCATGTCCAGCTGGCTGACGACTGCCTGGTTGGCCCCAGGAATCTGACTCATTTTTTCCTCTTTCTTTTCTCCTCCTTCTCTCTTGAGCCTAGATTTCTCCTCCTATTTATCTCTCTGCTGCCAGCCCTGCCTGTCCTTTCTCAACCTAGCTACCTGCCACTCAGCTTCTTATTAGAACAATCAGATGCTTTAGGCAGGCAAGGTTGTATCTTGCTTGCTCCTCACTACCAGACCTATTGCATCTCCACTTCCAATGTAGGTGAAACTGAACTTGCTGGGGAAAATACTTTGGGAATTGGGATCCTGTTGGATAAAACAGGCCTAATTTTTCTCTGACTGGGGCAGGGAGAAAAATGTCAGGCCAGGACATACAAATGCAATACATCTTTACATAATTAAGCATACATCCATACATCATTAAGCAAATGCAGCATAAACAAATTTAAAACATCTTTACACAATTAAAGTAATAGTCTACAGCATAAAGAAATATAACATCTTTACACAGTTACATAATATTCCACAACAGGATTCAGTTACTTTTATTATGAATCCTGGCAAACCGTTAAAGAATATATGATCTCAGTCATCAGGAAAGTATTCCAATGAAGAAAACACAGGAGATTTTTTTCTGCCTTTCATTAATAATACAAACAGAATTCATTACTTGAAAATAAACTGAGTCATGGGCACTGTAAGGAAAGATACAGAACAGCTCCTTCATACACATGGGCCCATCAGTCTTGACAGTATCTGTGTGAAAAATATGATGATCTTAACATACTTAGAAAAAATTTTATAAAAGATGACACTTGTGATTTTCTTCTTAAAAATGCATGGGAGCTTCCTTAACTTGATAAGGGGCCTCCACCAGAAATACACACAAAACTTTACTTATAGTGATGAATCAGAAGCATCTCCCGTAGAGAATGAACCATGACAGATGAATACCATCACTATTCCCATTTAACAATTCAGGCCTTAGAAAAAGAAACCAATAACACACAATGGATGGGAAGAAAAAAACTGTCATTACACCATTATGTCAGTCCTCACATACTAATTCAAGAGAGTCTATGGATAAACTATTTCAAACTTTAAAAGCTCACAAATTTTATAAATCAAGAATTGGATCTAAAATGATTGTTACAAGAAGTTAAGATGGCCTTTGGAATGCAAAGTCATCCTTGGCTGTGTGGGGAGGACAAGACCAGCCCAGGCCACTTGAAACACTATCTAAAACAACAACAATAATAACTTCCCAATTTACAAATAAATAAGCAATATGCTTGGGAAACTGTTTTGTGGAATCACTGGTTTAGATGGCCAGTTCAGAAGGCTAGAGACTCCAAAAGCAAAAGCTATCCCAGGGGTAGAATTCCCTGAGAGGACTTAACTATGAGATGTCTAGATATCACTAAGAATGTAAGATTGCTTTTATCAACACTCCTATTAATATATGCTGCAAGGAGTTCTTCTCGGACACAGAATATGAAGCTGTGACTTTCCTGCTGGCAGGTTAATAGCAGTGGCAGCTCACCTGATTGGCTCGGAGGATGGGATCCTAACAGCGCAAGGTGGTCTATGCTCTTCTGAATAGGATTCCCAGCTTCAGGATCAAGTTGATTTCATCAGGAAAATAAAACACAAAACTTGAGCTTGAAAAATTAGTGTAAAAATTACTCACTGCCTTCCCTTACAAGCGCTCATCCTCTATCCTAAATAAGCACAGTGAGGATGGGGTGACAGACTGATGCTAACTGGAGGTTGGCAGTGAAGGATCTCAAGTCTTCCTCAAGCTGAAGCCAGAATTCAATGGAATGGGTTTAATACACCAAGTGAGTATTAAAGATTCAATTAGGTGGCTGGATGTGCAGTTTGTAAGCCAGAAATGTATACTTGAGAGTTCTCAACATTTGGGGTAGACCTGAAACTATAAGCATGGATGGATCTGTAGAAATGGCACAGGGACAAACAGAAGAGTCGTCATTCAGGGATGTAACAATGAGGAGGGGAGTCTGAGCTGGGTGCCACAGACATCCATTTTCTGATGCTAGGTATGCAGCACTGAAGCCTAGATGAAAGGCTTGGGGAACCAGCCCCAACAAAGCTTTCTCTCAGGGCCCAAGGGGTACATGTCTACCGGAGAAGAATAACTACAGAAGATCTGAAGAAATATATTCACACTATTCTCTTTACTTCATCATCTTTATTGACACGATGACTACAACAATGAAAGCATAGGCTTATATACTCATGCAGGCAGTTATTCTTTGGCAAGGCAATGTGGAATTTGAATGTCTTAGGGTCATAGAGAGAGGTGATAAGATTCACACACAGGCAGTAACTGTCAGCAAAGTGGGAGTGGCCAGTCGAGGCTTTTCTGGTGGAAGTCGACTGAAGATTAAAACAGCAAGGAAAGTTAAAGGGGGAAGATTATGTGTTCCAACTACACTCATAAATGCGCCTAGGCATGAGGTTAAAAGTGTACTGATCAGCAGAAAACCATAAACAAAGTAAGTCCTGTGCTGTTTCCATTAGGTCCTCCTGTCACCTGCTTTTGCACAAGAAATGGAACCTGTCACCTTCTAGCTGCTCTGGCTTTGCAGTGCAGCACTCCAGAGGAAATGTTTGTTTTTACACCTGCAACTGGGAGTTGGCTGGTTACCTTTTTTCTTATATCACAAACAATAAACCTTCAAGATAGGATCCTGCGTTAATGAATCCAGGGGCAAATAAGTATAAAAAGTAAAGGACCTAAAATTAGTGGTATTGGCTCCAGATAGTTCTCTTATCTGTAGGGGTGAGTGAGCTTAGGGCATATCAGTGTTTCATCTATCTGTAGCTGTCCTTGGATGTCTGAGAAATATTTCAAATGATATACTTTGTCCAAGGGCTGACTCTGTCCAGGTGTCTACTAGTAAAGATAATTGCAGGGTGGAGGGCAGACACTGAGAGTGCTCCTGGCAAAGGAACAAAGACCGTATTTTCAAGAAAAGAGATCTTGCCAGTGTAACTGTTTTCACACATAGCTGGGGAACTTATTGGTATGCTTCCAGATGTATGGGGGGAATTGTGCCCAATAAATTATCAACCAGACTGCTAAAGGTCTTGGGAAATTAATCCCAAGAAAATAACAAATGGGAAAACTACAATCACACACAAGAAATCCTCTGCAGGAAACAGCTAACACTTTCAAAGGTAATTAACACCAAAACTCCTTGAGTCAAAACTTTACCTTTACCAGGGCCCTTGGCTCTGATGGGTCAGCCTTGTTGGCACTAACTGAGTCCCTGCTTCATATTTTTGCAGGTCCTAGCAAAGCCTGAGTCTGCAAAAAGGGGAATTGTAAAGAAAAAAGCTTCAGTCTAGCATTAGCGCACATGCCTTTAATCCCAGCATTCCAGAGGTCAGAAGCAGGAAGATTTCTGGAAGTCAAGGCCCACCTTGTCTACACGGTGAGTTCTAGCCAGCCAAGGCTATATGGTGAGACTCTGTCACACAAAAACAAAAAGAATAACATGTGAAAGAAAAACAACTAACTTTGGCTTGTGAGCAGGAGGACAAAGATCAGGGTACCACACTGGTGATGCCCTTCTTGCTAATAGAGTCCTGAGATGACACAGAGATGAGAGACAAAGAGGTAGTTGTGTCTTCTGGTCTCAATCCTTCTCAAGAAGTTACTCTGATAACCTTATCTAAGCCACATTGACTTCTAAATGCCACATCTGTAAACATCATGGATTGTTTCCACTCTCCTGACATCTTACAATGGAGCTTGAATTTCAACAAGTGGTGGGGTTCTGGGGGGCAGGAATACTATGTTCAGACCATAACAGGTGAAAAGAAAAGCATGACAGTGATTTGACAGCTCAGAAGAGAAAACACTGAGAAAATCTACCACCATGACATAGAGCAGAGTGAGAAATGTTCAGGGTACAAGCCATGAAGGCAATGTAATCAAGTATAGTTTGTTCCTATTAATAATGGTGAGGTTAAGGATGCAAGATCACTGTGTGTCCTCAGGCACTTCACTGGCTGAGCCTTCTTCGCTGTCCCTGTAAGACTTTTTGCTCTGACAACTCCATTCCTTAACTCATGTTTACCAAAGACTGGCTTCAAAATCTGTCCCAACACCTCCCTTCCCTTCTGCTTCCCTACTGAGCCAATCCAACTGTCTCTGATAGTTTACTCATCCCTCAACATCAGCCTTCCTCCTGTCTCCTAGTCTGCTTCAACATTCCACTTCTGTGACCGTAGAAGTTGTACTATGACTGACTTTATACTCAAATTCTTACTTATTCCCCCAGGTTTTGTTGTGAGACCCAAGGCCAAACATTGGGCCAAGCTCCAGGAGTCCTACTGAGGAGAAGGGGTAGCAATTGTAGGAGCCAGAGGGGTCAGGGACACCATAGGAAAAATCCACAGCAATGGCTAGACTGGCTCATGGGAACTCACAGAGTCTGAACCAACCACCAGGGAGCCTGCATGGTACTGACCTAGGCTCTCTGAATATGTGAGACAGTTGTGTTGCTTGGTCTATTCATGGGACTTCTGGCAATGGGAGCAGGGACTGCCCCTGATGCTCTAGCTGGCTCTTAGAAACCCATTCCTCATACTGGATTGCCTTGCCAGACCTGAATACAGAGGGAGGGCTAATGGAAGCTTTGATATGCCATCCGTTGGAAGCCACCTTTCTGAGCAATCACTAAGGAGGAGTGGATTGGGAAGGGGATGAGGAGAGGAGGAAGGGAGTTTTAGACAGACTGTAAAATAAATAAATAAATAGATTTGTTTTAAAACATGTAAAAAATGTATGCTATGTGTGCATTCTTTTGCTTTTCCCATGATGTTATAGTTCGGGATTCTCAAGGCTGTTCAGTATTCTCTGGAGATCATCTGCAGACTTTGAAATGACATTCCCACTTTGAAATGAAATGAATCTAAGGAGTTGGATTAGGATATGTGGTCCTGAAGCTCCATGAGCAGCTCTTCAATCAATGACTTGTAAGGAAGACAAACCATGTAACAAAACACATATAAAATTATTATTTCAGATTATTCCAGAAAAAAAAGAGTAAAAGATGATGAGAGTTCAATAGAGAAAGCCTCATGGAAAAGGGAGCAAGTGATCAAGGACCCAAAGAAGTATTTTAGGGGTGAAGAATCAAAGGGAGTTTGGGAGGAAGCCATGGTGTGATTAAAATCAGCAAAGCAGAAAGCACAGACCGTGTGTGGTTTATTGAGTGCTTTGTGTTGCTGTGCAAAATGGAGAAAAGGTTCCAATCCACCCTAGTGGGGAGGGCAGGGAAGAGCAGCTCTGAGCATAGAGGCAGGGCCATGGCAGAAGCTGTTCACCTTCTGTAGGAAGTGAAAAGCACACTGGGAACCAAGAGCTGGGAGTAACCTCAGCACTACTGACATACTTTTGGAATCAGGCCTCACGTCCTAAAGACTCCCAAAATTTATACACATACAGTTAAAAGGGATGATTTTAATCATGTGGACACATTTAGCTGGAAAGAAAAGGCCTGTGATAGATGTTCCAGATCAAATTATCTAGGAAATGATGCATGGGGGGGAGAAAGTATATCACCATCAAGAGGAGAAAGATAAAGATATTGTCAGCCAGAGAGTCCAGTCTCAGAAACAACACTCCGCATTGTTGCAGATGGACCATGGAAGCATGCACAGAGATCAAGGAGCCCATTGGCTGGAGAGTGTGAAGAGGGGAAAGAAAATCCATGTTTACAGTTACATCTCTCCAAGAATCCATGGCTCAGACTAAGAAAAGGTCTTAGAGGAGCTGACTAGCTGTCCCTGGAGACCATCCACATAGCACTTTAGTGAGAAGCTCAGACTCAGAGCATTAAGCAAGGAGCAGTTGGAAGAAGAGGCAGCCACAGCCATAAACTACTTTATCTGGGATTGTGATTCCTGGGCAGGAAAATGTGTGACATGCTTATGACTTTCTCAGGCTAACCATAATTGTGCTTCCCCCATAGAGAGGGTGGGCTAATAGAGAGTGTTGGTGGGCAAAGGCAACTGAAGGAACACAGTCTCCTTTTGATTCAGAAGGTAAAGTAACTAAGGGATGAGGGGGAAGGCTCAGAGGCCTGAAGGGAAACAAGAGGCATGGGAACAAGAAAAGGTCTAGGTGCATTCTGAGGAGAAGAAGTAGAAGCCAGGGAAATCATTTTCTGATGACCTCAGCCACTGCCGCCAGTAGGCAGCCATTTCCTGTGCCAGAAGAGATAGGTTTGACTACAGGTAGATACTTAAAAATTATGAGGATGACTGAAAACAATCTGGAGGAATATAATAAATGTAGTGATAGGTCTGGCATGGCATAACTCACATGTCAGTGGCACCCACAAGGATGTGCCTTACAAGAGCACAGCCGTACCCCATGCCCGATCTCCACCCTTTTCTGCCCATTGGATATGAAGACTGACCTCCTGGAGGGTCTACAATAGGCTCTTTTACCCACAGATCCCCAGTTGGTTAGGCCAATGGAAATGGTGGTGAGATTGAGGACAGAGGTCAGAATACTTACCTCTCCATCTCCTTCCTCTGTGACCCCATGTGGACAGGAGCTCCCAAAAGGCTACAGATTCTATTTGGCAGCTGCTCCCACAGCCATGACCATAGCTTTAGCTGTACTCTGACAAATTCCACTAACCACAATATGCTTGTTCAGCATTACGATCGGTGTTGCCAGTGCCTGAGTGCTGCGGTGTGTCTGCTGTTTTCTGTTCACATCTTCCTAAGCACCCCATTAACTCTTCCTCCACTTCACCACTTAGAGGTGGCATCTCCTTCCTGCCACAAGCTGATTGAATCCAGATCCAATCCAGAATACATCCACGTAGGATTGGTTCAAGACACAGGCAACAGCTGAAGAACTTGAAAGTTAGAAGTGCCAGGGCTGACTTTTGAAGTAGAACATCTGGATCTGAATATCCTCCTGGTATCCCAAATATAATAAACTGAAAACCAAATTAATTTTTGCCTTCCTTCATTCGTCCCTCTAGGCTTTCCTACTGCCCCAAAGATTCTTTATTTAAGTATTCACTGTGAATCTACATCAGGGACTGTACATGCCAGGGATTCAACAATGTGCTCCCTCCCTATGGCCACACTCCCAGTAGGTGGAGCTCCCTAGTTGACACCATCTCATCTGTATCTGTTTAAAGAATCAGTAGTGACTTCATGTGGCAAAGCATAGAGGAAGGCCAGGGGTTTTCTAAGTAAGATACACTTGAGCCCAACCTTAAGGAAAGTAAAGGGGGATGGCATTTGAAGCAAAGAACAGAGGTGTGAAAAGCTGGAGCATGGGGCAAATGGTGAGTAGTCAGGGGGGCTGGAGTGCAAGTCATGGTGATGGATGAGTCATGGAAGGAAAAAAAGGAAAGTCTGATTGGCCAGACTATGTAGAGTCTTAGTTTTTGAAGACTATGACCAAGAGTTGCAGATGCTGTAAGACATTTCTCTGGAAGGCTCAGAGACTCTTGGTGGGTGTCCCCAGAACTGATGGGGTCTTTTGCCTTTTGTCTTAGGCAGAAAAAAGCAAGATAAGGATGACCTTTGAATTTCTCAGTAAGAGTTTGAAACTCTTGCATGTAGCCAAGAAAAGGGGTTTCAGGTTTTCTGAAATCTTAAGTTCTACAGAACTGAGCCTGTGCTATGACTTCTACCTGTGGCCAGGGCAGACAGTGAACCAGGCTTCTGTCCTTGAAGATTTTCCTTTCCCCTTCCAGATACCAGAGCCACAGGCCAGAGCTGAGAGCCAATAAACCAAAATAGAGAAATCCTGATGAGCCAGAGCACATAAGTATGTGTTTTGCTGCAAGCAGTGACATCAGTCATCAGTACCCAGTAAATCACTAAGTACCAAGCACTTCAATACCCTAATGAACTGATGCAGGGCACAATTCCTGAATCATAACCACACACTGAAGGAATAACAGATACTACAGAAGGCTGCTTCACCCAGTTTGATTTCTTTCTTTACTATTTAAGTACCTCTAACTGGAAATTCACAAACTATTATTGAAAGGGTAAACTTTCATGAGTGTGCCAAGACACATGCTAGAAGCTACCTACAAAATCTGAAAGGATTGTAGGGCATTCAGAGACAATATGTGCTACCTAGTAAGTTTCACGCCAGCCTGGGCTAAGAGAGAGACCTTGCCTCAATAAACAACATAGGACCCAATGATCTCCTAAAAATAAGCCAGGGGAAAATGCAATCCAGGTCTCAAAATCTTTTGTTGTTGGTGTTTCATACTGTTTTGGATCAAATCATATTACACCCCTTTTAGACATATCACTTTAAGAGTTACTTTTAAGAAATAAAAACTGGGGCTAGGGAGATGGTTTGGCTAATTAAATATTTCCCACTCAAGCCTGGAGACCTGAGCTGAGTCTGGATCCCAAGCATACGTGTAATCCCAGCGGTAGGGAAATGAAGACATGAGAGGTTCAGAGGTCCATATACACACATGTCTATGGAATACACACATGTTTGGAATATATATATTTAGGAGATATATATACATATATGTATATTTATGTATATATTCCAAGTTATCAACACTAAGAATTGTGCAACAGTTACAAGAAAAAGAGACTCGTGTATCTGACAGCATGGCCTTTGAACAAAGCCACAGGAAAGTAAAGCATTGGAGGCTCCAGATCCCTGTGCACTCGCCCTCCTGACCCATGACAGCAGCCAGACTCCCCACAGAGCTCCGCACAGCACGCCTGCTGAAAGTTTGCAGAGCTTTGCCAGCTTTCTGAAATGCTAGGAATGGGAAAGGAGCTAACAAAACATACTCTGGTACACAGAGAAAACTGTTAGATAAGGAATACAAAGCCAAACTCATTCGCCCATGAAGACACCAGGAAAAGTTCCAACTATAATATCCACAAGGAACTGATCCTTTGGATAAACAACTAGACAAGAAAAAGCAAATGGTGCCTCAGGCCTCAGGGGTGATCTGCTTCTCCTTTGCTCCTTCTACTCAGCTACTAAATCCTGTTCTTTTGAAACTCGTGTTTTTATTTCAGAAGATCTTCTTGAACTGTACGTGGATCTTTTTACGTGCTGGTAATTGTTAGTAAGTGGTTTTCAATTTGCTTCTCTGCCTTTTGTTGGCACTGGGTGTTTGAGCTGGCTTTCTAGTCTTTCTCTCTAGTGGTGCCTGGTCCTTTGGGCTTTCTGTTATTTCTCTTTTGTCTGTTGTTTGCAAGGGCTTGTGGATCTAAGCAGTCTGCTGCATTTTATGCTCAGAGGCATCCAGGAGGAAACTTCTCTGCCCCCTAGTTTTTCCTCTTGTTCGCTGGTTAGCAAGAACTGTTCTTCATTTCCTAAGAATTGAGAATCAGCATGTTCCCAAGAGCTGACATTAATCTTCTCTCAAGGGTCAAAGATTCCCTGGGCTAAGAGATCCTTCAAGTCACCATTTAGATCACAAGGAACAGAGCCCTATTTACAACTCAGAGGGTGACTGGAGGGAAAAGCTGTTTTCAAACTTAATCTCTCTTCTCTATTTTGTGCCTTTACACCTGTCACCAGTCATCTTAGTAATATACAAAAAAATACTTCAATTGTTTAGAAATTCCAAAGGTCTTAGATGCTCTTATGCCATAAACTGTCCCCAAAACTATTAGAATAAAACATGATCCGAGCACCTCATTATTTGGGGATCCATAATATTTTAGGTGATACCTGCCGTAGCCAGAAGGAAAAAAAAAAAAAAAAAAAAAACAATGTCTATTTCTTACATAAGGAGCCACCATCAATATTATTTTCTTTCCTGTCTACGATGAACTAATCTAAAACCTCAAATCCTTTAGTCTGGTGGCTCAATCCCTTTGTGCTCATCACAGTACACAGTTAACAGTGCTTGGGGTTTTAGTTATTATTTTTGCTCTTCATTTATGAATTCTTACTAGCGATGAACTTTGCAGAGTTTCTGTGTACAGATATAAGCGTGTCAGAGGACATGGACTAAAAATATGACTACGGAACTAACGGTTGCTTTGAGGAGTGTCTGGTATCCCGAGTGAAGCAACTTCCTGAGTGGCCTTTCTTCCTTTTAACATCACACTTATTTTTCTGTCTGTTTACTTAGTTATGGGTACATGCACATTACATTGTGCAAGTGAAGATAGCCACTTGTAGGAGCTGGTTGCTAGTTTCTTCCTCAATTGCTTTCCATTTTATTTACTTTTGTCTGTCATGGAACTAGGAGCATGTCATCTGACTTGTCTAGCGAGCCAGCCATTTTACCCCAGAATCCCTTCTCTGCTTCCAGAGTCTCTCTGTCTCTCTGTCTCTCTCGGTCTCTCTCTCTCTCTCTCTCTCTCTCTCTCTCTCTCTCTCTCTCTCTCTCTCTCTCTCTTTCTCATATGGTTGCTGGGGATCCATCCAATCTCTGGTCTTCACATCTACATGGCAAATACCGTATCCAATGAGCAATCCTCCTGGCCATGATGTGCTAACTTCATTCTGTTCCCAATATCTTAAAAATATTAATTGCTAGGTCCTATTTAAATCTTTAAATAATAGCCCGTTATACAGGCTCTAAAAGTTAGAATAACATTTTCTTTCTTTGGTTTGGTTTTTCTCATCTTGAAAAAATTCACAGAGAAGATGAAGAAAGGTGTGTCTCCAACTTTTTGTGGTTTGTAAGGAATATTTTGCTTTTACCATCACTATAAGTGATACGTACATAGATTTCTGGTTTCCTTGCAATCGTTGTACTTACTGTGCATTCTGTGCTTCTGGTCAGTGAGAAGTAACTTAATGTTTTTTATTTCTTTCTTTTTCAAATCCAAAATGTACATCAACTGTAGTTTATATTTAATGATATTCATGTTATATGTATACTATATAAGATAATCTATACTTATTACTAATTTTATTGGTCCCACATATTTTGTTTTTTTCTTATTTTGAATTTGCTATGTATTTGACATTACCACACCTTCTTCATTAGCTGTATATTCTTTTTATAATTACTTAACAGTTATTCTGGATATTTTTACATGGCATTCTTGTGCAGACCACTAACACTAAAACCTTAAGATATCTTAATGTAAAGCCCTGCTTTCTTAATGCCTCTCTATATACACCCCCCAAGCTCATTTCCTTTTGTCAGACTCAAAATATGAACAGTTCTTGCTGGACTTAAAAAAGCATACTTCTCATGCTTTTTGTTTCCTTTCTTTCACACCCAAAATAATCCGCCTGCCTCTGGTGATTCACAGTTCCTGTAATCCCACATCTTCTGTAATCTGATAATTGCCCTACACTGGGCACTTTAAAGCCATCAGTGACTTCCTGATGACAAGTCTTATGAACTTTTCTCAGTCTTCATTTCTCCTAATCACTCTCTAAGACCTGAGCCATCTTTACTGTGGGAGACTCTGCTGATTCTCCACCGAATAGAACTGCCCCTTTCTTTCTTATGCCTAACTAAAGGCTCACCTTTCACAGCCTCCCTTGCAGAAAAAATGCAAATTGACACAGGCACACTTCTTCGGCTAACTCCAACCACCATAATAGGTAAATGCAGTAAGGTAAATTTTAAATACTCATTCTCATCAGTGTAACACAATAATAGGGTTATTTGTTGCTGTTTTGCTTTACCTACGCTCAAAACATGGCAGTAAGCATCTCACTGTCATTCAGAGGCCCTAGTTCTTTCCAGGTTCTTCCTTTTCTAGCTCAGATGGTCTCCATTCCATCAAGGAAGAGAAAAGGAACAGAGACTAGCCAGCCTACAAAAGGCTAAAATTCAGCTATACAATAGCACATAGCTTCAGAGACCAGAAAAGGTAGTTTATGTGACAGCCTAAGATGAGGAAATTGGTCTAATAAATGGCAAGAAAGCCTCTGCCATATAGCTAAATCATTCAACTAACCGTAATCAGACATGCCTGGAACAAACCATAGACATTGCTCCCCAGTAGAGAGTATGCCAGGGCACAAAATCTCATTGGATCTGTCTCCTACACTACAGATCAGCATTTCTTTCTCCCTCACTGCCATAACAGACCTATGAGTCAACGTTTCCTTTCTCTTCCTATTATTGTCTTAACCCAGGGGTTAATTTGCACTGGGCCATAATCTGAAGGAAGCAGTTTCCCAATCACCTCCACCAGTGAGCTTCTGCAGCTGTGAAAATGAAGTCTGAGAACGGGAGACCGAGATAAAAGAACAGGTTAGTTAAGCTCTACTTTCAAGTCCCAAACATAAGGGGAAATTTTAGTG
The DNA here is from genome assembly GCA_004025045.1 of Sigmodon hispidus. Taxonomy (NCBI): domain Eukaryota; kingdom Metazoa; phylum Chordata; class Mammalia; order Rodentia; family Cricetidae; genus Sigmodon; species Sigmodon hispidus. The sequence continues at coordinate 402,684 of PVIH01000173.1, read as the reverse complement.
ATATCAGTTGCTGTTCATAATGGTTTTTTTTAAGATTAAAAAAATGGTACAAATAAGGGTTATAAGACAAAGATCACAGTGTCTGCTGTGTAGACCAGCAGTTGTTGGTCTCCTGTTGGTTTAATTTCTTCTGAGATCCCCAGGCCAAACTTTTCTCTTACAACCACCCTCTGATCATGGTATGGACTTGGTATACTGTTTAGTTGGACCATTGGACAATGGTTTCCTATGTACAGATTATCTTCCATCCTGCTCATATGGTTCACATAGGGAGATATATCTGTTTGTGTTCAAGATGATCACAGAAATCAGGAATTTCTCCTCCCCTCAAATTAGGTGTTTATAACTTCTGATTGTTTATTTTCAAATCTTTCTTAATGAAACTAAAGCATATTGTTTTGAATAATTCATAAATTAGCATCAGCTAATAGCACAGATACAGAAACCAATCAGTTATTTAAATCTTTTTCTGGGGTTTCTTCAAGTATATAAAATATTGCTGGGCTCTAGACTTGTATTTTCATACAATTTGTATTTGTTTTATCTAGACTCTGACTAAAGCTGCACAGATCTTTGCTTTTTAGAAGAAGAGTCTCAAATTCTTCAAGATCCAGAAATAGGGTCTTTCAGGGTATAAAAAACATTAGAAGGCATTGTGTAGTCATTCATTCAGTAAATATCTGGTGAGACCCTATTGTGTGTCTAGCTGGGTCACAGAAGACAAAGTGAAGGTAGACATAGCCCTTGAGAGACATCACCTAATATACAAACAAATACACCCTGTGCTTTTGACAGAGCCTGGGAGTGGGTAACTTGAGTTTGGAATAAAGCCAAAGAACTTCCAAGAAGAATCTGAAAAGTCCTGAGTCATCAGAGAAATGAACCAAGGCTCAGAGACCCAGTTATAGACAGCTAAATCAAAGCCAGCTGTGTGGCCCCAAGGGCAAGCCTCTTGTTGTTAGGCAAAGGACTTTTACCAAAAGGATCAAGCCTTGCTTCCTTGTTAGTTCAGTTTAGGTCTCTTCCCTTCTCCAGGTGTTAATCTCAAAGCAAAGACTCTCCACACCCTAAAGCAAATTCAGAGTCTGCTCAGCGGGGAACCCAACCAACCACATCTGCCAACATGTTCCTTAGAACCAGGACTGCTGACAGCTCAGTAATCAGTGGGGCTCCACAGCCTGTAACCCGGTTGACAATGAGTAGTTTAGTCATTTATTGACTCTAGTATCATCACAAAGACTAGCTCGGATTTCATCCCGATCCTTAGGGTTTAAGCTGCCTCCAGATGAAAATTAAAAATTTTTTTCAAGTACAATGCCAAGCACACAGAGAATTCTATCTGGATTTCCACAAGAACAAAGAAGGTTAGGAAGGTTGACCAAGACCTACTCATGTCTCAGAAACACTAGGTGGATGGATAGATAAAAGACAGACAGATAGATAGATAGATAGATAGATAGATAGATAGACAGACAGACAGACAGCAGGTGATGGAAATCTGAGAAGGTGACAGAAATCTCAGGCTCCCTAGTTTCTCTCTCACTCTTCAGTGCTCTCTCCAAAGCAGAGGCTTACTAAATCCACAAGATCAGATGCCACCCTAGATTCATAATGTACTGGTTATGTGAACATAAACAACTAAACTTCTCTGTGTCTCATTTTTCTTATCTGAAAATAAGTAATGGAAGCTTCTGTGGTATAGTTGGTAAAAATAAAAAATTAACTAACATTACTAATAGGGCCTTACAGAGTTTGTGCTTCACATTTTATGGGCAGAGCAATTAACTGGGGGGAATTTAAATAAATAAATAAATAAATAAATAAACTTCTGAAGTGCAGAAAGTACCCTCAGAATGTTTGCTATACTTAGTTTGCATACAGAAGCATCAGAAGTCTTTATATCTTTCTAGGTATTTCTAATTAAAAGCAAATCTTACTGTCATGTATATATGATGTCAGGGAGTATACTGAGGTGGGCATGTATGTGTGGAAGCCAGAAGACAACTTTGTGGGGTCAGTTTTCTCCTTCCACCTTTATGTGGGCTCCACAGATTAAGCCCCTGTTCTCAGACTTGCATAGCAAGTACCTTTCCCAGTGGGGGCCATCTTTCCAGGTGTTTCTAAAATATGCTCAAGACACATGATCGGTCATTGCCAAGGAAACTGAGATCTAGCATTGGTAGGCTTCATCAGGAGCCAAAACAGGAAAACCTCCCACTGTATCCGCCGTGGGCTGCATGAGAAGTCTGCCTAGATGGTCTCTATCATGAGATACTATCATTAATGGTTTCTAAGACAAAAAAAAAAAAAAGCTTGGCCCTGCTTACTTCAAAAGCTGGTATAAAAACTCAGAAGATCGTGCAAAGGCAGGTGGATCTCTGTGAATTCAAGGCCAGCCTTCTCTACAAAGAATAGGAGCTCAAAGGGGTATTGGATTTCTGAATGTTTTTAAAAGCTCTACAGTAAAGTCGCTCAATAGGGTTTCCTGAGGACAGGAATTGATAACTCTAAAGTTGAGCTGAGGGTAGGGTGGACAGTAGCAAAGCGGGCAGGAAAGGCTGCCGGAAACCCCATGGCAAAGGCCAACTGAATTGGCCAGAAGGAAACATGTGGTTTCCTTAATTGTACCCGTTCAAACCTTCAGTCTTCAAACACAACATGTGTAAACCACACCAGGGACCCAGAGCTCTTGTTTGGAGGATGTTTTGAAAAAATCATACACATGATTGGGCTCTCTCCCCCTGCCCTACACCTGTGAGGCAGAGAAAGCTGTAGGTAAACAGGGGAAGCTACCAAGAATTAAAGTAGATTCTTCAGGAGAATGCCCAAGCAATGGCAGGATTCTTAAACTGAGTTTATGGATGGGGTTTCCTCCAGATACCACAGTGGAACCTGAGGGAACAGTGAATTTCTGAAGTTGATATAAATTATATGTCTGTCTAGATAAGAGACCTCTGCCTTCATTAGGTTCTCTTGTCGTTGGCCATGGGGCCTCCTTCGCCTTCTGCTCTGCCATATTCAAGTGGGGCTCATCTAGTTCATCATTATCTGCTAGGAGATATGGGTGAGAGAAGACACAAGACATATAGAGCTAACCTCATCCAGGGCCTTCACAGAGTTAGTGCACCCTAAAGGCTTAAAGCAGTGCTTCTCAACCTTCCTAGCACTGTGACCCTTTAATGCAGTTGCTCATTCTGTGGTTACCCCTCCCAACTATAAAATTACTTCTGCTGCTCCCTCATAACTGTAATTCTGCTATTGTTATGAATCTTGATGTAAGTGATTTTTTTCTGATGGTCTTTGGGGGTTGCAACATACAGGTTGAGAACTGCTGACTTAGAGATTGTCCAGCATAAACAAGGGCTGACCTCATGCAAGATCTTCATAGAGTCAGTATACCCTGAAAGGCCTAAAGGTTGTCCATTAGAGACAAAGCTTTCAATGTTACCTTTATTGATTTTTTTTTCTCAGCCTCACAGCAACCCTACGAGGTCAAAGAAGTCCCCTGTCCCACAGAGAAGGACACTGAGACTCAAGAGAGGTTGAAGCACTGAGCCAGAATCCTAAAGGTCCTGTGTAATTCCCAAGCTTGAATTCTTGCTATCTGTGGCCTGAATTGCTGGCCAGGCTTTCATTGGGAAGCAGCTTTTCTGCCCATCCTTCAGAATTCCACATATGAAGCTCAGAGCCCTGCCCTCTCCGTGACCCTGTCCATCAGAATAAGCAGAGAACCCTGCAAATGAAGGTCTTCGTGCCAAGGCATAATCTCCTCACTTACGTAATTTAGCCCAAATCGTCCCTCTAAAATTCCATGCCGGTCACCAGTCACCAGTTTTTGTCCCAAGATATGGAGTGTTAAATAAATAAACCCCAGTTAACACCCCCCCCATCTTGATGCAGAAAAGTCACTGCCAGAAAGAAAGAATTCTTCAGTAGTCACAGCAGAGTGGCAGTGCTCTAAAGGTTAATATGTTCTGGTTTCAATCTATGTTAAAATCCTCAGCTGCCTATCAGCAACAAAACAAACTAACAAAAACCAGTGCTTCCCCTCAATAAAATTGTGGTGACCACATGCACCAATGATTCCCGAGGCACATTCTATATCTTATCTCCATACTTCAAAGGCACCAAGCAACCAGAACAAATGCCCAGCAAACCCCAGTTCTCACAGATTTAACAGCAGACCCAAGACTTTAACCCAGGCTCAATAACACCATCAATAACTTTAACCATATCCCTGTCACCCTTGCTACACAGTTGTGAGGTTTCTGCCACCCATCTCTTGGTTTTTCCTATGCAGAAAAGGCTGGTCTGGAAATTTTGTCATCCTTTTGAGAAAAGTAGCAATGGGAGGGGACAGGTGAACTAAACAAATCCTGATACCTGACTGCCATTCTCTACCTCTGCCATACTAACCAGAGTCCCTTGACTTTCCAAGGCCCCTGTTTCCTCAGCTCATAGTCAGTCCCCACATTTCAGGGACCTAAAAGAGAATCGGAACCAAGGCTCGGGAGTAGTGCAAATGTTAGTTATTTAAACTAATTTAAGAAGAGTAGAACATAGCCCTTTCTCAGACTCCCTCCTTGCTTGATCATCTGCGGGGTTCATGGCCATCACCAATTCCTCTGCTTCCTGTCTCCCTGTTGCCTCCTAGTGGATTCCCTCTCTGTGTCTCCAGTTCTCTTGCCTTGTCTGAAGGACCAGCCTCTGGGGACTTTGCCCCTCTCTGTCTGGATTCAGGATTTGTCTCTCCTCCGACCTTGAGCATCCAGACAGAGCTCTTAGCACACAGCTGCTCTTAGCTGGGATCTTCACAAAGGCGTCCCGCCCTCCTCAAGGGGTGTGACCCGGGAGTTTAGATAGGAGGAGTGGCTGTGAACAACACCCAGCTGCTGGCTGATCTTTCTCTGTTGTACTGTCTCTGTGCCCCAGCGGCGCCCGGAGCGCCCCCGGCTCCCCAGTACCTGGCCGGGCCGCAGCCTCCCCTCCAGCCCGACGCGACAAGGGCCATGAACACGTCCTTCTATCGCTGCCACGCATCCTCCTGGGTGGAAAAGGGCTCCTCAGCGACGATAGGAGGCGTGCTTTTCAGCGCCGGGCTGCTGGGCAACCTGTTGGCACTGGTACTGCTGGCGCGCTCGGGCTTGGGATCCTGCCGGCCGGGGCCACTGCGCCCGACACCCTCGGTCTTCTACGTACTAGTGTGTGGTTTGACAGCCACTGACTTGCTGGGCAAGTGTCTCATCAGCCCGATAGTTCTGGCTGCCTACGCGCAAAACCGGAGCCTACAGAAACTGCTGCCTGACGCGGGCAACGAGTTATGTCAAGCCTTCGCCTTCATCATGTCTTTCTTTGGGCTAGCCTCGACGTTACAGCTGCTAGCTATGGCGCTAGAGTGCTGGCTGTCTCTGGGACACCCCTTCTTCTACCAAAGGCACATCACCCTGCGCCGGGGAGTGCTGGTGGCGCCAGTTGTGGGAGCCTTCTGCTTGGTTTTCTGCGCGCTCCCCTTTGCCGGTTTTGGGAACTTCGTGCAGTACTGCCCCGGAACCTGGTGCTTCATCCAGATGGTCCACGAGAAGCGCTCTCTGTCGGTTCTTGGCTTCTCTGTGCTCTACTCCAGCCTCATGGCGCTGCTGGTCCTCGCTACCGTGCTGTGCAACCTGGGCGCCATGCACAACCTCTATGCCATGCACCGGCGCCTGAGGCGCCACTCTCCTTGCTGCCCCAGGGACCGCGCCCAGCCAGGCTCTGGTCATAGGCAAGCGACCCCGCATCCCCTGGAGGAACTGGACCACCTCCTGCTGCTGGCTCTCATGACAGTGCTCTTCACTATGTGTTCTTTGCCTTTAATTGTGAGTTGCTGGGCACTGAAGTTCAGAAAACTGGGCACCTCGGGCACCTGCCCGGTGGGAAGGTGGGGGTGGGATGGGTGTTGCTTCAGCTCTAGGAGCTGCATCCGGGGCCAGGGGCGGGGCGGTTGATTCTGGACTCTGGATTCCTTCCAAAGGCCTAAGGTATGAACCCATTTGGACAGGGAGAAGAGAGAATGTCAGACAAAGGATTAGACAGAGAATTCGGGTGTTGTACCCTGAACTCGGCAAAACATTTTCCAATTGGCAGACACCCCCTCCTCTCTGCTCCTGTCTGGTGAGATCTCTAGTCATCTGTATGCCATGCCAAAGACTTTAGTCCTTTACTCCCCGACCACCGGACCAACTATGAAATATTTTATTTTGTTAGATCTGCCCTTTCATTTAAATGTGTTGGAAACGGACTTGTCCAGGACTTTCTCTCTCGGTTTGGCATAGAAAAGGACAAAGAGAAGGAAAAGAGTTAGTTCATCCTGAGGAGTTTACAGAAGTGAACTATAAACACAGATTTAGTTCTGAAAAACTCTAGCTTCGTAACTATTGCTGCACCTCCCACACCCCACCCACACTCCCAGTAAGTAACAGCAGAGGTGGAGAGGTTGCAGGTGGCCAGTTGTTTCCACATCTGTCTTGGTGGGTTTTGTTTCTATCTTGGCCACTGAGATGGCAAAGAATCCCATTAATTTGAGTTCCAAATTGCAAGATAGCAAAGGCTGAATGATGTAGAAGCTGATGTTTTAGGTATCGCATTTAAACAGCCGCACTAAATTAGCAGTTTCCAAATCAAAATGAATTATTTGTAAACAGTTTGATAGACACCAAAAACTTAAAGCCTCAACTAAGCTACACAATGTTCAAATTATTAAAAATAATTAATCTTCCTATTAGGTATGTACTTAGAAAGTTGTGCCTGGTTATTGTTATTGCAGCTTTAGTTTTACCAGTTTCACATGACAGCTCATGAACATCTGAGACACTGACTCCCTCTTCTGGCTCCAGGGGCCCTAGGACCACATGTGGTACACAGACATGCAAGCAGACAAAACACCCATAGACATTAAACAATAAATAAAACTGTGGGGATATGTTTGTTTTTCTGGTTATATTGGTACCTACTGAACATTCATTATTTGGCACATTGGCCTATAAAAGCTGAATCATTCATCCTCCTGTCCTTTACCAGAAAAAAGCTCCTGACCAGTTGGAGCTTGCCTATACTGTGACGAAAGCAAACAGTAGCTGAATACATGAAAATCTGAAGCAGCATTTGGATGCTTTAATAAGCATAACTCAGAAAACAATTTAAAACAATGAAAAGAACACAGACTTTGGACACATCTCTGAGAAAATTTGTATCACCTTATGGAAATTATGAGGATTAAAGGAACCAATATATTTGGAAACAATTTGCAAAGTTCTGGATAAGTGTAAACCAGACAGCATTCCTCTCAGAAGTCATCATTTCCTAGAAAGACTAAGGAGTTTCTCAATGGCTGTTGGTCTCAGTCAAGTTTCAGCACTTACTGGCTGTGGTAGTGCCTTATTCACTGGCTGACCTCATCTGTTGAAGGATAACCACATTAATTCTGTAGAATTGACAAAAGTTAAAAATAACACACACACAGAGTACAAGTATGTGCATCCTATGATGCACACTTGGAGACCAGAAGCCAGCCTCAGATATTTATTCTCACCTGACATTTTGATTGACAAAACACCCATCTTTGCTTGTTTGCTGGTGTGTGTGCCAGACTAGCTGGCCAGCAGCCTCTAATCTTGCCATGTGTCTGTTGCTGTGATAACTACCATGACCAAAAGCAACTGGAGGAGGAAAGGATTTATTTCAGCTTACAATTCCACATCACAATCTATTGGAGGAAGTCAGGAAAAGAACTCCAACCAGGAACCTGGAGACAGACACCCCGAAACAGAAACTGTGGAGGAACACAGCTTGCTGGCTTGTACTTCACTGTTTGCTCAATCTGCTTTCTTATAGCCCTGCCCACGGGTGGGTGGCACCACCCACAATGGTCTGGGCCCTCCCCTATCAATCACTAATTAAGAAATGCTCCACAGGCTTGCCGATAGCCTGAGGCATTTTCTCAGTTGAGGTTTCCTCTTTTCAGATGACTCCAGCAGCCAGGTTGACAAAAACCTGACCAGGACACCATAGGAGCACAGGGATTACAAATGTGCCTCACCATCAGCTTTATGGGCTCTAGAGATTCAAAATTTGATTTCCAAACTTTCATAAGAGGGGTTGTACCCACTGAGCCAGTTCCCCAGCCCACATTGAGCATTCGTAAGCAGAAAATCCAAAATGCTTCACAATCTAAAATGTTCTGAGCGTAGACAGCCTCCTGCAAGTAGAAAACGTCCACAGTTCATGGCAAGTGATGGGTTTGTGTGCCAGACAGTGTGCCTGTATCAAACCACAGGTATGAAGACATAGATCTCACAAAAATGGCGGCTGTTTCTGCAACAATGTCTTGTGAAATGCACATATTCCACATTCTTGGGGAAAACAAAAAAACCTATCTAGTCCCAAACAGTTTGGAATAGGGGTGCATGTTGTGTGTGTGTGTGTGTGTTGTGTGTATACTGTAGAACCCAGTACCTAGCCTCACTAATTACCATCAGTATTATTACTAATTTTGGCTCTCATTTTTATTCTATTTTCTGGTGACTATAGCAAATTAATCAGGAAATATGATCTCCTCAGGAGATAATATACTAGTCTAAAGCAGCAGTTCTCAAGCCTTTTATGGTTTAGAAACCTCTTAACTCTCTTAAAAATTACTAAAGACCTATACAATTTGTATTTAAATAGATAGTGTCTGAATCTATATCAATCACGTTATATAGTAAAGCTAAGAAGCTTATAAAATGTAGCTGTAGGATGTTGTGGAGCAATGGGTTAGTTGGTAATGTGCTTGCCATGTACATGTACCTGAGTTTGAATTCTCAACACTCATCTAAAAACGCCACCAAGATGGCAAGAAAAACATCTTCTCAATGACTCCTAAACGAATCTAAGGGCACTCTTTCAGATAAATACTCTTTTTTGTTTCAAAATATTTTTGTTTTTAAATTATGTGTATATGGTTGTAATATACACATGTGAAGCCTGCAGAAGACAGAAGAGGGTATCAGAACTCTTGAAGCTAGAGTTGATGGCCATCCTACATGGGTGCTGGAACTGGGCTTGGGGTCTCTGAAAAAGCAATAAATACTATTAACCACTGAGCCTTCTCTTCAGCCTCCATGTGGGTGTTCTTAATGTAAATTACATCAATTGAAAATTTTCAGTTGTACAATAATTTACTTCTACTAACAAAGACAGTAGCTCGGATACACATAAAAATATACTATAGCTTTATATCAATGGCAGAGTTCTCCCCTATGACTTGTGTGAAATCCGGAGTTCAAACTCCAGCATTGCAAAAGAAAAAGTAAGTAAAAGAAAAGATAAGATAAACTAGTAGAACTGTCATGGATAAGTACTGAATGGAAAAAACAATACTGAGTTCTGGCAAGATGGTCCAGCAGGTAAAGATGCTTGCTGCCTAGCCTAGTGATCTGAGTTCTACTCCCAGGTCACATGTGATGGAAGGAGAAAACCAACTCACACAAGTTATCTTCTGACTTTCACACATGTGCTGTGGTGCCACAACCCTAAACACACAAAATAAATAAATATGTTTAATGTAAAAGGATATGGTGGGGTTCTTTGAATTATACAAGTATCATTCCATTAACAAACATTCTTGCATGTTGGAATTTTAGTTGGAACACAGTTTACCAAGCCCCTCTCTGAGGGGAAACTAACAAGTATAAAACACATCTGTGAAAGGTTTCCTTCTACATTAACCTAAGCTTGTGTCTGAGTCATATTCCTTCAGCATCTACCTAGGACATACCTCGTCAGACACACTCTGTAACCCAGTGAGATGCAAAATGAGAAAAAAATCCTGGGGCAGGCACAAGTTATAGGGGATGGTAATAATAAAGGAGATTGTAGCAGAGGAAATGGGCAACTCCTAGTTGAAAAAATAATATCAAGCTAATTATTAAGCATTTACTATATACCAGAACCTGTTCCCAAAGCTCTCTTCACACCACCTCATTCCATCTTTATAAGAATCTTGGAAAGCAAGTGCAATGACCTTTTTTGTAAAAATAAGAAAACCGCACACATCTGAAGAGAGTATTCTAAACCCCTGAATGCTTAGACCATTAACTGGTGGCTCAAAGAGGCTCATAAAAGGGGTAATATTTAAAGTTGATTTGAAGGACAGTACTGTTTGGCTATTCAACCCATTTCCAGGCTTGCTAAATGACTGTCTTAATTCAAAAGGCTTTTGTAAGGAGAAAAGAAAAATTTCAAAGGACATAGAACACTGCCTGGGAGTTGAAGGTTCTAAGTGGCCACCGGCCATTATTACTGCTGCTGGCATTATGAATCAAGAATGAGGAGAAAGGGTACCCATACGTTAGTAACAGATGAATCTAATGTAAGACATCTTCCATATACATAAGGCTGAAATATGGCAGATCACTGAAATGTTATAGAGAAAGGCGTCAAAAGCTGAGGACATGAATTCTAGGAATGTGCATCTTCTCTGAGAGACATTCTTGGGTGGCCCTGAGTGTTCTGAGCCACATTTCCCCTACTAATATTGGACATAGGTAGTTTCTGTTCCATTGGGTCAATTATGGATTCAGAATTGTAGTAGCCATGGAAAAAGTGCAATGCTAAAAGAAAAGGTATCTAGCCCTAGAATGGTGGTCTGAGGTTGGGCTGATCTGGGGAGCAATGTGACCTGAATGGCAGGGAGAGTCATGATTTGAGGCACTTTTCAGAGCTCTGAAGAAATCACAGGGACCCAAGGTAAGATCAAGGCATAAGAGGCAGCCAGACAGGTAAGTATGCATCTATCTTTGGGTACCACCCTCCATCTTATATAGAATCTATCTTAATAAAAAGAACCATTTACAGCTTGGTGGTGGCAGCACACTCTTTTAAATCCAGCAGGTAGAGGTTGGTGAGGAAGTCTCTATGAGTTCAAGGCCAGCCTGATTTACAAAGAGAGCTCTAGGACAGCTTGAGCTACTCAGAGAAGCCCTGTCTCAAAAACAAAATTACATGAACAATTTAAAAGAACGATTTACATAGGTGACCAATTCTTTCATCTGGTGACCTCACATCTTTTTGTCATCTTAGTTCCTGTCTTTTTACTTCTGTTCAATGTTCCATTTACTGGTGTGTCCACATGTGGCAATTGCTTCTAAGTAAACAAATAAGCGTGTAAAGTTGGCAGCTGAATAAAGTAGGCACATAAGGACACTAGTTAAAGAATCTAGGTGTGGAAGCCTGGCAGTGTCTTTAAAATCTGGTAACATCCTGGAAACCTGAGACTAGAATTCAGGACAGCCTTCAAGGACTCAGTCAGATCGGTCTCCCAGATGTACCTCAGTTTCCCCACTTTTCAGGCTCCTCACCCACATCCACCAGTCCTAGTGTGAGAACTCTAGGTTAATATAAATAATGTAAGGGAATCCATTCCTTGCATTAGCCCTTACACTTATCTGTGTAATTTTTTCTCTCCAACAGTACCGTGCTTACTATGGAGCCTTTAAACTTGTGGACACAACTGCAGGAGACTCAGAAGATCTCCAGGCCTTGCGTTTTCTGTCTGTGATCTCAATTGTGGACCCCTGGATTTTCATCATTTTCAGGACTTCAGTATTCCGGATGTTATTTCACAAGATTTTCATAAGACCTCTGATCTACAGAAGCTGGCACAGCCATTCCTGCCAATCTAAGACAGAATCAACCTTGTGAGGGCTTTGCATTTGCTAGTGAGCTGAAAATATACCACACACTCAGACGAAGAACCGTGATGGGAGGGCTACAATTTAATTCTTTAAAAATTATCTCCCATGGGAAACTGGAAAAATGTCTCAGCACTAACAAGCATGCACTTCTCTTCCAGAGGACTTAGATTTGAATCCCAGCACCCATCCATGTGGTTCACAGCTACCCGTAACTCCAGCTCTAGGGGAATCTGACATCTCTAGCCTTTATTGGCACCTACACTCATGTACATATAGCCACACACAGACACAGACATACACAGACATACACACACACACACACACACACACACACACACACACACACACATATACACACAACTAAAAATAACAACAGGAAATTTTAAAATATGGGTGAATCTGTACCCATAGAGTATTTGGGTCCAGTTTAAAACATAGTGCTGATAACAACTGAAATATGGATGCTGTAAACTATGTTAAAAGTGTTATAGAAATGATATTAACTGTTCCAACATTTATACTTGGTGGCCCTAAATGTTTAGAACAGTCTTGAGACCTATGAATTTTTATTTAAATATGATAGAAATATCACTGTCTGTTTATAATTATGTGGTGAGAATTCTTAAACAAGCCTAGTAATGGCCCATACTTTTTTTTTTTTTAGTAAAATCTAACTTATTTTGTATCATAATTGACCTTGGTTTTCTTGTGGGGATTTTTTGTTGTTGTTGGCAAATGGCCTAAGAATAATCTGAATTATAGATACTATTCAAAGAAGTGAGTCAGGAAAGCAGACCAGGTCAGGCATTTTAAGAGACCTTCTCAGGGAGCTCATCTCAGGTGAAGATGAACGACTCCCCTGCAATATATATGAGGCAAGAGGTAGCTAGGATCCACAACTCCAAATCGAAAAAAAGGAAACTGTGATCTTTTGAAGTCTGATCTCTTGTAGATGGAGGCAGGGATGCCAGTGGGAATCAATACTTTAGTTGTTGGCTCTAAAATTTTTAATGCATAAGATAAACCTTCTTTATCACATTGATAGATTCTTTGGAGGAAAGGATTTGTTTCTTGGAAAAACACTGGAGTGTGCTTTACCAGAGAGCTACGTTATTTATCCATTTCAGCTGTGTGAACTCACAGGACATTTAGTGCAGTAAGAGGTCCACCCAGCACTTAGCCTCTGTGGAGAGTGATGGCAATGGCCCTCACATCTGCCTGTTACAGCTTCATTCTCCCATTCATAGAGACAATGAGGCATTGCCGAGGCTCCTATGGGCAGTGCTTGCAGAATCAGAGTAAAGCCTGCCTCAGAAGAACACTGGGGAGCACTTCAGGGTCCAGAGTGCTAGCCATTACACAATGGAACCTCCAGGGAGCACTTCAATAACACACAAGTTTACACAGATCAGCAACACTATGGCCAAAAGAGAAGGGAGTACCCTTGCAGTGGGACAGAAGTCTGGCTCCAGCTCACAGAGAGAGCTTTCACCTTTTGTAAATCAACAGATGAGGACACAGAGAATTTTACTCCCTGTACATCCTGAACACTCAGACCGGAGATGGTCTCAAAGCCTTCAGTCCACAGTCCCTGTCAAAGACTAGAGACACTTGCTTTTTTCCAATTTAGTACAAACCCGCTTCTCTCACTTCTGCTTTTTCTGAGATTTCAGAGATCATATTAATTTACAACAAAACTGTGAAAAAACCAAATTAGGGATATAGGAAGTATAATTTGAGAGTATAACACAATGAAAAACGCAGTTGGTTTTGGTTTGGGCTTCATTGCTGTGATAAATGTGAATGATGGGGGGTTGTTATTAGGTTTGTCTGGACTTTTTTTTTTTTTGCCTAAGGAAGCATGTCTTTTTTGTGTCCTACTTTTAGAAGGTATGCTAGGGCAATTGTCCAGATAATTTAATAAAGCACCAGATGAATAAATAAATGTAATTTTATAATATTTTGTGGAGGAAATTGCTTTCTTCAGTAAAAGAGAAACAGCTGAATTTTTTTAGTGAGCAAGCAACTGCCAGCAATATTTCAATCTCTAGATATGCAAGTGTGAATTTTCCTAATTCTATTGGCACTTATATTACAAAATTTTCTATGTTTATCCAACAGCTTAGTGTTTCTGTTTGTTTTACACAAAATGCTGAAAGACTGCTCTGATGAAATCCATGTCCAGTTACAGTCTACTGTGCAGGGATCCCCCTGCTTTTATCATTAACTTATTAAATCATCAACAAGAACTTCATGCCTAGCAATTGGTTAGCTGCTAGTTGCTAGTTGCTCATTGTCCACTAGAGGGAGACAAAACTGTAATGGTTGTAACACAACTTGAAATTCTCAGTAGTAAATATGCATATGCAGAGCCAATACATCCCCAGAAAAGCCACACACAGGCCTGTCCGAAGGACTTCACAGGGAACAGATGTTTCCTAAAAACACTGAAAATGGGTAGACATGCCATCCCCAGCTGAAAACTGAAAAGGATGCTCAAAAGGAGTCCACAGGAGAGGGAACACATATAGTTCAGAAATATAGAAAAACATTCAGCCTAACGAAAGAAATGCAAAGTATAAATTAAATAACAGAGAACCAAGCAAAAACCATTGTGACTTGCAAAACTCAGAAGGTCATTGAAATGTAAAAATTCACAAACCTCTGGTAAGTCTGTTCATTTCTACATCCTTTCTTGGTAGCAGCCTTACTAAAAGCCTGAGAAGATCTAGGGTACCATGTTTCTAATCTGGAATTTTGTTCTAAAAGAACTAGAGATACTGCCAGAATTATATTTTTAAAGTCATGGACTTACTTTATGAAGCAGGAAGAAAGAAAGAAAGAAAGAAAGAAAGAAAGAAAGAAAGAAAGAAAGAAAGGATCAGAATAAGGACTAAACATACAAAATTTCAAATATACCTTGATTTATACAATATATTCACTAAACATATAACTATTTTAAAAGATTTTTTCAACTAACACTAAGAAAAAAATTTACCATGTAACACTAGTGATAAAAGCAGGATACAAACTACTTTAAGATGTAGCCAATAAATACATACTTAAAGAAAACACCTTGCAAAAATAAATCAAAGAAAGCATGAACCATAGTTGCTCTTATCCATGGACATTTTCCCATAATTCTTTTTGTTTTTCTAAGATCTGAGATAATAATTATTTCTCTTACATGAAGTATTTTTGAAAAACTGTCTAGAATTGGACTGAGAAAATAAGAGGAAAGGCACCAGGCTGAGTTTTGGGTCTGAAAGAGTGGAAGTGCAGAGGTGCAGCCATGAGCAAGGACAGCCTGTCCAGGCTTAGTAGTTTGAGTAGGTGAAAGTGCAGGACTTAAGACAAAAACCTACAGAAGAGGCTGATAGGGTGGCAGCTTTCACACCAGGAAGTAATGGGTAGGTCAATTGTGATGTTTGGAGTTCTGGGACGCCCTGTCTGATAGTAATGGAGACTTCGGAATGAGGGGAGTCTGACGGACTTGGGGGCTCACACAGGAATATGAGGCAGACAGGGACACCAGAGAGCATTAGGATGGTTGTGCCAAGCCTGGGTCAGTTCTTTCTACTGGACCCTAGCTCCCAACTAAGGGAGTAAATAAATTTAAAAACAGGCTGACCTTGGATTTCCCTGCTATGCATCCCATGGAATCAGAGGAAGAGGCATGTTTATGTTTGGATTTTTATTTTGTTTTGTTTTACATGAATGGGGACAGAGAGACTCTGTATGTGCATGTCCAGAGAAGCTGAGCTGCAAGAGTCCCCTCAAAAGATAAAAATGAGATAAAAGTCTGTCTGTCCTTCAGATATGAACAAAAAGTGATGTTAGGCACAGAAGAATTCAAGTCATTAAGTTTTAATGGTTCAAAGTCACTATTTGGCTATAGGACAGACCCAGAAGTGAATACATCACAAGCAACATGGCCATCAATATACAAAGGGAAGAACATAGAAGCATGAGAAACCAAAGTGTTACTACCAGCACACATGTCAGGAAGAGGAGACAAGATGGAACTGAATTCAGACAGCAGGGAGAGAGGAAATCAACTGCTCAGTGCTTAGGAGGCAGAACACATGGAATCCCATTGTGACTCAAGGGATCTACCATATGACTTTGTAGGGGATCCTTACTCTATGACTGGGGTCTGTGTCCTTTCAATTTCATTGCAGTTTACCACTTACTATCTCTGAAACTAGTTAGTTTCAGTGTTCCCATAAACTAACTAGGGAAAGAAGAAGCATTATGAAAATAGTGTTTTTCTCTTCTCCCTACATTCCCAGTTTTTCTAGACAATAGGTTACAGCTCCTGATTCCGATTACTATGATTTTAACATACACTACCCAGCCAGGTTAAGAAAAACTAGTTGTCTATGTTACTTTTCTGTCACTGTGATAAAATACTTTTACACAAGCAACATTTAAGAAAGAAAATGTCTTGTTTTATAGCTGCAAGGTACTCCATCAAGGAAAGTCAAGACTGAAGGGGTTTGAGAGCTGGTTGCACTGTAACTACATTTAGGGAGTAGATGGTGCTTATACTTGGGTCACTTCCTCTTTCTTTTCCAGTTCAGTATGCCAGTCACCCATAGTGAGTGGGTGTCCCCAATTCAGTTAGCCAAATCAAAACAGTCACAGGCATGCCTAGAGATTAACCTAATCTAGTAATTCTTTATATAGAGAGATAATGACCTAATAACCTTCCATGGCTTTACCTAAGGAGATGTCTTCTAGGCTATTCCAAGTGCTGTCAAACTGACAATACTAACTATCATGCCAGCTATGAAGGCTATCTATTTAGTCACAATAGTTTCTTGCCAGATGTTCCTGGAACTCCAAGAATATAGAAATTTCATAAACATCAAACCTTGAACAACTCCCACAGTTAGCAAGACACACTAGACCAACACTTCTCAAAGTGTGGTCCTGACAAGCAATATCAACTTCATCATTTGGAAATTATCAGGGATAAAAATTCTGTCCTACCTTCGATATACTGAGTCTGATCTTGGGATGAGGCCAACCACCTTCTCTGATTGGAACTGCCTTGAATGAATGGCTTTCTCTTCCCAGAATGGCCTCCAGGTGGAGCAAAGCTAAATTCACAGCTTAGAGAGGTCAGGCGATTGGGGCTTCCTCTCCCCGTCTTTCACAATTGCTTCACTTGGTGAAGGACATCATCAAGTCTCATCTGTTATTAGCAAGAGAAACATTCCAAACTTTGAGACAGCTGAAGATTCAAAAATCAGTCTAGTCTTGGAAATCATTACAATAACGATGTCTAGAATTTATCAGGCCTCCTGGCAAAGAAGGTGCAAACTCAAAAGTCTTGATTTTCACTGTTTTTAGCTTAAATGCTAAAACTAAGGATAATCAAGCATCATCAAGAAAAACAAGAAATATCTTTTCCATCAAGCTCATAAAGTATATTGATGGTTTCATGCTTAGGAAGCACTAGCAACCTAGTTGGAAATATGAGGCAAAATTAAAGCCACACAATCCAGTACACCCATCACCAAGTGCTGCCATTTTGAGTTGTCTTAGTTACTTTCTATTGCTGCAATAAGACAGGTGACCAAGGCAACTTATAAAACAAAGCGTTTAATGTGGGGCTTATAGTTTTAGATGGCTAGAGCAAGAACATGGATAAGGAACAGCGGAGCTCTCCCATAGTGATCCAAAAGTAGGAGCAAAGAAAACTAAATGGAAATAGTTAGAACCTTTGAAAACTCAAAACCTCTCCCTGTGATATACCTCCTCCACCAGGACAAACTTCCTAATCCTTCCCAAACATTTTCACAATCTGAGAACAAATATTCAAACATGTGAGCCTATAGGTAATTCTCATTTAAATCACTGCAAGGATACAGTTTAAAAACAGCAAAGCCTCAAATCATAAATAATTACATTTATGATTAGCCTAGCACTGTACTGAACAGACACATGGGAAAAAAAATGAAGCCAATAGCTTGCCTACATCAACTTAGTATCAGTGCAACAAAGCCTCCTAGGCCATAGCACAACTGGCACCATGATGGAAGAACCATTCAGGCCTTGAAACCAAGTAAGTACGCAGCAACATCTGCCAAAATGAGGACAAAGATGTAATCCTTTAAAGTCCATGGTTCTGGGAAAGTCTGTAAATGTACTAATCTTGCTTTTTGGCTTCTGTAGTTCTGCTTCTGGTTAACAATTTTTGCTAATGAGGTGTGTCAACCCAGGATGTAATTTTTGTTCTTAAAAGCCTACTCTGAGAAAGTCCCATGTGACACTGGGATCCAAAACACCCAGCATAGTTGCTGACTAGACAATAAAGACTTTTATTAGTTTGAAGCATATCCAAGTAGTCTTCCCTGGCATATACCTCACAACATTTCTAGAGGCCCCAGCAAGATTGAAGGTTCAGAGCCCCTTGGAGCTGGAAAGAATGTGGGGGTCAAGGCGCTCCTAGGGGATGTACAACCTGAGACATTCCAGGTCTATAGGATTCCCTCTGGTGAATTGCTGCCTAATGCTTCTGAAGAATCAGACACCTCCACCTCTAAAAGAGAACAAAATTAAAAAATCACCTGGTCTGTCACTGTAGAAATAAATCTGGTTAAGGCACCTCTGTTTGGGACACAAATGAGAGGTTGGTGGTGGGGATTAATTTCTGGAGTCCAGTTGAGACTTCACCAGATTCCTCTACTCTGTTCAGGTTCGTAAATGTGTGGTAGCCACTACTGGTTCTCTTGACCTTGTATCTCTCTATGTTTCTGTCAGTTCTGTTGACTGTAGAAAAAGACCTAAAATGAAGGGAGAGTGAGCCTTCCTTGGACCACAGATGCTGCTGCCCCTGAGATGACATACAACTTTTCAGATTTATGGTCCAAAATGAGCGACAATGATGTACCCATGATGCACTCCTCCTTCCATCTGTACCGTCTTGGTTAGCAACTGTGGCTATAGGAATTGATGATGTTGTTATGGTGATGCTAGCCATAGGAGCTCCAGAGTGGAATAGAGCATGGTGGCCACAGGTTTTTGTGAAGGGTGTGGAGGTGGGGGTGGATACAATGTCTGTTTCTCTGTGGGAAAACTCTGGACCTTCTGTGAAATCCAATGACCATCTTTTTGAGTCCGGGGGTCCTTTGATAGTACAGGCCATCTGGAACATGGTGACTGGGAAACCCCAGGAACCTCAACCAGTTTCTTGTACTGACTAGTGGTTTTCTCTGGCATGAGACCCTCAACTTCCCAGCTCAAGCCCTGTGCACTCTTATTGGCTTGGCCAGGTTAGCCAGAGAAACTCCAGACCTCTGCCTCTTCTCTCAGTCCTGCTGGAGGACATTTACCTCCCCGTCTTGCGCAAGCTCAGGATTCGGGCTGCTTTGTCCCTGCCCAGCTGTTTACTTCCCCGCCCCCCACTCTGTTACCTGATCCAAGCAGCCAGTGATGCCCTGGGAAGGGGGAAGTAGTTACATTCCTTCCTCTTTTGTGGTTTACGTCCCTTATCAATCAGTGATCTGTACCCCAACACTGACCAAGGTAAGGAGGCTCTGACAATTTTTGTCAGGCCATTTTAGAATTAAAGGCAGCTGATAGAAAATATTGCTTTTTATCATGCTGTTGTTCCCAGACAGTAAAAAAGAAACTTCAAAAGCTACAAGAATTTGACAACATGAATAGGTTCCAATTATTTGAAATTGCTCAAAAGGTTTATAATAACCATGACTGTAAAAAAAAAAAAAAAACTCCAAAACAAAACAAAAGATAAAAAGAGGTCTCTGAGGCAGAAGTCAAAGACATCAGGAAAGAAAAAAAAGGAGGGATGCACCATTCTGCACAAATGATTAGAAACAGGGTCCTTGCCCAGGCACTGGGACCCTGAAAGAGGCCAGCAGCCTATCTGTGCAAAAGTGTTAGTCTTGCCTCTGACAGTTGGCTGGTTTGTTTATGGGCAGTCGCCAATGCAATCATGCTAATAAACAAACTGATTATGAGCCAAGGACTGTTCCTAACCACCACACACTCTGTAATGGACTTCCTGAGGGGAACCCCAGAGAGGCAGATGTGTAATGCCCAAATAACACATAATCAGGCACTTCTCTTGGGCCAGCACCATATCTGATTCTGTAAATCTTCAGCCATCAGCCCAGCCAGCCTGCTGCCAGATAATGATTCAAAAGAGCCACTCCAAGGCGGCAGTTAGTGTCATCAAACTCCACCAACCAGATGGGGGACATAGCAGGGGATGCACATGGGCAGGGTACCAACCCTGAAAAGAGGAGATGTGATCCAGGCACTATCCTGACCCCAGTCCCTCCAGCTGCAGCCAGTAGGAGCTGGATGCTCAGCTTCCAGGCAGGCTCTGGCCATGCAAAAACTTTCACAGCTGTATTGAAAGATGGACCAGAGCAGCTTCAGCTCCCCCGATACCTGCCTCCCAACCCCTGCACATCTTTCAAGCAGGGACCCAGCTCTGGCTGCTTCTAACCCCTGCCACTGTAGCTGCTGCATTCTCAGCTCTGGGGTGGCTGGAGGCTCCACTGCAGCTAGAGTCTTCACTTCCAGAAACATGGCTGTGGCAGACCTGAAGCGGTACTAACCAGATGAGAGCAGTTTTGTCCCAGATGGAATCAGGTTTGCCTGGACTGCAATTGTCACCTTGGAGTTCCTCAGCTAAGGGACTTCGGCACAAAGGGTTGAGCTTCAGACTTTAACCCAGACACTTCACCGGGGGGGGGGGAGGACAAACCAGTCACGATGTACACGGCTGATGTGCACCAGCCCCTGACTGTGTCCACGGGGCCCTATGTAGAGAGAAGGGCTCCTTAACTCAGCCGGAAAGGACACAGGAAGAAACTAAGCGAACAAAAAAGAAAGATACCAAACAGAAGGTCAATGGTGGCTGTTGCTGGACAAGGACCCATACACACTCTCTGCTGGTATCTGAAGATGAAATAAGATTGAATTAAATTAAAAAAATAAATAAGTAAAAATTTCCTGGATCTGAATTGCCTCTCTCCCTGAGGTTACAACTGCCCCACCTTCATGGCCAAAGTTTTGCTACATCTGGCAAAGGTCCTAAATGTTCATTGAAAATGACATTGTGCCTAGAGACTACAAAGCTCTGGACAGGTAAAATATAAATGTCCCTGAGACCAGGGAAATCTGGGACAACCTTCTCCCTTTTGCTCTCCTAAAGGCCAACAGCACCAATATTGAGAAGTTCATGTGGGTAGAGAGGATCCCAACCCAGGGTCTGAGCCAGTGTGGAAAGGTCCATATCCTGTACTCCTTAGCATCCCTACAGCAATGAAGGTCCCCATTGTCACTCTATAAAACCACCACACTCAGCTGAAGGAAGCTACACACAGGTTATCATCAGATACTCCTACCCCTTAAAGAGAAGACTGATGCAGTCCCTATACTTACGTTTTTCCCATTTTGTCTTTTTTTCCTTCCTATTGGAAAGGCCCCAAATCCCCATAAGCCAAAAACTGGAACCAGGAATCCCAAAGCCAATCTAAGCCCCACTTCCAACCTAACAGCTATAAATGGGACCAACCCAAGTTCACCCTGGAGGGTCTCCAGGGGAAGGATTTCTGCTTAATATCACCAAGATACCCTCGAGATAGTTCTCCCTATGTAGATCCTTGGAGCCACGCCCAGCGTGTTGATTCCAGGCGTAACAGTCATATGTTTTTCCAGACCTAGGAGACTACCTAGCTTGCTTGCTCTAACAGCTTAGCCAAGTGTCCATTTTCTAAATTATTTGCACTGGAGGAGACCCCATTCCTTTTCATCTTTTTATTATAATGGTGAAGAGGGTAGGGACACCCTAAATCCAAATTCTGGGCTTTTCCCCATTCCCTTTTCCCTGTTGGTGGGGGCAGTCCTCAAGACAACATAGACCGGGAACATG
Source organism: Sigmodon hispidus (assembly GCA_004025045.1). Classification (NCBI taxonomy): domain Eukaryota; kingdom Metazoa; phylum Chordata; class Mammalia; order Rodentia; family Cricetidae; genus Sigmodon; species Sigmodon hispidus. The sequence continues at coordinate 381,057 of PVIH01000173.1, read as the reverse complement.
TAGGGGATTCTGCTGCCCATCTGGAAGCCCAGGTCAAGGCTCTCCTTCAGAATGAAGAGGACTGGACCTCCTCTTTATGAAACAAGGAAGTCTTTGTTCCTGTTGCTCCTGTGCCAACCAGTCAAGGATAATTAGAGAAAGTTTAGCCAAGCTCAGAAATATTTTCAGGAAAGAGAAAGGAGATGTCACCTTCGTTTTCCCAATCCCCTTGGTTAACTGATCTACTACTTACAGCCATAGCTAGGCCATTAACTCTTTTGCTCCAAGTCCTCACCATAGGACCCTGCTTGCCTACATGAAGCAGAGAAGTTCTGTTAGACCACTAGTGCTTAGGAGATGGTGTACACTCTGGGCCCAGATGAACCATGATTTGATCCATATCCATAAAACCAGTGGGGAACGTAGCAGGCCCTCAGACCTTAGCACAACTATGATGAAGGTCCCATTCAGGCCTTGAAACCCAGCAGTTAGACAGCACCACCTTGCCCCAGAAAGAACTAAGACCTACTCCATCAAAGCCCATAGTTCTGGGAAAGTCTCTAAATGTATCAACTTTGCTTTTGGCTTCTGTAATTCTGCTTCTGGCTCACCATTCTTGCTAACTGAGATGTCTCAAACCAGGATGTGAAGTTTGTGCTTAAAAGCTCACCCTGAAAAATGCTCAGGACTGGACTTGGGTCTCAAACACCCAGTGTAGTTGCCAGCTAGCTAATAAAGACTTTCTATTGGCTTGAACTGTTTCTAAGTGGTCTTCTCTGGAAAGAAACTACATTACAAAACCAGTACAAACAATGTAACAAAGCAGCAAATGTCTCAAAAGTTGTGCTGGGGAGAATATTTCATACCTACAAACCTAAGAACCACCCAAGTTCTCAGTTAGGGTAAAACAAAGTACAACATTTGTTTATGTTTGACATATTTGACATAAAAATGGCTTCTCAAAAGCTAAGGACCAAATCTGTATCTTTTAAATGTGAACAAAAGTGCCTTTAGGCAGAGTAGGATGAAAGCAATATGTTAAAATAGTTTTTTAAGAAAAAAAAAAGTGTGGTTATCAGTAGCAGTCAGTAGTGGATATGTTGTATCATTGAGTAATTTTCACCAAATACAATGTCAATAAAAATACAAGGAAAAAAAGCATAAGAAATCAAAGAACATGGCTTACTTCAGCAGTCCTGGTGAACAAAAAGCATTCATTTTATTTTTTATTTTTAAACTTTTATTATAATTACTTTTATTTTATATTATTTATTTGTTTATTTTGCCTAGTGGTGGATATAGCCTGTGGGAGCTGGCTCTCTCCTTTCACCACGTGGGGCATGGGGATGGAACTGCAGTTACCAGGCTTGTTTGCAAGTGAGTGTCTTCACCCACTAAGTCATTAGCATTAGCCAGAATATGGGCTCTGGTGGTAGCACCCCCCCTCCCATCTGAGACAGGTTCTCCACCCTAGGATGACCTTGAACCCTCCAGTGATAGAGAATGAGCCTGAACCTCTCATCTTCCTGCCTCTACCCTCCAAGAGAAGGGTTTGCAGGCATGCACACACACACCTGGTTTTATATTTAAAAAATTAATTTTAAAACATTTTTATTTGAGAGCAGTTGGTAGAGTGCTTGCTAATACAGAAAGCCCTGGGCTTGACCCCCAGTACTGTGTGAACAGAGTGTGATGACCCATGCCTGTGACCCTAGATCTCAGATGAGAGTGGCAGGAGGATCAAATTAAAGGTCACCCTCAACTATAAAGGGACGTAGAGGACACTGTCTCAGAAAAGGATAACTTTGTATTTTTGCTGTCATATCAATCAAGTGGCTATGTCTAAAATGGACCACTATTTTTACAGCTTTTGGGGGTGGGGTCAAAATAGAGTTTCTCTGTGTAGAGCTGGCTGTCATGGAGTAACTCATTCAGTATACCACCTGGCCTCAAACTCAGAGATCTGTCTGCCTCTGCCTTCCAAGTGCTGGGACTAAAAGGCATGCACCCACCACCACAGCCCAGCAACAGGTTTATTTTGAAGTGTTTTTGTGTGTGTATGTGTGTGTGTGTGTGTGCGCGCGCGCGCGTGCACGCGCAGATACCCACAGAGGCCAAAAATAAAAGGCATTACTCTGCTGTGAGCTGCCTAACATGATGCTGGGAAACAAACTCCAGTCGTCTAGAAAAGCAGCAAGAATCCTTAACAACCACCTTCATCCCCTAGAATGAACTATTTTTAATCATAAACCCTGATATAATTCACCTACACTTCACTTTGTGTTTCTGGAGACATTTCAAGAAAGGCATGGCTTATCGCTCCAGAGTATCTCAAACCTAGTTTTAACAAAATCCTGAGTGGCTTTAGAAGATATGTACCCTGTGTAAAATCACACTATGGGCAGAAAAGAAGAGACATCTCCAAAAGAGCCCCAAATATCTGTTAAATGTTTGTAGAATTGTAGCCCCTGTCTTTAAGTGTGCAGAAGTTATCTGTGGTCATCAAGAAGATTGCCATCAGGATTTTATCTAGTGACAGCTAGTAGTTCTCCAAACCATCTCAGAAGAAGCAAGTTACAGTGACATGCAGCTTGTTGGAAAGAGATGCTACAACCCCGGTCTCCTAACTTCTCAGTCTGTCTTCTGCTTTTTAGCAAAATACCCAAGTGGTAAGTATAAAAACAGAGCTATGCTCTCATTGCCCTAGAGGTCTGGTATTGGGCATCTGCTGTGTCAGGGTGTGGCAGAGGGTATCATATGAGCTAAGTACAGGTGCTGCTGCTTGGGTGCCTTTCTCTTCTTAGAAAGCCAGTAGAGCAAAGATGGATGGATGGATGGGTGGATGGATGAATGGATGGACAGATAAATAAAGGACACTCATCCATATCTAACCCTAATTACTCCAGAAGCCTCATATCAACATAGTAATTTGAGGATTATGTTTCCAATACACGAGCTTTCAGAGGACACATTCTAGCTACAACGTCTAGTCTTTGTACCCTGGGAAGAACACTTCCCTTCTGTGGTCTGGACCCAGAAGTTTGCTTCTAACCAGCAGGAAAAAAAGCAAGACATGCTAAGGGGGCCACCCCTTGATTAGGTTACAGAAATCCCTGTTTGTTTACTTACTTGATGGAATCCAGCTGCCTGCTGTTAGCATGAGAGAAAACTGTTAGCCAGTGAGGAGTAAAGCTCCCAGGCACTAGTGCAGAAGGAGTGGACCTCTTCAACAATCATGTGTGTGTCCTTGAAACTAAGTAGGACCCTCTCAGTTCAGCTAATATAGCCAGCCATATCCTTCTCCAAAAACTGACTCACAATTATAACTATTCAAGGAACCCAGTGTGACAACTCGATACATGCATGCTATATGAAATGATCAATCAAGTGTATCTATTATTAAGAGATCAACCACCTCAAACATTTATTTTGCCTTAGAAGTACTAAATAAATCCTTCCTTTTAGTTTTTCTGAAATTTACAATCACTGTTAACTCTACTTGGCTATAGAACCCACAAATTTAATCTTTATATATCTAACTTTTTATTTGTACCCAATCATCAACCTCTTTCTAACACACCCCCACGCTGCCTCCCACCCTTCCCAGTCCCTGATGTTATTCTACTCTCTAGTCCTGTGAGGTCACCTTCTTTCAGCCTTTACATATGAATCATAAGGTCTTTGTTTTTTGTGCTTGGTTTATTTCATTTAACAATGTCCCCCAGGCTCACCTATGTAGCCACAGTGACAGAATCTCATTTCTTTTAAATGCTTGCTTCATGTCTATGAATGTTTTACCTACATGTACATATGTGCAACATGTATGTGCCTGATCAGAAGGGAATCAAATTGCCAGAAACTGGAGTTAAGAATGGTTGTGAGCCACCTTGTAAGTGCTGAGAATCGAACCCAGGTCCTCTGGAGGAGCAATAAATGCTCTGGACGACAGAGCCATCTCTGCAGCCCCTAGGACATCTTTATTTCTATGTCTATCAAACATCTTGATTGTGGTCTTGTAGAAGATGCTTAGTCAAAGAATCCAGGTAAATCTGTCCAGATTTCCAACTTCACAGAAGATGAGATAAGAATGTTGTCTTAAACTGCTAAATTTGAGGTAATTATTTTTTGCTTTTATCATTAATAAAATTAATTTAATTATAAAAAGTACTAAGTAATATACAAATCAACTGCAGGTATTATTAAAATATAAAATATGAAATATTTATGTTCCTTGATTGTGCAAACTGAGCTACAAAAAATAATCTCAACAAATGTGAGACAATGGTATCTGAAAAATCCATTATCTCTGATTGGAAAAATGCATTTTTATTTAATTATTATTTATTTACAAACCTAAAAGTCTAATTACGCAGGCATTGTCTTTCTTTTGTATGAGTGATGCCAATCATACATTGCATATGTCCTACATTTACACCCAAAGTAACAATTATAAAGTGAATATCCATGTAGATATAATGCAAGTGAACAGACAGAACAATATTCCTACTAAATGTCTTTTTCTGCCTTATCTCAAAACAGACTCTTCCTTTTCCTCTCCCACAAACACTGTCCGTGTGTGTGTGTGTGTGTGTGTGTGTGTGTGTGTGTGTGTGGTGTGTGTGTGTGTGTGTGTGTGTGTGTGGTGTGTGTGTGTGTGTGTGTGTGTTTTATGTGCGCATATGTGTTGTCACCCATGAGGTCAGAGGCCAGCATCCAGTGTCTTCATCTTCTTTTCTGAGACAGGGTCACTTTTTTTGAGCTCTCCAGTTGATTTGAATTGCTAGCCTGAAAGCACCAAGAGCTGCCAGTTTCCTGGGATAAGAGGAAGGAGCCATCACACCCAGCTTTTACAAGAGTGCTAGGGATCCAGAGCCAGGCCCTCCTGCTTGCCCTGCAAGTACTTCATTCTCTGAGCCATCCCCCAGATCTTGTTTTTTTGTGGGTTCTTTTTTACCCCCTTTGATTTGGTTTGGTTTTAATTTTTTCACCTACTCAGGCATTAAGGTGGCTAAGATAGCTTTGAATTTACTGTGTAGCCCAGGCTGATGCAAAACACATAGAGATCTTCCTGCTTTATCCACCTAAGCACTGAGATTACAAACACACATTTGCCACCATGCCTAGCTGGTTGACTGAGAATCTGATGTGTTTTCTCTGTTAACAGGTGTTGTGCACGCAGTGTACTTATAGATGGAAATCCTTTCCATGCTCATTTGTAGATGCCCTACCACAGGAATAATCATTTCCATTCCTGTGATAAATGCACAAGAATCAACTTAATGAAGAAGGGGTTGCTTGCAGTTAGAGGGCATTGTCTGTCATAGAGGCGGAAACTTGAGGCAGCTGCCTATACTGCATCCATGGTGAGAAAGCGTAAAATGACAGATGTTTATGCTCATCCCATTTTTCCTTCATTTTCAGTCAAGGCTTACAAGTCAGTGCTACCCACAGTTAAAGTATATATTCTCACCATGACTAACCTAACTAATAATCCCTCACAGGCATACCCAGAGGCTAACATAATCAAGGTGTGCCTAGAAGCACTGCTCTTCAGGCTCTTGGTTTGTTTTCTGAGACAAGGTCTTATCATGAGCAGGGGTTGGCCTCTATCATGAGTCATTGATCCTCTGTCTCCAGGGTGCTAGAATCACAGGGCCACATCACCACATCTGCCTGAGGGAGGAAATTCCACAAATCCAGATCTGTTTGTTTCCTGGTGGTCGGTCAAAAGGAGAACTAGATAATGAGGGATGTCTGATATCACAGCAGGTCTCTTCCTGCTGATATTTGTTCATGGGTTAATTCCTGGTGTGTTTGATGCAATCAGTATTTGTAGTCCTGAGATTTTTCTGGCAGGGCCTTCTTCCACAGACACTTGCATTCCAGGTTGCGGTAGTCTGAATAGAAATGCTTCCCACAGGCTCATAGATTGAATGCTTGGTCACCAGACAGTAGTACTATTCAAAAGTGAGACCTTGTTGGAGGAAGTGTGTCAGTGGGGGCGGGCTTTAAAGGTTCAACTGTGCAAGCCAGATCCAGCATCACTCTCTCTTCCTCCTGCCTGCTGATCTGGATGTAGAACTCTCACCTTTCTCTCCAGGACCTGTCTGACTGTGTGTCACCATGCTTCCTACCATGACAATAATGAACTAAACCTCTGAAAATGTAAGCCACCCACAATTACATGTTTTCCTTTATGAGAGTCACCATGGTCATGGTGTCTCTTCACATGAATAGAACATTGACTAAGACACTGATACTTAACTCTGGTCTTAAAAAACTCCAAACTCTACCAGGCATGATGTTTTTGGATCATTCAGGTGAGGTAGAATTGGGGTCACCAAGTTCACAGAGAACCCCCAAAAGCACATGTATATTACATCACATGGATAGGGCACTCATTACCCTCTCTATCTGTTCAACTGACTTTTATTTTCCCTGTGGACAGAGTGTGAAAATAGATTTAGTTTTACTTCTGACTCATATCTGCTTTCCCTTTGAGGCCTAAGTTTACGGGCAAGGTTTCTTATTAGAATCCTCATCTTTGATATATTTCTAATCTCTGAGCTCATGGGCCCTGAAGAACAAAATAAGAACAAGATTTCCAGAGACTACCAAAGAGAGGAAGTAAAAATCCATAATCTTAGAATAATGTTTACCTACCCAAAGTCAAATTAATTCAAAACAACTTTTGGATTACAGTCACTAAAGGACTGTGACATTTTATATGTGCTTTAGAGCAGAAAAACTTCCAAGGAATGTTTCTGACTAGAAATATTCAAGTGGTACCTTTATAGTTTAAGATTTTATAGCTAGGCAAAATCATTGTTTTCTTGTTATTTGCATATGAAAGGGTTTTTTGCGGGGGAGGCTCTTATGTTGCTCCTCTAGAGGGAGCTCAAGTGCTTGAAGTGAAAGCGAACCTCCCCAGGGGGCAAGATTGTACCTCAGAAGATGCTACCGTGACCAGGAAACCTTTAAGCCTCCTTCAGCCACACGAAGATAACCATATATAGAAATCTTCGCGTTCCAGCTAGCGTGGCAGCACGTGCCTGCCATCCTAATGCTTGGGAAACTGAGACAGGAGGACCTCGATATTGAGGCTACAAAGTGAGGCATGGTGCTGTCTCAAAACACAGCACAGCACAGCACAAAGCAGAACAGAACGGGGCCCTAAAATCTCTCTCCTGTTCTGCCAGTTGCAAACGGAAATGGGGCTTAGCTTTGGACAGTCCTCAAGTTCCATTCCGTTCAGCCACTTTCTACCTCTGGACCCAGTCTCACTCATTTGTCGCATTTGAATTGATTTTAAATTTGGGTGCATAATCTCTTTCTGTAACTCAGTGTTGCACAAAAGCTAATTAGAACCAGAGACAAAACAAAAAGTTCACAGAGCCACTTCTTGAGAAGCTTGTATTTCTTTGTCTATGTTCATGGGACCAGACATCAATCAAGGCAATGAAATCTGGGCGGAAAGAACCTGAAGTGTTCAGGGGCATTTGTCCAGACTGCAGCCTGCTTCCAGACCTTGATCCAGAACCCATCCTTTTCTGGGATGGGTGATTTCAGGGATCAAACTCAAGTTAGGCTTGGTGGTAAGTGCTTCTGCCTAAAGAACTTGTTGACCCAGTGGGAGCTTTTCATTGAACCATGAATCCTCCTCACGTGGCCATAAGAAAGAAAGCAATTTCTGTACTGTTACTTATGTGACTTCCTGTGTCCCACAACCACATACTTAAATATTTTAAGAGTAATGTAACATACCTAACGAAATCACTATCTTTAATAGGAATTCCAAGATGTAGGGGTTTTGTTGGTTTTTTTTTTTTTTGATTCTATATTGCATTCTACATTCGTAGTAAACAATTTTCTATACAGCAGAACTTTTATAACTTGGACCAATTTGGTTACCTTAAGATCCATTTCTTATAAGAAGTTTGGATGCTGTTTAATTCTTTCCTTGATTACCAATTTTCAAACCAGGAAGCAAATTACTACCAGCTTCAAATGAGATCTCTCTTTCTGTGTGTGTGTGTGTGTTGTTGTTGTTGTTGTTGTTGTTGTTGTTGTTTCTGCCCTTTTTTTGTCTGTTTCATTGTTCCTGGAAAGCCTTTTGCTTTTTTTAGGAGAAAAAGATGAGGGTGGCAGGAAGCAGGTACTGCCACTGTCTCTCCTCTTTCCTGCCTTCACTGTAGATGAAAGACCTGAACCCACTGGGGAAGTTGTATGGTAGCTTTGCATGCATCCTCCAAGCCAAGCAGAAAATGTCATACAGAATCCTTGCACAGTGCTGGTCACAAGTGAGTGACATGTTCCATGTGATCTGAAAAGCAGCAGAGTAGCAGCAGCATGGTGACCACCTCTAAAGAAAGAAATGCAAGGCCCTGGACATGTCGGTGGCTTTCACACTCCCTTGTTCTTGCTTCATAGGACCTCACCTGGACTTGAAGTTCCTCAGTCTCCACCAATGGTTTCTTCAAGTCTCAAGCCAAGCACATTTTTAAAACATCAAGCTTTCTCTGCAGGATACTGATGCCACAAAGGCTGGAGGTAGTAAAGACCAGTGTAGATCCAGTTTATCCTCAAAGGCTTCAATCCTTCATGGGTTCTGGCTTATCTTCATAGTTCCAATCTGTTCTTGTTCTGACTGCCATTCTAACTGGTTCTTAATGAGATGCAAGCTCAAAACAAGAACCAAACAAAGCCACAAACATTGTCTCCCCCACCAGTCTCTACATCAGGTAGAACCTAAGGTAGCAATGTCTAACTTCTGAAATGAGAAGTATTTTTACGTATCAGCTTCACAGTAGGGATAAGGCTTGAACTGTACCCAAACTGAATGTACCTTGAGAGACTACATTTGTACTTTTAATTAATTTAAATTTAAACTGCTATGTGGCCACTAATAGTATATTGAGCACTGCAAGATTTATGCTGAATAGTGAATTCTGCATTCTTTATTGCTAACAGGGGACCCATTTCTCTGGCTGAATCTTGACTAGCCTAGGAAGCAAACTACACCATCAATGGAACCATCCTGGCTACTCAAACCCAACATATGGAAAATGACAGGGTTGGAAGATAAAAATCATTTATCAGGAGGCAGCCTAGAAACTTCACATGCAGGAAAACAGATCCTCTGTGAGCTGTCACCAAAAACCAGTCATTAAATCCCATCTCTCCATGTTTCAGTGACTTCCATTTGCTAGAGGGAAGTGATGTAACCCTTGTCTAGTTTACTACAGGGCAGGGATGGTGTCCTTAGAGCTCTCTTCAAAAAATATTCAGACATGCATAGAAATCATGAAGTAAAGATTTGATGTTTTGAAAGATATAGATAATGCAACTAGACCATGCAAGCATTGGTGTTAGTTTTCTGCATCGGGTTCCCCTTTTCTTCATGTTTCTCTTTGCCTTCCTCTGAAGAATAAGCTGCAGTATGTTGCCTTTCAAAGCCCCTGAGATACAGATACATAAAGAAAAACGATGACTTTTGGATGTCAAGTAGAGTCTTCAAAGATTAGAACAAACTATCCTTGTGTCCCTGTGTGTATGTGTGTTCTGTACACACAATCATATGATACACATGTTTTGGTCAGTAGTGAACTTCACATTTAAACTACAAAAATGCCTAGCAACAACCTTCTCAAACTATATCCCAGCCATTAATTTACTCATTGGTCTCTATGTGCATCTACTTGTAAAGTTGATGTTTGTAGTTGGAAGCATGGGGCTGGAGAAATGGCTCAGAGGTTAAGAGCACTGACTGTTCTTCCAGAGGTCCTGAGTTCAATTCCCAGCAAAACCACATGGTGGCTCACAACCATCTATGATGAGGTCTGGCGCCCTCTTCTGTAAAAACTGTATGCATAATAAATAAATAAATAAATAAATAAATAAATAAATAAATAAATAAATAAATAAATAAAATGTAGTTGGAAGCAGTCTCAAAACTGAAGATCAGAGGGTTCAGATTCTCATCAGCCTGAAGGCCTGAGAATTAGGAATGCAAAGGGCGAATCAATGCCCCAGATCAAGCTGGTAATGCACCTTCCTCTGTTTCTACTCTGCCATCAACAGACCAGATGAGGCCCACTCACACTGGAGCAGACATCTGTTTTAGTCAGACCACAGGTGTGGGTGTTAAGTTCTTTTAGAACACCCTCCCAGATACGATCACACCAATCAGCTTCTGAGCACCCCATGCTTGTTAAGTTGACACAAAATTACTAATCACATCGTGTTCCCCAAATACAACGGCCTCACAAACAGGAAGTGAAAATTAACAAGCCTTTATGGCTTAATTTCAGAACTGAGGCTGTTAGTATGTTTTCTGTTAAGAAATTCTAGACTCTGGATAAACTGAAATGGTATGGAGATGCTGACACTACACTTAGAGACAGGAAGAAGTCACTTTAAACTACAAGACTTTGATGTACTGGAACCAGCCTGATGGCCTGGCTGAGGGAGTACTGATGACAAACTAAACATCCAGCCAGACTTCTGAAATGGTAACACAGTAAACTACTGCTTCTCTCTGGCCAAATACTGAAACCAAACAAACAAACCAAAATAGTAATGAGAATGTAGCAACTGACAGCACCCAACCCAGTAGAGTGATAGGTAAGATATGAGCTCCAAATAATTGGAAGAGCCAGCTCTATACTTTTTTTCTGGTGACAAATCCACCCATAAGTAGGGATTACTCACAGACCCAAAGCCACCTGTACTATAGAAAAACTTCCTTGCATCTGAAGTCAGTGAATTTCCTACTTAAATGTTTGTCTTAAATTAAGCTCATTTCTTTTTTAACCCAAGGCTGTCCCACATGCACAGGGTGCATACAGTAGGGTCTGACAGCTGTCTTTGAAGAAGGGATGTGAACAGAGCTTGGTCATCGGGAACTAGACTGTCCACACATCTCTGTGAGAATCTTCTCACAGTGTACAACTGGATCTCGAGTTGTTCTCTGGTATGCATGGTGACAGAGTTCTGCCACTGTGTACTCATCTAGCGAATAGCTATAGACAAATAAGTAGAAATAGTGCAACAAGAGGCTTTGGTTGTAAGTGGATTGTGAAAACAAAGTACATTAAAAGCATTTGAAAAATAAGTACAGTGAACATACTATAGAGAAATCATGTCAATTCTTCCCATTCATTCAACCTCTTTGTATAAGATGGGACAAGATGAAGATGGAGAATAGTCCACTTTGGGTGGCTGGGTTGAGGATGCTACTGGCCTGCAGTTTATAGCTTGAAGGAAAACTAGAGGAATTTTGACACCCATTCTATCCATGCCCTACAAAGTTTAGTAATGGAGTGAATAGCTGCTTGGGGCGGGACTGGGGAGGGTGAGGGGGGGAAAGAGCCTGTAGGCTTCACAAATAAATTCCACTTGCCTTATTTTGCTAGAAACACTTCTCTGTACTCCAGTCCCTGGGCCAGAATGATGGTGAGCTAAGTCAAGTTGTGCTCCACAAGTAATCTTTCCTTTGCATTTCCTTTTTACTAGGCTCCTGTGCAAACCTTTCTCAAAGCAATCTCTTTTCCCATGTGAAGTATGTTTTTTTTTTTCAAATAGTATATAATTACCCACATTGTCAAGCTGGATTTGAAAATTGCAAAACATCAGGGCATTTTCACTGCTCTGTAACTATGACAACGGATGCTAAGCAACTATTTGTGTCAGCCCCATTGTGAAACTGGCTAGTTACTAACACACTACCAGGAATGAGTCTTTCCATAGGCCCTCACGGTTAACTAACCGTGAAAACATGAATGAATGGCTAAACAACCTATCGAAGGTTTCTTTGAGATTGAGCTCTAGTAGAGAACATTCAGGTGCAATTTTTTCCATCTGTGGCCACAAACATGACTGTAGGTGATTACAAGAACCTTTCCTGTTTTGTGTTGTTAAAATTGCTTAAGCAAAGTGTCATTTGTTATAGTGTTGGGGCAGGAAAAAATGAAATGCTAGTAACTGGATCAAAGTAACTAACTGTACAGAAAGTGGCTCGGTGGTGTACGTGGTCCCGTTCTTTGGATGGTCAGGCTTGTTTCCACTTCCTTCTGGTTTTTATCTTACTCTTGTTTAGTGTCTTCTTGGGAATGTTAAAATAAAAAACAAACCAGTAACTTCTCTCATACTGTTTTTACTTCGACTTGTCAAGTCTTAGTTCCTCTGTTCTCTACTTCTCACAGAACTGCCTCTTTCTAATTTCAGTTTGTTGAGTTGATTTGCTTTCCTGTTACTGCAGCCTTATTACCCTGCACTGGTTCCCAGTCTTCTGCAGGGGCTAAAGGCTTCAGAGCTGAAGTCATAAGGCCCTGAAATTTTCTGGGTGCCCCACGGGAATGAAGACGCTACAGGGCGGATGCTGGGATCCCCTTCTAGAGCCCAGCTACTTAGTGTGTCTCATTGCCTCTGCAGCAGCTGGCAGACAATGAAAGTTGCCTGGAAGCCACCACAGGACCCGCCCCCGGACGGCGCGGGTAGGGGGTGCCGGCAGCTGCTCCTTTATGCTCGAGCCTGCCTCTAGAGCTGGTGAGGTCCAGGAACTTCGAGGGAGACTTGATGCTTCAGGGAAGTGGCCACTGGGCGCGCAGACCAGAGACCCGAGCAAGATTGCCCTAGGCGCGAGCTGGGGGCGGGAAGGGAGCTCTGGATTTTGGTCCCTCCCTTTTCCTTTCAGTGACTTGGAGCACTGGGGCCCTCAGACCCTCCTCCTGCTGTCAGGTACTAGCCTGGAGGGGAGCACATCTCTCCTCCAAGCACTCCACCATGGGCATTGCCTCCAATGACTCGGTGCGGGAGGAGAATTGCGAGAGTAGTCAGTGGCTCCCCTCGGGCGAAAGCCCAGCCATCAGCTCGGTGATGTTCTCAGCTGGGGTTCTGGGGAACCTTATTGCACTGGCGCTTTTGGCGCGGCGTTGGCGCGGGGACACGGGGTGCAGTGCCGGCAGCCGGACCTCTATCTCCTTGTTCCACGTGCTAGTGACAGAGCTGGTGCTCACCGACCTTCTTGGGACCTGCCTCATCAGCCCGGTGGTGCTGGCTTCCTATGCGAGGAAACAGAGCCTGGTGGCCCTGGCTCCTGAGAGCCGCGTGTGCACCTATTTCGCCTTCACTATGACCTTCTTCAGTCTGGCCACGATGCTCATGCTCTTCGCCATGGCCCTGGAGCGCTACGTCTCCATCGGACATCCTTACTTCTACCGGCGCCGCTTTTCACGTCGCGGGGGCCTGGCGGTCCTGCCCACGATCTACGCGGTCTCTTTGCTCTTCTGTTCCCCGCCGTTGCTCAACTACGGGGAGTACGTCCAGTACTGTCCTGGGACGTGGTGCTTTATCCGGCACGGGCGGACTGCATACCTGCAGCTGTATGCCACCGTACTGCTGCTACTCATCTTGGCGGTGCTAGCCTGCAACTTCAGCGTCATCCTTAACCTCATCCGTATGCACCGACGGGGCAGAAGAAGCCGCTGTGGATCATCTGGCAGTGGCCTGGGTGGTCCTGGGTCTCGAAGGAGAGGAGAAAGGACTTCGATGGCAGAGGAGGCAGACCATCTCATTCTCCTGGCCATTATGACCATCACCTTCGCCATCTGCTCCTTGCCTTTCACAGTAAGTCACTCGTTTGTTTCCAAAGCCCAGCCACATGCAGCTTTCTCAGACTCCTTTCTCTCCACTCTTTGCACCTCCAGGGCACACATTGGCAACTTGAAAAGAAAAATGCCCTAATTTATAAAGGTCTATTGCCTTGCTGCTTTCACCTTTACCCACATCCTTCCGCCCCAGCCTTTGCACCTGAACGTTGCTAAATTAGCATTTCTATGCCCTACAGGAACTGGCTCCTTCCCTGGGTTGGTTGGTCTTTGAAGAAGAGGGAGTCCCTTCCAGGTTAAGATGGTTGTCGTTGTTATAATCTGACCACTGGAGCTCAGTTTGCTGGCCTTGAAGCCCCGTCCCTTGGTGCTTTCATTTCTCCTGGGCGAAATTTAGTAACTCACAGTATTCAGAGGGTCCTTGGTGTGCAAGTTTACAGCCGTTTCATTTTTAGGGATTTTTAAATTCAAACATCTAGTTGACAGGATTACCAGTTTACAGATTAAAGTACAAGTCTGTGTGGTTATGAAAAGGAAAGGAAAGGACCAATTGTTGCATCGTGCTTTTGACATGTCTCACAGGAGACACTTGTAACCTCTTACAAAATATTCTCTTGATGTCGCTGTCAGGAATACACATAGATGCTCTCCTTTCTGTCTCTGTGCACTTAATGAACATGAAGATATACATAATAACAGCTAGTACATCTCAGGGAAGAGGAGAAAAGGCTGCCCGTGGAATAGAGGCAGGGCCAGGGTAAAAGCATAGGTGCTGCCCAGTTAGAGGAACCATTAGCCCTAAATAATTTAGTTCTAAAATAGATCCTGAGCTCCTAAAGTCTAATGTGGAAGCAGAGTTAAAGTTAGAGGTTTCTCTCACAAAGAGCTATAAACGGGGGATTTGGAAAAAGGGGATATGGAATGTTAGTCAGCTAAGGAAGAGCTGATTTGTAGACGCTATAGAAATATCTCTTTCCTGTCCTCTGTCCTCATCCATGTTTCGGGTGTCATCTACTCATCCTCCAGGACACAAAGAGATTCAAATATGAACCCCATTCCCAAGGACACCCTCTCTTCTCAGCCATGTTATTTTTGCTCTGCTCCCCATTACACTCACACATGGGAGAAGATGGCCTGAATTGGTAAGTTACATTTAGTGAGGAATGAGATGGAGCTGGTTGAGGCAGTGTCTTAAATAATGAATTGGGCTGTGAAGGTGGCATCTCCCTAAGTATACCAGCAGAAGAGCTGGTGTTGTATAATGTTGTGACTTAGGAACTAACATGGAGGACTGGAGAGATGGCTCAGTGGTTAAGAGCACTGACTGTTCTTCAGGAGGACCTGAGTTCATGTTCCCAGCATCCACATGGCAGCTAACAACTGTCTGTAATTCCAAGATCTGACACCCTTACACAGTTATACATGCAGGCAAAACACCAATTCACATAAAATAAATTTAAAAAAAAAAAAAGAAAGAAAGAAAGAAAAAAGAAACGAACATGGTTCCCATAATTTAGCTTTATGTAGAGAGTGTTTTATGTTTGGGGCCATCTCCCTTTTTATTTATTTATTTGTTTATTTTTACACAGAATAGCAAAAACCATTTTCTGTGTGTTCCTAAAAAGTGTGTTAGACCTCTATCTAACCAACAAGGATCATTGTTCACAGCCCAAGCTGGAAGGACCCCAATCAGTTCTTCAGCTGTCTGGTAGTGAAGAATGCCACATGCCATTAGGATAAAATGCTTATGCATTTTATTCAGCTCTAAAATGTCAAGATATTTGACTTTCTTTAAAAATATCTTCATTTTTACAAATTCTCTGAGGTTAGAATTTCTAAGTAAATCTGATTAGTGGAAATCTGATCTTTGTGCTATAGGAAAAAAAAAAAAGTAAACAGTCTTGGAGTTTCCCGTTCATTCCGGGTATCCTTGTGTAAAAAGGCAGTGAAATCCAGGATTAGTGATGAACTGCTAATGCCAGTCATCATCCCAGGTTATGAGCAGAGTGGAATTCTTCCTTCTAAGGTGTCAGTCTAGGACCTCCAAAGTTCAGGAAACAAAATTCTCAAAATGGAAAAACAAATAAACAAACAAAGCCTAGTACACTGAGATGCTGTTAGTTTGGCCTCATGTATCATTATTGTGACACCCAAAAGATTTAGGGTTCTGAGTGTTAATTTTTACATCAACTTGTTATCTTCAAAGTAACCTTCACAATGCATCTTACTGTGCAGATGAATCAAGGAACTTCCTTCTGGGGACCTACAGCAAGGGTATAGTAGAGCTAGGGTAGAAAGTGCCCAAGCACTGAGGCCATTATGTATTAATAGCAATAATGTCTAAAAGGAAGTCATCATTTTAAGAGTAACATGGGAGAAGATCCAATTATGGTTTCATATGAGAATTGTGAGTGTATTGTAAATATTTGGACCACCTTGTCTCTTTACTAGCTTTAAAAATCCATCGAGGACTCTCTGTGTTAATGCAATCATGCTTCTCATTTTCCTTCTCCACAATCCTGTGACACGTAAGCCTGGGACTGAGATTTTAGGAGATTGGCTAGTGTAAATGCTAATCTAAATTAAGAAATAATCAAATTACCCTTCATGTAAAACCTTCCTTTGATGCCCTTAAAACATTTCTTTAGTGACTAAAAAAGCTTGTGGTGTTTAGGAAATGATGCTACTTTGGCTATCCAATAGGAAATTCTGCATAAGGCCAGCAACATATTTCAAACTGTTTATTCACTAAATGAGTATTGTATAAATTAATAAATTCCTCCATATGTTAATCAGCTATTGTCATCATTTCACAGTGATAAATAGAAGCTGTTTTCCTTCCCAAAATAGAACAGAGCACAGAAAACATATGAGCCTTCCATTCTTGTCTCAAATACTGTTTGTGTCTCAATTTCCAACCCACATCCAGCCACTTTCTCAGCACTTTGCTAATTGTGGTTAGCTTCTGGTCATTTTAAACTGTTTTCCACATGCCATTAGGATAAAGTGCTTATGCGTTTTATTCAGCTCTAAAATTTCAAGAGCCTACCATTGGCTCACTCTAAAAATATCTTCATCTTTACAAATTCTCTAGGGTTAGAATTTCTAGGTAAATCTGATTAGTGAAAATCTGATCTTTGTACAAAAAAAAAAAAAAAAAAAAAAAAAAAAAAAAAAAAAAAAAAAAAAAAAAAAAAAAAAAAAAAAAAAAAAAAAAAAAAAAAAAAAAAAAAAAAAAAAAAAAAAAAAAAAAAAAAAAAAAAAAAAAAAAAAGATGAAGTAAACAATCCTGGAGTTTCCCATTCATTCCTGGTATTCCTTGTGTAAAATGTCCTGCATAAAGGTGGTGAAAGTCTGGTATGAAATTAGCCAATCACAATGATATAAACTATAAAAATTCAGGTAGTGATGAAAAAGAAACCTAGAAATTTCGATGAGTGTCCTCAGACAAATTAGTGTGGCAATGTGTAAGTGAATGTTTGTGAACAGCTGGCATGCCCTTTATCATTGAGACATCATTAGTGATGTGTTTGACAATTGTTGGGACCATTAAAATACACATTTCCTTCTAAGAGAACATTCCTGTGTGTGAGCGTTTGCATTTGACATCTCTAGCTTCACCAATTTATTATTCTGCAGAGGTGACTGTAAACACAGACACAGTTAGAATGGCTGGTAAAATGTAGTCTGTAAGAAGGTAGCAGTAGGAAAAAGTCTCAGACACAGCCGACAGAATCAACAAGTGAAGATAGGCATTTATTAAGGGAGAGGAACCACACACATAGAGCAGATACACAGACAAACACAGCAGGAAGAGGTGGGGAAGCTGAAGTCCCCACCCCACTCCCACCCCCCTCTCCCCCCACCCCGAAGGCTGGGTCTAAGGGTCTGTGAGGAATCTTTCTCTCTCAGTTTATTGTTAATCAGTCTGGGCAAAGACAGGGAGTCTCATAGCTTCATAAGTTTGAGGTAAACATGTCCTGATCCAGCCTTGAACTTGTCTTGCTGGTAGGGTAGTGGAGGTAGGTAGGGTAACATGGGGAGGCAGGGGTGACTGATGGGGAAAAAAGCTGAAAATTTGCCAACTTTATTATCTATTTGTGGCTCCTTTTTCTGTCTACCTATCAGAGATCTGTCTAACCTTTTCACATGGATCACTCCAAAGCCATCTGTGAAATAAGTTTAGAGGACTCCTGTGTGGATGAATCATTCTGTCCATCATTTCCTCAGAACCACTGTCCTGGGCTGTATCAACCCAGAGCTGTAGACTTTAGCACTCAGTCATTGCAGTTCCAAGATGAACAATGCCAAGGCCATGCTCATGCTGGAGCCCACGTTTTCCTCATGAAGTAAAGTAGGCTTCAGTTTCCATGTACCACAGACATTTTGGGGGAGAAGGGATTTCTTTAAGGCATGACCCACCGCCATCACAACAAGGACAGCAACAAATAAAGAGTTATTTGTGCACAACCTGTAGCTACACAACATATTTCAGAAGGCAGATAAGCATCATCAGTGCTGCCTGAAAGTTAGCTGTTGGCTGATGAAAAAGAAGCCCAGGGAGAGTCAAACAGCTCTTTAAAAAGGGGTCACAGTTTTTCCATCTCTAAACAGAAGAGTGATGGCTACAGGCCTTCATGACACCCTCTGACACAAGTGTCTGCATATCTCTAGTTCAGCTAGTCACTTGCATTGCCTCAAAGGCTCTGTATACAGGTATCAGGATAGTGCCTGGGGATTCACAAGGAAGGCAGAGCACCACCACTGTAGTTTGACTCCTTAGGCAAAGGAGCTAGTCTTTTAAGCCTTGGCTTTCTTCTCTCTGAATGAGTCTGCACTCCTGTGGGGAGGTTATCAGACACCCTGAAGGCCATGTCTTGCCCCCAACACTGAACATGTCAAAGAAACAAGGCAACTGGATATCTTAAGTCTCCCCTGATGAATTCACTGAGGAGCCAAATGAAATACTCATCCACTCTTAAGATTCTGAGCCCACTTTGTATCAGACTAAAGATAGGAGAATAGTGTAAATGATAACCCTTGACCACTACCACGATGAAGCTTACCATGGGTGGCTGCCTCAGACATAGTTGAAACAGCAGACTCCCATGTGTTTTCACAGCTCTGTAGTCAATGCAAAGCCTGGGGTGGGGGAAATGAAGCAATCAGTTCACTGGATGAATTAGATTGGCTCCTGGTATTTTTCTTACAGCAAGTGTAGTGTTTGGCTATGCCAGAAGAAACCTGCATTCTCATCAACCTCTGAATTAAATTTTACAACATCGCCAAAACATCACTCATGAATTCCAGTGTCTCCCACATGTCAGCTGTTTGTTAAAAGCTGAGGATCAGTCATAGAAAGTAAAAACATGCAGCTGCATGGACATCCACACTTTCAGTTTGGAGGCAAGTGGTGGTAATAGGTACTTTTTTTTAACCATTAAAGTCAGTTTACATTTCAAAAAGATTTGTGAGTAATCCAGGCAAGCCAATGCACAAGTCAGAATGCAGAAAAGACGGGAGATGGTAGGGTCTGAGCTGTGACCTTTATTGGAGTTTCTGCAGGAAAGGCATGCCAAGATGAAAGGGTCGGATTGGCAAACTTGGATAATTATGGCAGTCCTTAGTTGCCTGGTAACAGGACCCTGAATTGTTAAGGAGGAAAACATTACTATGGGTTATGGGGTCTATAGAGGAAGTATATCTCAAGGCTGGTAGTAACATACTCACCGTGGAGCCCTAAGTTGGTTGCAATAATTAGCCATCCCAAGGATGAGTAGTCTCCCCCAACTGGAGACTTTTAGATAGCTAAACCTCATAATAGGGTCGGGAGTGTATCACAGTGGTAAAATGCTTGCCAAAGGTCACTCAGTTCAAGTGCCACCACTATAAAGGAAAAAAAAACGCTAACATAATAAAATGCAACAATATATAAAAATTATAACTATAATAGTTACATGACAGTGTTAGATGTGCTTAGCATCACTAAATTGTGCACTTGAAAGTGCTAAAAATGGTATATGCTATGTTATATGAATTTCACCACAACCTAAAAAAAAAAAATACTCCATAATGCACAAGAGCAAAGGAGGTGTTCCAGTCAGAAGATAAGAGATGCAAGGGAAATGGAGGCAAAAAGCGGAGCCTACATCATGAGCATTGAAGATGTCCTGCCTTCTAAATGTAAAAGAATTGAATCATCTTCCAAGAAGTATTGACTCCCTCTGAAATGCATACTTTAAGCAATTCTAAACCTTACTCACCATAGGGAATGAGAAGGAAAAGAAGCATTGCAGAATGGTTCCATCCTTAAATCTGCTCTCAGTTCCCATTATCCTGTCACACTCTCCACGGTCAGCAACTATGACACGGGTTATTCTGCACTGAAACCCTGAGTCATCTTCATGAGTGGAGCAGGGAGATGAGGGTACCATGTCTTGTCCACACCGCTTGCCTTGCATGCCCAACTCTGTGTTTTTGTGTTCTCTGCTTTACTAGATCAGAGATGACTATGAGTTTGTTTGTTTTACAACAGAGTGCTGTGATTTGTACATGCAGTGTGTGTAAGAGAGAGTAATATATTTTAAGCTATCAGAATTATGTACACTACTGCTGAATTTTTCTCCCTCCAGGCTGACCTTTTGAACACGTCATACTGAATATTTTGCATAGAAAATAGTGTAGCAGACTAGAAAACTATTGCCCCATTGCGTAGCCCCACCTAACTCTTTGCTCTGAGATTTGAGGAGCCCACCATTAATTCTTCTTTTTCCCTACTCATCTGCCAACTCTTTTCTCCATCCCTCATGCCAAGATTCTCTGGCATAAACACCTCCGGCTGCCAAACCTTCCTGCTATTGTCCTAACATAAGCAACCCAAAGATGACTGCTTTTCTCTCTCCTTGCAATTTGTTTAGTACATCGAGTTCCCAGATGCTTCAGAGTAAGTACCAGGGGAGAGGGTAGGAATGAGTTATTTTGGGAGAACAGTGTCAGGGAAGATGTGGATGGCTTCCCTAAGTCACAGACTAGGCCCTGGAGCATTAAGAATTAATGTGTTAGTTATCTGATGAGGTGTGATCCACATTTGATCACCCCCTCTCTGTATGGCTACCAAGTACTTACTGTTCCCTGCCGATCTGAACAAACTGCTGCACTGAGTCAGATGTAACACTGACCTGGATGTAACACACAATGAGCACAGTACCAGCTCCAGAAGTCTTGAATTTGTACCTTTCCTAGGCCACTAGCCTTAGGGCCATGGTAAGTGACCTATCTCCTTAGTGCCTCCATGTTCTATTGGTGAAGTGAGGTCACAACTCACTTATTTTGTTGAAGAGCACGTATGACAGGAACACTCTCTGAGTTGCTAGCGTGCTGCTTCCGATGACACTGTAAAGTAGGCTGTGATATCACCCTTATAGGCTCGCAGTTTCTTGTCCATGATACCAAAGTTACATACAGAGTTGAATTCAAGCCATAAGAGTGCAGTGCTCAGAACCAGTTCTCCAACTGATGCGCCCAGTAGCTCTCTCTTGCTGAATCACGATGGTCACATCAGGCCAGATATTTGGAAGAGTAAAATGTTATTCTTAACATTCCTGAAATTTACTTCCTCATCTGTTACAGTTTCTGTAGGACTAGGAAAAGAGCAGGTTCATGACCCAGTGTGTTTCACAACACATATATATTCCAGCTATTCATAATGAGAACTATGAATATTATCATCGTTGCTGTTGATATTATTAAAATACTCTACTTAGCCAAGCATAGTGGCTTGCACCTGTAATCTGTTTGGGAGGTCATAGGCAGACCATGCGGTTGATGTCAGTTTGAGTTATATAATAAGACCATCTGAGGGGAAAACAAATTCTATTCTAGGAGCCAAGAAAAGTTTATTAATTTATTAATTTCTCCCCGATTCCTGATGACGTGGCTAGGAGGTTCTGTATGATACCAATGTTAACTGTAACTCTTACAGTCCTTGTTTTTATTAAGTTCACAGAAAAATGATTATGATTTATGTAAGAGATTTTTGCCACCCACCCTTTTACTACTACTACCAGAGAAATCAAGGCTAAATCTCAAGAGATGATGGGATCTAAGACAGCTTGCTTACAATGTAGAACTCACATCATTTTTCTCTTTGATTCTTTCAGATCTTTGCTTATATGAATGAAACCTCTTCCCGAAAGGAAAAGTTGGACCTCCAAGCTCTTAGATTTTTATCAATTAACTCAATAATTGACCCTTGGGTCTTTGCCATCCTTAGGCCACCAGTCCTGAGACTAATGCGTTCAGTTCTCTGTTGCCGGACTTCATTGAGGACACAAGAAGCCCCACAAACTTCCTGTTCTATCCAGTCCACTGCCAGTAAACAAACTGACCTTTGTAGACAGTTGTGAGGACGCACTTCAGGGAGCCTCTGCAAAAGCCTTTAAGCAGGCTTCCTTGGAGAAACGTAAAGAGCTGGCATATAAACAAGGCGAAAGTGCCCTGATAAATCAGTGGTTTGCCTGCAAATGTGATTGACAAGGCCCTTCATGGAAGGTCTCAGAAGGATGTCTAGAGCTCATGTTATGTGCTCTTTGAAGGACAACCAGCTTCGTCTAAGACTCGGTTGATTTAAGCTTTCCTGCTGAATGACAAAGCATGTGGTTTTGTAACTTGTTTGAAACTCTACGTGGTTACTGTCTTCTGTTTTGAATTTCTATGCCACTGCTGTTATAAACGCAGTGTGCTGTCAGGCCAAATGAAAACGCATTCTCTGGGAAGCCAATTCGTGCAAGTGATGAAGCAACCAAGGCAGACAAGCTGCTGTCTCCTGATGGACTCTTTATTTGGCCCATGAAGTTGAAAGCCCTTGGTCCCTTACGGTAGTGTTGTAACGTTTTACTGTAACATTCATGTTGGGGGGTTCTCTCCAGTCACTACTGTGCCACCTTGAGAGGGCTGCAGTAATTTTGTTAATGCCAGTTTGGTTTACCCTTCCCTTAGGACCCTTGTCCTGTTGCCTGTTTTCAAGTTATTTATTCTGTGTTGTCTCTTGTGATGGTACTACTGAAGAAGACTTC
This sequence comes from Sigmodon hispidus, assembly GCA_004025045.1. Taxonomy (NCBI): domain Eukaryota; kingdom Metazoa; phylum Chordata; class Mammalia; order Rodentia; family Cricetidae; genus Sigmodon; species Sigmodon hispidus. The sequence continues at coordinate 358,397 of PVIH01000173.1, read as the reverse complement.
AGAAATTTCCTTCTCAAAAAGAAATAATAAAAAAATAATTCTAATGAATGTTCTTAAGGGTTTTTTTGTTTGTTTGTTTGGGGTTTTTTTGGGGGGTGGGGCCTTTTTCAGAGTCGTATCTGAGGCCAGATTTTAGAATCAACATCTGAAAAATCAAATTCATTCTTCAGATACATTGGAATCCTTCTGGGATATGACTAACACATACATATTCTTTACAAGATGATTGTGACTCAGAAAATTCTTCTGTCTGTATTTTTATTTAAGGAATATACTTTGACTCATATTACAGAAGAAATCATGTAACTATGAGTCATAATCTTAATGTATTTTCAAACATTTGGTACCATGTACACTCAGCATTAAGGTATTTCAGTGAGGGTGTACATTTTAGTCAGAGTCATGGTGTAAGCACATCTAAACTGCTACAAACAAAACTATAAGCAAAACAGAAAAGTGGAAGTCTTCAACATACTTAGTCCCCAAGAACAGTCTGCAGCTAGTACAAACATGGCATGGCATCGTTTAAGTAAAATAAGAGTTAAAAAAAAATCAAATTAATTTTTGGCAGGTTTTAAAAATGTGTGTTTGTTGTAAATTAAGCTTTAGTATATTCAGTGAAATTCTTGATATTTCAAGAATTTGCTCCCAGTTTTCAGTCTTCTAACATGGTCAACAGAATAATACAACAGCCTTATTTGAGATCAGATAAAATTGTAGAATGACTGTTATTTTGTAAAATCTACTGGTTTCTCAAGTCTCATTGTTTACTCAAAGCTATTTTCTATAATTAGTTATCAAACCTGATGATCATTTAGAAAGACTCCAAAGACCTAAGCATCTCTGATATAAACTATCTGTATCAAATCAGCTCTTTTCTTTGCATTTGTATAAATTTAAATATAGCAAGCAAAGTTTAACAGCTAAAATCTAGACAGGTATAAATAAATATATTCCTCTCCACCCGGTGTTTCATGTCAAAAAATTACACCCAGGGGAATGATGAGGGCTGTGCTATGATCCTCAGCATAACATTCTGGTTATTTTGAATCTGGAATTTTCAATCCTTTTATATCAGGTGACTTCATAAAATCTCAGAATGAAAATAATATTAACTACAATCTCTCAGGCCCCTTGCACCCACTCCAGAAAAACGTCTGAAATTTTTTTTAAATGAACATATTACTAATGGGAACAAATAATATACTTGGGAGTTTACAATATCATAATTTAAGCTTCTTAAATCATTTAATTGTCAATTATGTAATAGCCAATTTTAAGCATAGCATGCATGCATTTTATTTCACAAGCGCACATGCACGAGGTGGTGGGAATCACCCTTCATGGGTCTTCTACTTCACTCCCTGAAGTTAGAACTGTCAATCAAATGAAGAGCACAGAATTATGGTGAGTCTTAGCTAGTCAGCATGCTCTGGAAGTCCTGTCTCTGCCAGCCCAGAAATCATGTGGCTTCTGGGTATCCAAACTCTTGTCCTCATGTTCGTACAGAAGGGCTTTAACCCCTGAGCAATTCTCTTAGTTCTATTAAAGCTTTTTGGTTAAGGACTAGCCAGGCTCTAGGACTCCATTTCCTTGTGTGCTTCTGTCCTCTGCATGTTGGTGAGATTGCTTCTATTCTTTTGCTTCATTTGTGCCAATTTATACATAGAAGAAACCAAATGCCAAAACTTTTTCTAACAATCACCTATTGTTCATGGCATTTAAAAGGCAGCTTAGAAAAAATAATACCTAGAAGGTATGTAGCAATTTCCTCCTTAGAGACCCTTGCCCATCATCCATACTTGTTTGTTACTGACTCATTTTCTAGCTAGAATGAGAGAAACAGCATTTACTTTGACATATTACAAGGTTGGATTAGAGAGAAAAAACAAAACTGATTTTGTTTTTTGCTTCCAGCTGTCACTAGTGTGAAAAAGGAGAAAAATATCAGCTGAATGAATGTTCACCTGAAAATGCCAATTTTAAGTTAAGGTGTCCTGGGATGGAAGCCAGCGTTCTGTTCTGTGCTAGGCTGTTTTAAGGTGATTCAGTGTGATAATGGGCACCTTTCCAAGAACTATCTGGGAAATGCTGCTGTTGAATTGGATGGAGTCTTTGCTCTCTAGAGATCTGAGAACCAAGTTTGCTGTAAAGTCTGGAGAAGACCCAAATGCAAGAAGTTTAGAACCAAGATAGCCTCCAGCCCCCTGCTCCAGAAACAACCATCTCAAATCATAGAACCCAGACAACCTACAGTCAGTGTTCTAGAAACTACCATCCCCAAACTGCCTGGGCTGGCATAGGTTTCAAAAAGGGAGGGGGGCAAACCATCCCACCCCATGTCCAGCATCTCTTGTTAAACTTCAATACGATCCTCCCCATGTATCAGTGTACTTTGTGGGTGGGGGGGGGGCTGGGTCCTAATGCTGGGGTCAAGACAGCTCTGATTTGGACTCAGATTAAGAAAAAATACACTCTGGCTTAGAATTTGAAAACTTTGAAAGGCAGAAGAGAACAATTAGCTCTCACTTGGGACAAGGTTTGTTTATTTCACTTAGCTTAAGCCAGACCTAATGGTTTTCCAGACTTGGGAAGGACTCCTACTTGGGTCAAGCACAGAGATGCATTCCCCTCTGCAAAAGAACATTTCTCCAATGCAGGGTCATGAGCCTGTGCTTCTTGGTGGGAGGGTTCAGCAAAGTTCATCCCTTTCCTCTCTGAGTGCACTTGGGACATACCACCAGTCACTCAACAGCATTACACTAGAATTTGTAACTTGAAAAGCATTTCATCAGTGGGATGTGGTGACACATGCTTTTAACCTCAGCACTCAGGAAGCAAAGGTAGGAGAATCTCTTTAAGGTCAGTGGATCTATACATTGAGTTCTAGGCAGGGCTACATAGAGAGACACTATCTCAAAAACAGAGCAGAGCAAAAGGCGTTTGATCGCCTGAAGGACTATGGAAAGCAGTAGTATTTGAGCAACTCACAAAATCTAAAATCCAATTCATATGCAGCCAAAGGCCTTGTGTCGGGCACTCCTGCTTTTACAAAGACTATTTTTCCTGGTAACTGATGTGATTTTAAAAAATAGAATTGTAAATATCTTTTCAAATTGTCGTTCTATTTACTGTGAAATGTGTGTGGCATTAAAGGTCAATTTCAGTAATCCAATTCTGCAATCCGTGCGTGTCACATGTGGAAAATTTACAGAGTCAAGTGTAAGTCAGTGATGATTCAGGTAGGAAATGATGACTCATTCAGGGGAAAGAAGGGTGTCTAATGAAAGGAATATTTACAGAGGGGTGGCAGGGTGAAGGGATGGCAGAGGAGGCCTTGGAAACTGTTCTTCCTCCTATGCCTGGAGTACCAAGGGAGGGGGGAGTGACTGGAACCCAGTGAGAGATGTAGAGGTCATCCCTAGGAGCCATGACTTGGAAAGGGGAAACAGCTACTGCCCAGCCACAAGGCAGGAAGGAGTTCTTCTGCCCCTCCCTTCCATCAGGCAAACCTAGTTGTAATTAGTCTACAGTGTAAGAGGACCTGGTCTGCACACCCGTGAAGCACAGATCACTAGATCTAGAGGGTGAAATGAAAACTAGTCAACGTGGGTTGATCAACAATTTGGGGTGGGTAGTTCTGCTTGTCATCTTCTACTGAAACAAATATTCTTTAGCAAATAGAGATCTGCCCTATTTGCATGGAAAGGGTTAAAATACCATAGATCTCCTTTCCAGAATACTCTCCCTAGACTCTGTATACTGGTTTAGAATTGATGCCGTATTTTCAGAAGGATCACTGGGAAAAGAAACACCTAATTGTAGGCAGGCCAAGTCACCCAAACACAAGTTGGATACCTCCACACTGCCATATAAAGAGTATATGAAACACTTCAGCAACGTCTAAACACGCCGCAGGAAACTGGCACAGAGGGGCACACCTGGAATCCCAACTCTAGAGAGGCTGAAGCCCAAAGATAGTGAATTTGAAACCAGGCTGGCTACCCAGTAATAATCTGTCTCCAAAGTGGGGGGAAAATGGAGAATGGAGTCAGGGAGGAAGCTGACAAGGAAAAGACTTTACCAACACAGGAAAGAAAAGGAAGGAAGGAAGAAGAAAGAAAAGGACAGAAAAGAAGAGGAAAAAAAACCAAAAACAACCACCAAAGCACGGCTTCCGGGAGCAGCTGCCAGTGTGCAGTGTGGCTGACCCCGCTCCATGGGGACTGCTGTCGCTCCTGTACTCACCCCCTTTTCCTCCCCACTTTCGTGACACGATCTCACTATGTAGCCCAGGTTATCCTCAAACTCAAGGTCCTCCTGTTCCACCTTCCAGAATGCTGAGATCACAGACATGTGCCACCACACTCAGCCTCCTTCTTGGATGTATTTTTCTTGGCATGAACTATATTCTGAACCCCCACCTTTGCCAACACACACACATACACACACACATATACACACACATACACACATACATACACACACATACAAACACACATACACACACATACACCCCTGGCTTCACTTTCTGATCCTTGGAAGTGATGGTGATGGTTGGAGTGATTCTGGGCTTGTTCCTCTATGAAGCAACAATCAAGAATCATGGCAATGGTATAGCAGAGAAATAATGGTATAAGCAAATGCAGATGGATCCACATGGGCAGCATAGAAGGATTTGTAAATGTAAAAGAAAACAGGACAAGTGAAGTAGGACAACTGGAAACACAGCTAGGATCCTAGGCCAAACCAAACTCCAAGAAATTAAAAGAAAAAAAAAAAACCACCTGGGCTCCTGGCTTAACCTTATGTAAATGAAGCATAAGCGTCCCAGTTTGTACAGTGGAAAGCTAGGTGCACAGGTTTAGGTGAGGAGGCTACTAAGGGTGTCCTAGTTAGAATTACTATTGCGATGATGAAAACATCATGACCAAAAGCAAACAGGAGTTTATTTGGCTTATACTTTCATATCAATGTTCATCTCTAAAGGAAGTCAGGACAGGACCTCAAACAGGACAGGAATCTGGAGGCAGAAGCTGATGCAGAGGCCATTGAATGGGGCTGCTCACTGGATTGCTGGCCACAGGTGGCGCCATTCATAGTGTGCTAGGACCTCCCACATCAATCGCTCATTAAGAAAATGTCCTACACGTTTGCCTACAGCCAGATCTTATGGAAGTATTTTCTCAAGGTTCTGTCCTCTCAGATGATTTTAGCTTGTATAAAGTTGACAAAAAACTATCCAGCACAGAGGGAAGGCGTCCTTCAAGTTTCCCCTATGATTATAGTCCTAATCAGAATCTAATCTGATTGGGGGAGTGGATTGTTAATTGAACTGGGTCTTTTATATCAGTGACTTAGTTCTTAGGTAATATCACATCACAGCTGTAACCCACAAAAGAACACTTCCTGGCTCCTAGTTATCAAATGACATTTTTACTATAAATAACTAGCAGACCTTCATCTCAGTCCTAAGTGTGTACATGATAAATCCAGCATTTAAGAACTGCAAAGCCAGACCTTTGTAGACATAGTTGAGACTACACTTCAGCTCTTAGAGGGTGTCCCATGATTTCCACACTGAGTTTAGAGAAACCAGTCCAAAGGCCTTGACTTTTGAAAACACACATTCACTTTTATGTGATCTTAAAAATAAATCCTGGTGTTACTTGAGAATGAAAGACAAGATAACGAGAACAATACAGGCTGCATACTGCAGTGCACTACTCTCTGGCCTGTAAAAGTAATTCTCCTTGTGTAAGTAGGCATTCTGATAAATGAAGAACGTGTCTAAGTATAAATGAGGGGCTTTTAATTCTCTTTACTGTCTTTACGGTGATGGGGAAGTTGAGCTGTCAATGCTGGAAGGATGCACCAGCTGGGATATTTACATCTTTCCATGCATATCGGTTTGAAACACGATGGAAGGTGTAATAGACACCACCAGCCTTTTAAGATTTTTATTTTCAGTATCGGAGATCGACACCAGAGCTTTGTGGTCTAGGCAAGCATTAGAGCACTGAGATGCATCCCCAGACCCCTCCTAAGAATCTCTTCTGCGCCCCACCATGATATAGTGACACATAATTGTTGCAATGACATAGTATGTGGGAAACATTATTATTCCATTGTCAGTATTAATGACATCTTCAAACAGTAAAGTTGATCCTTTAGTTTACCTATTGACAGTGTTGAGATAATACTACATAGAATATTTTATAGTAGGAATCTTAAGTAGGAGGCGAATCACCCAGAGAGAAGTATAGGGCTATTTTATGCACAATACACCAAAAGGTTAATCCAGAAAGCTGAGCTGGGGCTGGACTGCAGAAGGAAAAGGCTCAGGTGATTTCATCTCTCTCTCACACCTCCCTCACCGCCCAGACTCCTGCCAAAGGTCCTCAGCCACCTCACCTCTCTACAACACAGCCACGAAACCTCTGGATGGGTATCAAAGCCCTGGCTGTTTTCTCTACCAAGAACAGCTGCTTTCTCTCCAGATAGCCACGCCTCACTTGTTTCCCAATTTCCTCATCTTCTTCAACATTTTGCCCCACGGAAACCTGTGGAAACTCTTCTTAAAAGCTGTACCCAAGATGGCCCCAGACTCATTATGGAGCCAGGGCTGATCTTGAACTCCTGTCGCTACCTCCTGAATGCTGGGATCTCCAGTGTGTGCCACTGTGTCGGGTTTTGTGCAGTGCTGGAGATGGAATCCAGGATGTGAGCATGTGAGGAGGCTCAATAGCTACAATGTCTGACATACTCATCTCTCAAACGGGAAGCAACTCAGTAAATTCCTCTAAGCATATTGGGGAAAGGATTCAATACCATGCCTTCAGTGTTGTATATATTTAATCTCAGCCCTCAGAACAGCACTGTAAGATATGTTCTTTCTCTGTTTTATATATGGCAAAAAAAAGAAGATTATTTAGTCAAGCAGCTAGCTCAGAAGCTCATGCCTTTAAGCCCTAAGTGCTAAGGAGAGTTTTTTTATTCCAGGCTCAGGGAACATTCTACCTACTCTACAGGGCAGAGACCTATAGGATCCTTCTCTTCCTTTCTGTACTTCCAGGATGGAAACATTCTAGAAATGTACCTGGCCTATGATACTATTTCATAGTGTAGTACATATAGGATAGGGATTGCTATGTGTTGGCTTGTCCTGAATGTTCTTAATGAATGACTGATGTCAAGAGTACAATCACTATTAATCTCTTACTAATTCAAAGTAATTCCTCCTCTGCGTCTATTTCTTTTCCTTCTCCATAACAACTCAGTCACTTTGTGTGTGGAGGGGAAGGCAGACCAGGCCTGCCACGGGGGGGAAGTAAGAGCTCATGTGAGGAGGAGCCCGTTCGGGGCCCCTGACAAATTGTGGTGAGCTCACACAGAGTGAAGGTGTGTCTAGATATAAGAATGGTGTAGCAGGGAACATATGGAGCCACAGTGGATACAGAACATAAGCCACAGACAGGTGAGAATTGGGCATCAGAGTCCAAAGAACGAGGCGGTTCCCATATAGTTACCTGTTCTGAGGAGCCACATCTAAATGGGGTGAATGGAGTGGCATCAGGATGTAGAAGCAGGAATGGAAAGAGGCCTCTGGTCAGAGAGAGCAGAGATGAAATAGTGTAGGAACTCAGAACCCTGTGAGGGTAGGGAGTCCATGCAACGGGATAACTCCATGGCCAGGCTTGCAAGCCTAAGCCTAGTGAAAGACGCCTCTGTAGGATGCCTGCCATAGGCCGTCAGGACCCAACTGGCGTGAGAAAATGGTGTCTGTGTAGAGAATTACAGACTCAGATTTGGGCCAACAGCTTAAGCAGGAAGAAGGTGTGGGGACAGTGATGTTCATAATGAACCTAAAGCTGGCCCATTCAGGATCATCTAGCTATCCAAGTTGCTTCCGGAATCTTCTGTCTCTACCCACAGTGCCAGGATCAGGCAGCAGCCTCACTGCTCGGCATTTCACACCAGTTCTGAGCACACAAACACCAGTCTTCATTCTTCTGTGGCAAGTACTTTATTCCCTGGACCATTTCCCAGAGTGTGGGATTAGTTTCCATCAAATATTTGGCTTTTGAGTTATGAAGGAATGAATATCATGAAATAGGAAACAAAATAATGAGGTGGTCCTGGAGATGCCTTTCTATGAACCATTAGCTTTATCTAGCTTACCTGCTCACTCCTTAGTAAAGCTAAGCACCAATTTGACATTAAAGTTTGACTTTGAGGACTTTTATTTCTGAGCATCCTATTCCTAGAAGAGAGAAATAAAGCAAATACACCTACAGCTAAAAACTGTTATTTAAATGTATAGGCAATATTTTGAAATCACAATGCCTTTTTTTTCTTGTGAAGACTTATTGAAAATTAGAAGTATCACATGAGAGAATAATTTTGTCCCAAAGAAAACTGGGACAAATGCCCACAGGAGATCCAGGTCCTCATGCAGCTGTTTGAGCTTTGGGGTTTTGCAGGTTTCTCAAGCCCTTTCTGTTGTCAGATGTTTGTTTAACTATTTAAAGATGTGTTGCATTTGTTTCATTATATAAAGATGTGTTGCTGTTTTACCTTGCCTGCCTAAAGTACCTGGTTGATTTAATAAAATCTAAATGGCCAATAGTGAAGAGGAGGTATAGGTGGGATTCCAGGCAGGGAGGGTAAATAGGAGGAGAAATTTAGGCATGAAGAAGGAAGAAAGAAAAGAAGACAACAGGGGCCAGACAGACAGACGACACAGAGGAAGCAGAAAAGTAGGACATACAGAATGAAAGAAAGGCAAAAGGCCCTGAGGCAAAACATAGATGGGTAGAAACAGGCTAAATTAAAAGAGCTGGTGGGACAAGCCTAAGCTAAGGCCAAGCATTTGTAATTAATAATAAGTCTCTGAGTCTTTATTGAGGGGGGGGGTTGAATGCCTAAAGAAAATTCCAACTACCCTCTTCTTCCTTAACTACAGAATAGCTGTTCTTAAACATATTTGCTACTCAGCTTCGAAGGACACAAAGCATTCTATCTCCCCAGTAAGGATTCATTAACCTTTTGAAACTATGTATCTCCTGTGCATGGTGGGAGGTGTGGTTGTGCACATGTGGAGGAAAGGCAACGACTTGTGGGAGCTGGTTCTCTGTTTTGACCACATAAGTCCTAGAGATCAAACTTAGGTCATCAGGCATAATGGCAAGCACCATTACCCACTGAGCCACCCTGCCCATCTGAGATTTATTATTCTCTAAGTAAATTAACAGAAGACTTTTCAGTAATGAGGCTACCATTAAACTTGCCACAATTTCCATGTAACCAACAAGTATATCCATTCCCATCAACCATACATCTATACTGAAGAGCATAGAGGGTTATGTTTACTCTAGAGAGTGTGTAACAGAACACCCAAGGGGATAGAGTTCATTGTTTGGACATCAGTCAATCTTACTCTTGCCAGTACTGCACAACATCAGAACCAACAACAATACCACCACCACCACCATCACTACCACCACCATCATCACCATCACCACCAACATCACCACCACCACCATCATCATCACCACCACCACCACCATCATCATCATCACCATCATCATGTTTGTATGTGTCTAATTACTCTATCAGATGTTCCAGCAGGTCCGACAGATTGAGGCTGTCCGAAGTCCTAAGGTCCTGAAGTCTGGGGTGATGTCAGCTCATTGAAAACACATTTGTGTTCACAATAACAAATGCCCTGACTGAACCACCTTCTCTACTTCTCTACACCATCCACAAATGATAACTTTCCTCCAGGTAGTCTCATTCGTCACAGTCTTATTTCATTCAGGTCTTGGCTCAATGTCACCACAATAAAAGGTATTTTTAACCTACATAAAGTAGAAAATAATTCTATAAAATATTCCATATTCCCTTCCACACCTATTCTGTTTATTTTTTAAGGTCCTTTTTATTCTTCTCAGCATCTGTCATTACGCATATGCCTCTGTGTGTGCATGGTAATCATCTTTCTCTCTGAGTAAATAAAAGACTCCCTAGCAGACCTCTTTTGTTTGCAATTAAAACATTATTTCAAATAGTAGACTTTTAATAAATATTTGTTAACAAATGAGGGGATACAATTTTCAGCTAAGTTTAGAAACAAATAACCCTAATTTGTAATCAAGTCCAAAGGTCCTTGGGAAAATGCAGTATTGACACATATGCTGAGGGGAGGAGAAGAGGAAGAAAGCTTCAGGACAGTTAATACAAAGGAGAAAAGGCCCTCAAAATAGCCTTCACCATGGAGTTCTTGATATATATTAATAGCAGCATGTCCTTCTGTGGTTTATCTCACTTAGCATTTTTTTCTTCCTCATGACATAGGTTTCTAGGAGCAATACCCCCTCTACAGTAGAGGGGGTGTGGGGCCTTTCTGCTGCATGGAAACCAGTTTCTTCCTAACTCCTCCGCTCCCTACACAATTGATTCCCATCATTCCCAGCTTCTCAGCAGGCAAGCCAGCAAATGGCTTTTGCTCATCTCAGCTCATGAAACCTTGTCAGCTTACTGTTAACTGCCGACATGACACAGCCTAGAGTCACCAGAGAAAGGAGTCACAACAGAGGAATTGCCCAAATCAGATTGACCTACGGGCATATTTATGGGGTGTAGGTGGTTACCTTGATTATGATTTGATGTAAGAAGATTCAACCCCTTGTTGGAACCCTCATTTCCTGTGCATTGGTCTTCAGTTGTATAAGAAGCTAGCTAGGCATGAGCCTGTGAGTAAGGCTTGGATTCCTATCCTGACTCTACTCAGTGATGAACTATGACCTGGAAGTGTAAGCCAAATCAACCCTTTTCTCTCCTACGAGTGTCTTACCACAATAAGAAAACTCAAATTAGAAAACCTGACGTTCTGGAACCAAGAAATAGAAATTCTACTTCCATATCATTGAGCCTTGGCTTCCACTGCCCTGAAGCCTCCCATGCCTCAGTTTTCCTGTTCTAGTACACAGGATTTACATACAAGTCTTTGAGGGGTAGACTTCTCACTATGATCATGATGAAAATAAAACCAGTTTTGCATTCTAATCAATAACATTTGTAACCCTTCTCTACAAGCACCCTGGCTCTGTGTCTTGCTCAAAGGCATGTCTTTAAATATGTTTTTGTTCTGAAAATAACTCATCCAATTTGGTATCAAACCCTAGAACCTGAAGTGCTAATTGTGCTTAAAAAATGTGCAACTTATCAATGCCTGAAAAATTGTACTATGACCCAAGTCATAAGAAATAAATTGAATATAGATAGAAAAATAACTTCAGACTAGTTGCTTTTCTCCAAGGGAGGATCTCACAAACAGCTGTCAACACTGAAGAAAAAGTAGGAAGCAAAACAAAGCCCTTATTTGGGCAGCTTCTCATCCCTGGACTTACTCTAGCTTAACCCAGAAGACCAGACACAAGAAGCCTATCTTAGTCAGTTACAAACTATTATATCGCAGTGAGATTTATCAGAGTGTAAATTATATCTTGGAAGTAATGGTATTATACTTAAACCCATCATTTTCTGTAAACTTTTTCCAGGCAAAATAAAGCTGATATCTGATAAGCATTTTATTTCTTCTGCCAAAGAGCAATGCACTGGGGTTTAGAGTTAAAATCTGAAGGGTGGCTTTCCTAACAATTCAGATAAAAATCTCAAAGTAGTGACATAAATAAAAATTCAGGCCAAAAACTATATACAAGGCCCATTTAGCAGACTTCCAATGTAAATCTTCAACTAGAAGTCTTTTCTTTTTTCTTTTTTATGAGGGTGGGTGGTTTAAGACAGGGTTTCTCTATGTAACAGCTCTGGGCTGTCCCGGAACTTTCTCTGTAGACCGGGCTGGCCTTGAACTCACAAAGATTCTCCTGTTTCTGCTTCCCAAATGCTAGGACTAAAGGTTTGTGCCACCATTGCCCAGCCAGAAATTTTTATTTTTCATTCTATTATAGTTGATGGATCTTTGGGGTTTTGTTATTTTGGTGTAAACCCACAGCCTTTCACACACCAGGCAAAGGCTGGACTCCCTGAGCTGCAGCCTGGCATGAGAGAGCCTTAAAGAATCAGGACCAACGTGGGTTTTTTAGCTTTGGCTAAAAATTAAACACAAAAGTAAACAAATCTGTGAATACATGCCATGAGTGCTTGAACTTGGAGTATGAAGAGACCATTTTGACTGTGGATTATAGAGTTCATCTTAAATGTGAGTAACTGAACACATCCACCAAGAGGTTCCATCTCCAGAAATGTGTTTATGACTAAAATAATTCTTTCATAGACTTCCTTGGGAATGCCCTATGAAAATCAAGCTGGTTTTAGTTTTTAGATCCTGTAGTTTTGCAAAAAAAGGATTTAAGGACAGTGGCAGTATCAAACCTCACACGAATTGTGTATAATTGTTTGCACACATGAACAAAAAAAATGGTTTAATTACTGTTTCTTCAAGACTCCATTATCTGTCACATATGTGGATGGAATAGGAAACATTCGCTACCTTGCATTAATAAGAAAAGAAAAACATTGCAATTGTTAGTGATCAAGGGCTCAGACATACACGGCACCCAAAAGTGAACAAAGAGACATTCTTCAACTGACAACATTTTATCAGACTGTTTCAGTCAAGATGATATGATCGATGCATATAATGTACTTGGCTGAGTAGAACAATTAATTACAGGGCTTTTTTTTTTTTTTTTTTTTTTTTTTTTTTTTTTTTTTTTTTTTTTTTTTTTTTTTTTTTTTTTTTTTTTTTTTTTTTTTTTTTTTTTTTTTTTTTTTTTTTTTTTTTTTTTTTTTTTTTTTTTTTTTTTTTTTTTTTTTTGGTGTGTTTAAATGCCAGCTCTGTTTTCCAAGAATTCCCTCTTTTTTCAGAGGCTACCAGCATCCCTCAGGTCATAGCCATATCTCTCTGACCTCTGCATCCATCAACACATCTTCTTTTCTGGCTCTGACCCTCCTGTTTTTCTTTAATCATTGCCCTAATATATGGAGTCTACCTGAATAATCCAGAGTTTTCTTTCCATCTAACATCCATAATTATTTCTGCAAGGCGCCTTTTACCTTGTACCCTAAAGGATATAGGACTCAAGTATGCACCCTGTAAAGGGACATTACTCCACCTACCATGCAATTTTGAAGAATTAGGAGGTTGGCCTTGACACACTAAGCTTACTATGAATCTTACTAAGACTTAAATGAATCTGTGCTAATCAGAATGGTCCTAGAAAAGATGTAAATATATAATACAAATATAACATATGTTATATAATATAAATATAATATACAGATCCTGGGCCAGGCTACCATGTCAAGAACTTGGTATAGGACAGAGCAGCTTTGCAAATGAACAGAGAAAAGCTAACAAATACAATTAAGACTATTGGTTATCTATGCAGGAAACAGTAATTAGTTCTCTACTTGACCTTATATGAAAGCAATTTCCAGGTAAGTCATGTAGACACAAGGCAAAGTAAATAAAAAGTATAGGCAAATAATCTTACAAGCTCAGATGAGAAAAACTTTTAAAACATAAACACACATAGTGAGTTGTATACATAAATATGCAATGTTTGTCACATAAAAATGCTATGCCTAAAGTAAGAATGCTGTCATAATTCCAAAACATCTCCACCATTCCTGCATCCAAAGCATTAGTACTTAAAATATAATTTCTACAATCAATGAGAAACTATAATTATATAAAATTAGCTGAAAGATAAGACAATAATAATCTTAGGGGAAAATAGAGATCAGTCTTCATAATTTTGAACTAGAAGTAATTTCTTAGATATAACAACAAAAGCACAAATAAAATTTTAAAAAACATAAAATAAGCTTCATCAGAATTTGAAAATTTTGTGAATCAGAAAACTACAATGAATTTTAAAAGAAAGCATATAAATTCAGAGAGATATTCACAAATTAAATATTTGAAGCTTCTAGCTTCTAGAGCACTTACAACCCAACAGAAAGAAAACTCATTTTTAAAATGAAAAGTATTTCAACATGTATTTCTCTAATAAAGATATTAAGTAGCCAACAGAACCTGAAAATGCTAAAATTATCAGTTATTATTAAGAATCACACAAGAAACCAACTCTATTCCCACTTACTTAACTATAGTAATATTTAAATGGGAAGTAGAGGTGTGGCAGAACCCAAACTTCATAATTGTTAATAACGCCAAATGGTGGCTGAGAGGTGGTTCAGTCAAGAGCCTGCTACATAAGCGTGAGGAACTGAGTTCAGATCTCCAGAACACACATAAAAAGTGCACATGAGGTTTGTGTCTCTTATGCCAAAGCTGGGGAGGTAGAGACAGTGGGTCAGTCCCTGGAGCTCATTGGTCAGCTAGACAAACTGATATGCTCCAGGTTCAATGAAAGATCTGTCTCAAAAGTAAGGTGGAGAGTTAACTGTGGAAGACACCAGTGTCAACATGTGGCTTCCACATGTATATACACATGCGTATTCACCCATACACATACATGGGCATACCTGCAGGATCACATACGTTCACATACAAAAAAGAATTCATATCACATATAAACATACATACACCAGGAAAGTAGGAGGAGGTTGGGATTCTATGGAAAGGAGAAAAGAGAAGATAATGGGGAAATATGGTCAAAGTACATTTATGGATATATAAAATTATGGAAAAGTAAGTTTTCGAATGGTTCTATACTGAGTATATAGAATAGAAAACTTGTTACAGGGGCTGGAGAGATGGCTCAGCGGTTAAGAGCACCGTCTGTTCTTCCAGAGGACCTGGGTTCGATTCCCAGCACCCACATGGCAGCTAACAACTGTCTGTAGTTCCAGGCAAATACCAAGGCAAATAAATAAATAAATAAATAAAAAGTTTAAAAAAAAAAAAAAGAAAACTTGTTACAGTTCAGATAGTAAGTTCTCACCATGAATGTGTAGCTTTGAACCCATGTACTGTAGTTAGCACTGAAATTTAAGTGTCCGGGGTTAAGTCCCTCTTATAAACATCTGGGGGGAGTGGAAACTAAGATATAAAACCAAAATAATGTAGCTACTGCAGAATATGGTCCTCACAACACTAAACAGAATTACATATGACTTAAGATTTTCATTAGGTACCTACCCTCAAAAATTGAAAACAAATTTTTTTTACCTATGTGCAATGTTCATAGAAACATTATTTACAATAACCAGACTGAAATAATCTAAATGTCTATCAAGTGATGGGTGAATTAAAAATAATGCTATATTTATGTAACCCAGTATCATTCAACTATAGAAAGGAATAAAGTATAAGATCTGAATGCTGATAGATAACCAGGCAGGAAGCCATTCATGGAACATTCTGGAAAGTAAGTTGTCTACATTTTGTTGGTGTGCTCAAACTCTATCCAGCTGAACTGAAAGGTGATGGGAAAGTTAATCTGGAGGAAGTGCTTCTTAGTTAGCTCAGAATGCAGGTGGCGGCTTGTGTTTAGCCGCCTAGTTTTAGTCAGATGTACAGGAGAACTGGAAACATAAAGGAGAACAGAAAGGTCCCAAATGCTTGCCTCTGATGCAAAATGAGAAACAAAGCAAGGGAATTGTGGCTGTTAAAGAGATGAGGGACATTAAAACAAGCTGAGTACTCTGCATTCTGACAGTGGAACAATGCCTTGAGGGTACTTCAGGGACTGGCCAGATCTCACCTACCCAGGTTTTAAATCATTTGTAAGACTTAGCTTTGAGATGAGCACTTGGTGATGCCTTGCTCACACAGAACTAGCTACAAAATGTTTCCTCATGTTCAGCCATCTAGGCCCTCAAAGGCCACTCTGATCGCAGGGAGCCTGACTGCTGGTTAGGCTGGAGGCAGACATTGTTGTTAGCCAAGTCATGTTGTATTTGCATGGATATAGAATATAAGAGATATAGAAGCCTAGAGGCTTTCACCCAGATTCCAAAGAAAGAACCAGAAAGCCAAGCATTATGTGTGAGGGTGAGATGCCTGAGGGAATCCCTGAAAGACAGAGTATGGAGATTCAAAAATGAAGTAAAAAGTAATGCAATGGAGACCCCAAATTAGAGATGTCAGGAATATAGAACACCTGTTGAGAAAAGAGGCAGAGAACAAGCAGATCCAGTTTAGGGCAATGTAGGCTGTGAGGGGACCATGTAGGTACCACTGAGGCTGTAAGGCTGCAGAGTTCCTTGGATCTCACACTATGACATGATACCATTCATCTTGAATGCTAGATGTGCCAGAGCAACAGGATTTAATGTTGGCTCAGCTGGATCTCAGTAGTGCTTCTGTCCCATGCCTCCATGTCCCCACATCTTATACTTGGATTGGAAGTGTCTGCTCTGTGCACTACAAATACAAAAGACTCCCTCCTTCCCTCCCTCTCTCTCTCTCCCTTTCTTTCTCTCTCCCTCCCTCCTTCCCACCCCCCCCCCTCCCCCCCCCCCTCCCCCCTCTCTCCCTTTCTTCTCTCTCTCTCTCCTTCCCTCCCCCCCCTCTCAGTAGGGGCTCACAGATAAGAGCCCAGATTTAAATTTTAAACAATGCTGTAACTGTTAAGACTGTGGTGGGGAGTTTTTAGAGGTATACAGAAATCTTCCATTTGTGAAACGGAGAAGATGAACCGGTCCCCATAAGCTTACATTGGTCCCCATCTAGTGATGATATCTTGGGAGGTTTGGAAAACTTTAGGAGGTTGGGCCTAGTTGGAGAAATCAGACCGGGGTGGAGGATATGCCCTTGGAGGGTATATTAGGACTCTGGCCTCTTCTTGCTGTCTCTTTGCTTCCGGCCTTTGTGACATCAGTAGCTTTGCCACACGATGCCTTACCACAGGCCCAAAGCAAAGAGGCTAACCGATCCTGGAGTGAAATGTCAGAAACCATCATGATCAACATTTCCTCTTTAACAAAGCAAATATAAAAGGAATGAAGTAGTAACGGGTGGTACAATTAGATGGACACGGAAGACATGTTAAATAAAAGGAACTGGGCCACAGAAGGTCACATGTCACATGACTCCATTTATGTGACACAGCAAGAAAGTCACATGTCACATGATTCCATTTATGTAAAAACACCAAGATTCAACAAATTAAGAGATTCATGCTTTTGGAGGCCTGGTGAGGAAGAGAGGAAGAAATTGCTTAATGCATATGTGTTCCCTTTCTGAATGATGAAACGTTGTGTAACCAGTCAGAGGGAATGGTTGTGCAACATGGTGGATAACTGGATTTCACTAGTGCTAAAGGTTATTCTATGTACATTTTACTACATAAAATGAACAATATGCTGCATGCATCACATGCTGTGCTCTCTGTCACCATGAGAACTGCTCAAAGATAAACTATTGATTATTTTTAAGATGCTTGTTATCCATGTAGCCAAAGAAAGAATAGAACCAAGATTGTAAAATGAATGCCCATAAATCTTTATGAAAATACAAATGACACAAAGAGAAAATGAACAGAGGATCAGCCAGACAGTTTGCACAAGAGTCTGATATGAAATAATCAACAAAAAAGTACAAAGTTAGGATCAACCAACCTCCTTGTGATCAGGGAGAGTGCAAATACAAACATACTTTGTGTTTTATCAGACACAGATCAAGCACCATTGGAAATAAGTGATTAATTAGATGTAATGCCTTGCTTTGGAAATATCCTCCATACAGTGTTGAGAAAAAAGACAGTTCCAGATAGGTTTGACACCTGTACGTATTTTTAGCACATTAACTGTGAGTGGAGACACTGAAGAGGATAGGGACACATAGGGAGGAAGCCCAGCAACTTCGTGATAGTAGTTATCCCTAGAGATGACGGTGACACCAAAGGAACATCTACAATCTCCGTTTCCTAGAAGAAACCTGAATCCAACAAAACATTATTGATGTTTGTCACTTCTGAACAGTTGGCATCAATGTCCTCGTTATGTATCTTCTGCACTTTTTAACTGAGAGGCACTTTCAGAGTTAAATAACCAATAACCATTAGTTTATTATCTTATTATCAATAAATAAGATACAACCATGCAAAGACTACATAAATTTTGTTATGGTAATAAAATTGCCTAACCTTTTTTTCCTATATAAAATAAAATGAAAAGATAACTAGAAATATTATTTTGTGAAAAAGTAAATGAATAGAGTTCTATAATACATAATAGATGCCAAATAGTAAGAACTGGATTAAAGACCTTTTTTTACCCTCAGTTGCTTGTTAATATCTAATATGAAGAAGATAGATCTACTGGGAGCCTGGGGGAAATGATTCCTTGTCTTGAAAACCAGAACCAGAGAAATCTTGCTTATAGCTTAAGAAAAATACAACATGCACATAAAATCAATCTGTGTTTTCTATTTTCTATTTTCAGCTATGGATTTGAAAGGGATGATTAGTTTATACATGCCTTTTTAATGACAACTGAGATGTGTCATACAAGCAAGAATGCATTGATTCATTTACCAAAAAATAAAATATCATTATATTATTTTCTTATAATTGATCCCTTATTTATGGTTACTATAATCCCTCTTTTGTGCCAATATGTGATAAATATCAATTAAACTTTCATAGTATATTAAACACATTTTAAGTTAAAATGCCTAATGTGTGTGTGTGTGTGTGTGTGTGTGTGTGTGTGTGAGAGAGAGAGAGAGAGAGAGAGAGAGAGAGAAACAAACAGACATACACTCATAGAGACAGTAACAGCTTCGACAACACTCCCTAATCAGAGATCCCTGGACAGTGCAGTGCCAGGACCTTGTGTGTTTGCCCAGGATAGTGTGTGCTGCAACTGAAGAAGACACTTCCTGTTCTTCTGAAGAAGCCAGCCAGACAACAAAGTCCAGAGCATAACTGTTACCCACCCTTGGTTCATTCCCTATTTCCCCTTGACCTAATGTTCACTTATTTGCTCGTTGACTTAAATCTGATGTCAGCTACAACACTGCACATTGTACCAAACCAAACATAGATTTCAGGTTATCTTTGCTCTTACTCTGGCCCATTTCTGACACCAGCTTGCATCTCGTGGATGGTAACACCTGGAAAGTGGTACCATTCCAGATTTGATAAGTGAACTGATATTTTCTAGATTGTGTGTCCCAATAAGCACACTGCTATACAGAAAGGAGAATTGACTAACAATGTGATTAAGAGGTTCTGCAGCCCCTCAGTCCAGATCCCTCTCTCTGTGTGATGTGTTGAGATTGCTGCCTGCTCAGCACATAGGAATGCTCTATTTACATGCTCCTTTTCCCAGTTAGTAAACATTTTGTTGTAATGCAGGCTTGCTGGAAAAGCCCTGACTTGGTGCTCTTAGGTTTCCTTATGCAGGAGATAAAACAGAGGACTCTGTTCCTAGGAACTGCTATGAATTTATAAATAACACATGATGGTAAATATAGCTTGAAGATGAGAATCTATCTGGTGACTGACAAGAGAGAGCACTGGCCTCTTAAGCAGAAACACGAGTTATTATCACATCTCATTTATCTGGAATCTCTTAGGATATAGCTTTCTTTGCTAAAATACAAATTTCTTGTTGGCAGGGACTTTGTCCCATTTGGTTAGCATAGGGCCAGAGCAAACTCCAGGTATCTATGTGGGCCCTGGATTGCATTAGCTCACCTACAAACAAGATGTATGCCTTATGTTATGCTCTTAGAAGAGTTAATAAAAAAAATATTAGGATCTGATTATTCTGAAGCAGGAAAACCATCTTCAAATATGAAGAAATCTCAAGTACAGCATGACCCAGAGACCTGTCGCTGTGACTAAGCACCTTCAAACATGAAAATTTCAGAGCCCTAGTCCATGGTCACTTGGACCTGCGAAAGTTCAGTGGTGGAAAAGACAGAAAAGAGCTGGGATCCCACATCCCCAATGATCCAACTCCCTCCCATCTGGTTCAAAGGTTCCCACCTTCCCAACACCCCCACTGTGAGAGATCAAGACTCTAACACCTGGTTCCTACTGCCAGATCACAGCACAGTCCTTATTCTAGAAAAAGGCATGAATCTCACACAAGCATTTGTAATGATAAGTGGTAATTTCTAGGGAGCCACTTTTACACTGAAGGGCAAGGAACAAAAAAGATGCTAATGTTGACATGTAAATGCACATATGTGCAAGCTGGGAAACATGCTGCCATGTGACCTGACATCCTGTTTGGTTTTTCTTTCCAGCACACGGGGAAAACCCTGACCTCAGCTGACCTGTGCAGAATCTCTATCTGAAATTTTGAGCTGGAACCAATAGAGTTGAGTTCAAATTTACACCAGCAACAAGTCACGCTAGGTGCTCTGTGGAGGCTATGTTTGGCCCCCTAGAAACTGAAAGCAGAAAAAAAAACAGACATCAGAAAGAAAGACCAGTAAGGTGAATATTCTTTCAGTTCCCTGTTGCTGCTGTAAAAAAAAAAATCAAAAGTTTAGGACCTTAAAACATGCAAGAAGGTCTTCTAGGGCTGTGGGGTAACGTCTAACATGGGCTGGCAGGACTGTGTTCCATCCAGCAGACTGCAGGGGAACCACTGCCTTGCTTCCTCCAGCCTCTGAGAGCTGCCTCAACTCCTTGATGAACAGACACTTCAGCCCTGCTCTCCCTGCCACACCCTCCCATCTCCCCCTAATAAAGACCTTTGTAACCACACTGGGCCCAGCTGGATAATTCAGGATAATCTTTCTAGTTCAATAAATTTAACTTAATCCTACCTACAACATCTGATTTACCATGTAAAATGACATTTTCAAAAATTCCAGCCATTGGGACATCAGTGTGAAGAGGGGTATCACTTCTGCCTACCAAAAATATCCAGGGAGATCCAAAGGTCATAGGTGAAGAAAAGGTTCCCACAGCCTTTGTTTCCTGAATTCTTACACTTAGGTGCCAGGACACGCATTTATGTCCCAGTGAAGCCTCCTGGGTAACAGTTGCCTAGAATATTCTCTTAAGAATTCTAAAAGTTTATAGGATTTATTTTACTTTATCACCACCACCACCACCATCATGGTTATTGTGTGTATGCATGTATGAGGATGCCTGTGGAGACCAGAAGGGGCATCACATCCACTGAAGCAGGCATTTCAAGTCCTTGTAAACTGCTTGATTAAGTCTGGTCCTCTGCAAGAGCAGCAGGTGCCCTTAACTGCTGAGTCATCTCTCCAGCCCCCCCCATCACACCCCCTCCCCCAGCTTATAGAAATGACAAGACCAATGAACAGTATCTTCCCTGGATATTGTTCTAACTAAACAAGAAAGTTGTATGCGTCACAAACGCATGGCTCTTGTTTTTCTTCAGAAGAGTAGAGGTTGGTCTAGCCAAGTATAGAATCTTTTCTCTTACAAAAGTGAAGTTTAAACTATGAAAATATAAACTCTTATTAACAGTAGCAGAATCTTAATTAAGGGAGTATTTATATCCCACAGGAGACTGCCTGTCACATGTAATCCCACAGTGGATTCTAATGGGTGGGAGATCTTAGCTTGATGCATTTCTACCTGCTTCCTGTCCTTTCTAACAGAATGGTGGTGTCCAGAGCCTATGGCCACAAATATACATGATATCATGACATCATAGTGACTGCCCTTCTTAAGTGGCCTGGCAGCAGTCAGAGGCAACATGTTTGACAGTCGAAACATTTTTCCATGTTGAAGCACATTCTCAAAAGAGAAAGCCAGTCGTTTCAGGAACAAGGACTTTATTTCTGTCAGTTTTGTTTGGTGCTGTGTGCCAAGGGCTCACTTATGCCTGGATCCCTGGCCTGGAGTTTGTAGAGAATTCTGCCTGAGTGACAGACACTTAAAGATTACCCTAATCGCTCACTCTAGTGCTCTCTGTGACCTCACAGGGCTTAAACGACACTGCTACCTACACCCCGGACAGAAACAAGGACAAGAGGAGCCTATCATAAGCCCAAATTTATGAAGAACCAAAAGAGGGATTGGAAAGTATCACACACTCTTAATCATGTGGAATCATGACTCAGTCCATGTCTTCGAATCAACAAGAAGGCTAGGGAGCAGACCCAGGCTGAACTGCTGGGCAGAGGAGGCCACTTCCTGTTAGCCTCCTGCCCTCCTCTTTTTGTGAAGAATTCTTCTCCAAAGATTGAGGAAGTCTATCTTTAAATCCCCTGCTGTAACTTTTAAGACCCAGTGAAATGAGTGTGTATAAAATAGGATCTTTTTACTAGGTCCTGTAGAAATGCCGTCTGGCTGCGTGTTTCGCCAAGAAATTAAAATCTGGTCTTTGCCAAGGAGCATAAATTTATTTGGCAGAATAGAGAGGCTCAGTAGCAAAAATAAAAGTAATCTTTCCATTCGGCCAATTGCTCTCACTTATTACATACCATCTGTCTTCCCTGAACTGTCTTCCTCCCTGATGCAGCCTGTTTCAGAGGGCCTATGAGATGCTCAGAGCCAACTCTATATGGTTTCACTTACACAGAGCCACAGGGGCTATCACTGACCCCTGGGTTTTCCTCCCTCAGCAATCTGCTATTTTTCCTTTCAGTAACAACCAGTTTAAGAAGGGTATTCAATGTTAGCTTTGTTTTGTTTTGTTTTTGTTTGTTTGTTTGTTTTTACTACTTTAAGACCTGCTGTGATTTTTTTCAGTCTCTGGGTATTGTAAAAATGCCAATAAGCTGAGCAGGGTGTCGGGCATGGGCTGGTGATGGGATAATCAGACATTTCTTACTTTTATAAATCACCAAAAAAGCTCAGACTGCTCATAGGAGCACTGAGGAACTTTTAGAATTATGCATTTAGGAGTTAGGGAGACAGACAGGGACAATCCCTGGGGCAGTGAGCTCAGATCCAGTAAGATTGAACTCAACTTGGAATATGATCAAAAATAAAATTTTCAAAGAGTTCAGAGAGAGAAAGCAATAAAATGGAATCGCATGAAGAACTCAACATCAGCCTCTGGCCTCCATGGACACACACACGTGTGTACACACACTCTCATACACAAATACATACCTATGCACATGAGAATACACACAAGCATATACAAACAATAAATAAACAGGCAGATAAATAAATAAAAGATTATACCCAAATACACATCATTCCAGGATGTATACAGCCACACATACACATGCTGATTCTGGGCACAGCTTCCTGTCCATGTTCTGTAACATGTGCCCCAAATCAAGAAGTCATCAGAATGCTAAATTTTCATATACACGCAAATTTAAGATAAAAATAACTAGAATTGGGTAGAACTTTTAATGTGATTAAAAGGTCAAGACAGGCCTAACATTTCAACAGAAACTTACGTCATCATCAGCAAATAAAATTTGATAATACTTGTTGGCAGCTAATTTAATTTACTCTATGAACTTGATAATGGCACAGCTGTATTTCTTATAAAATGAGCTTGTAAAAGTTTTTTAGGTTACTCAAGTGCCCATTTGTTTAGAACTATAGTTATTTGTGTCCCGATTGCACTTTCCATTTGAATTCCATATTCCTGGAATGGAGGTACATCAAAGCATGACTCAAACACAATTCCCATCCCTCAGGAGTTTAGATAAATACAAGAGTTAGGATTCCTGTACCCAGGGACCTTTCTTCCTCTACTATCTCTCTACTACACTTGCAAAAGCAAAAGCAAACCCTGTAAACATTTCTCATTAATTTAGCATTGGGGGAAGGGTGTTCATGTGTATGTATATGTGTGTTAAGATGGGCACTGAACATCTGTATGTGTATGCCTGCAGAGGCCAGAGTTTGAAATTAGGTGTCTTTGTTAACCATCCTGCACTATACACACACACACACACACACACACACACACACACACACACAAAATTTATTTTAGACAAGGTCTTAGGCTGAATGTGGCGATCTCTACTTCATCTTAAACTGGCTGACTGGCAAGCTTCAGAAACCTCGGGTATCTATCTCCCAAAGCTAAGATTACAGACTCTCACTACTGTGCCTGGTGTGTGTGTGTGTGTGTGTGTGTGTGTGTGTGTGTGTGTGTGTGTATCCTGGGGATATAAACTTGAGCCCTCCTATTTGGTGCTATTTTAAATACTTTGCACTGAAAATGGATCACTCTGGGCACTTTTGGAGAAGCTTCATCTAAATGATAACCATTGCTATAAATCTTTACACAATGGAGCTCCTGAGATTTCTATTATATCTCTATTACTTGGTGTATGATAGAAAGACAAAGGGGGTCTCTCTCAAGAGAATGACTAAAGAAAACCATTTGGAAACACTGTTACATTGTAGCTCACTTTATTTTTATTAATCATTATTATTTATTTATTACCAGGCTAGTCTTGAATGTGCTTCAGCCTTCTAAGTGTTGAGGTTTTAGGCACATGTCACCATGTCCAGCTGCAGTTAACATTCTAAAGAGAGAGAGAGAGAGAGAGAGAGAGAGAGAGAGAGAGAGAGAGAGAGAGAGATGCACGTTGTAGATTGTATTTAGATCATAAACTTTTTATCAGACATCCTTAAATATTTTTAGTACATTAACATTATCAAGATGTTTCCCTGCAAAACACAAGTGAATGACAATGAGCTACCACAGCTCTGCTCTGTTCATTATCTAACCAATAGTTATACAGATCAGAGTTTCTCATAATAAGCCAAATAAGCCATGATCCTTCCAGAAAGGAGAAAAAGATTACAGTGGGAACAAGGTGAAATCTGCCACCAAGATGCTTAGACAACAAACCACCTATGAGCAACTTCCTTCTGCCTCCTTGAGCAAACTGAGTTGCCCAAACTAGGATTTATTCCAAGGTAATCTAGAAAATATTTCTTCAATAATATCAAGTTTTTAAAGTGTCTGGCTTTTCTTTTCTCCTAAGCAGGTTAGAAATATAGTTTTAGAATCATACAGCTAAGTAAAAACAAAGTACAATGTCACAGGAAACAAATTTCCTCATTAAAAGCAAGATCTTCTAAGCCCTCAGCAGAAAATGGAGTTCCCAGAAATGTATGCTGGAGTGAGAGTCCCTGTAGATTTTCCTCATGTTGATTGTCACCATACTATGACTCAAACACACACACACACACAGAGAGAGAGAGAGAGAGACAGAGACAGAGACAGAGACAGAGACAGAGACAGACAGACCCTGGCCACCAGCCCATTCCCTAGTTCCCTTTAACCCAGTTGAAATGGACTTAATATTTTCTTTTAGACATTTTTTTAAATATCTTTGTGTTCCTTTTGATAATTTGTAGCTTATCACTGGCCTTTAAAAAAATTAACTAAATAAGGGAGAATATAAAAAATAATTATAGGACATCTAAACTCTAGAATAGGCACATTTCCAAAGCACATATTTATGATTCTAAAATAACCTCCCTGGAGCCTGATGGGCTTTTTGTAATCACCTTGCTTAGCTTTTATAGCCTCTGGTTCCCTGTATTTCTCAAGTTGGCCAAGAATTCTTAAAACCTATAACCATAAGAACCAATCTTAGACATCAAATTTAACTCCATCTTCACTCCATTCTTTAAAGTCCCCTCACTCTCAGATTCGCCATTTGATCCTAGCTTTTTATTCATAGGAATTAATATGATTTGCAGAATTACAGCTGTTTTTGAATAATGCACTACTTCTCTCTACCTCTAGTAACAGGTTCTTTCTATCTTTAGAAGACAATTCAGTTCAGTGCCAGCTCACTAAGAACCAAAGTAAGCATCTGATGTCTCTAAACTGTACAATGGTCGCTGTGTCTTCACAGAATTAGGTCTTGGTGAGCACCACTGGTATTAGAAAGCAGGAAGTTCAGGGGACTTAGGCTGGTCTGACCTCTTTGAGTACACCATTTACAACAGCAGACATATGTGGAGTTCACAGCTGGAGATCAGAAACAAGCACTCTACATACCTGAAATGTCTTCTCAGACAAGAAGATTCTTATTCTTTAATAGTCTTGAGATTAAACCCAGGGCCCTAAGAATGCACGACAAACATCCTACCACTAAGCTACGTCTCCAGTGGAACCACAGGGCTGGTCATGTGAACAACAAAGGGGTATGGGAACATAGTCCTAGGGAACTAAAATCTCAGACTTATAATCCAGGCCAGAACCAATGCTGCTTAAGACCCAGGGTTACCAAGTTTCACTCACATAAACTTATTCATACCTGAAATATTCATTAGAGGAATAATACAACCAAATTTCAGTAATTAGAACAGGATCTATATATATTTCTGGATTTTTAAAGAAGAAGTAAAGGGGGAAAAAGCAAGGAAGAATATTGGGGAGGTCCTGAGAAGAACAGACAAGCACTGAGGGTGAGAAGGAGAGGCTGCACAGAGATGCTGGTGTTAGAACACACACTGGACATCATGGAAGTTACGCTGTCCCGGAAGGTACGCTGTGTGGTGATGGGAGACAAGCGAGAGGATTGAGGACAGGTCGATGGCACAAGAGATGGACCAATTGGAAATGTATATGGTGTAGATGCTATTTCAAATTTCAGAAAAGAAAGAGGTTTGGGGTTCTTTTTTATTTTTATTTTTTTTCTGTTTAATGTGGGTATGCATTTTTTTTTTTTTTTTTTTTTTTTTTTTTTGCCTAAGTGTATGCACCATGTGTGTCTGGTGCCCTCAGGGGCAAGAAGAAGATGTAAGATCCCCTAGGACTAGAGTTACAGACAGCTGTGAACCATCCGAATCCTCTAGAAGAGGGGCCAGTGCTCTGAAGAACCACCTCTCTGGCCCATGAGTAGATTTTTAAAATATCCCTTTTAATTCATTTTACTTGGAATTTAAAAAGGATTAGCTTTATTCTTTGTTATTAATAAAATACTAACTTAGAATTTTAAAAATAAATAGTCAAATAAACAAAATAAAACTCATATTTCAAAATACAAGCCTGGACACATTCCAAAGTAATCAGGATTCTAAATATTCAAAATGAACCAATGCCAGCTTCGATTCATTTAAAATCTAAAAGTGGGGAAGACTTCCTTTCTCTGACTAAATATTCGGGCACAAAAAGATAAAATCATATTCAGATGGCAAAAGGCAAAGGACAGACTGGGAAGATACTGCAGTGCTCCCGGTGGAGCTGATCCCAGTCTCTATGGTACTCCTACAGATGGGGGAGGAAGGGGCCAACAGCCTGATGGGAAACACAGCGCAGGTCAGCAGAGTTTACAGAAAAAGAAAAGCAAATGATATTAACATTCATGGGGAAGAAAGTCAACCTCCCTTATACAAGGACAATGAAAATTTAAATTCAATGGTATACTTCTTCTTTAGCAGAGTCTGGCAAATCTAAAATCTACTGTTTACTCAGTTCAATGGGTGTGGGGAAACATACATTCACATACAACATTGTGAGCATTTGAGAAACCTCTATAGAGAGGTGTTTAACACCATCTAGAAGAAATTCTGTATATCCATCTCTTGATCCAGTCTTTCTACTTTTAGAAATCTAGTCCAAAGGAAAACAAACTCTATAGTGGTGATTCTCATTCAGTTATCTTAGTGTAGTTCTTCATGTTGTGGTGACCTCCCTAACCATAAAATAATTTTACTGCTACTTCATAACTGTAATTTTGCTACTGCTATGAATCATACATATATATGTTTTACCAATGGTCTTAGGAACCCCTGTGAAGGTCATTTGATCTCTAAAGGGGTTGTGATCCACGGATTGAGAATTTCTAATTTATAGGTATGTGTATATTATATTTTATTATACAAAAGGTCCTTTACTATTGCATATGAGCACTTGCAACAGACAGCTTTTGCTCTCTAGCAACAATCTTCACCCATCAGGAAAAGAAAAAGAAAAGCACAGAGGGTTCTTTGGAAAATGACTAGTTCTATGTTTGCAAAGAAGGGAAAAATGCAAAGAATACATATCCTATGATTCTGAGATACTTTTGTGTTAAAAAAAATCATGAAATATTTTTAAGATCGATACACTCATATATAAAAGAGAAAGCTGAAAGGCCAGCCAGCTGAGAAAAGCTGGGGAACAGGAGGTCTGGAGAGTTAGTCAGGGCTCACCCAAGCACACACAAACTTGAACTAAAGGTCAGGCTGGAGTTTATTTACAAACAACAGTACATTACTTGAATTCCCCAAAGCAATACTTCTGGGGGTGCATATTAACCATCATCCAGACGTCCTCCAGATTGCTGGCTTCTCCGGGAGCATCACTAAGACCTCTTGTCTCTCTGTCCAAGAGGAAATAGTGGCTCGTCCTTTACCCTCCTTGGAATAGTCAAGGCAGAATCTGGTTTTTCACATTTCTGCTCTTTATAAATGGAGCAAGCATGGTTAAGACTACGAGACACTGTACTATTGCTTAAACTTTTAAGGACATTGAGCAGCACAGACACAGTAACATATAAATATACCATACCTCCAAATTTTACATTTGGACATGACTGATATGCATATTTAACAATAAAACAACACAGTAAGTTTCAGAGTCTTTTATATATGAATATTATACATAAGGAGAGATAGAATGGGTTTATGCACTCTCAAACTGTTTTTACAATTAACTACTCACATGTTACCATCCTATAAGTATCAGCTTTTCAAGTGTTTGTCACTTTATAAGTATTTTTTAAGATACATAGAGATCTAATTTAATATAATCTAATTTGACTATATCCTTTAAAGGAAAGAACACCACCATTTGTTAATTTCTCTTCCTGGTGGGCATCTTAAATATAAATTTGTAGGTATTGCCCAGTTTGCTGTCTCAGTGAGCACTCTATGTATTGTATGAGGTAAATGTATGCAAGACTTTCTCAGGATGTATGTGAAGTAGAATGTCTGGGTATCCACCTTTTCATCTAAACATGACCTCATCACCCTTTAGTGCTCTAATCTTGGATGTGTCAGACAAAACCAGTAGAATTGGTTACAGGAAATAATACATTGTGAATTAAATGATTCACTCATTTATGTGTTTCTTCATCTTATAATTTTGATCATCAGTGACTGATCTATAAACTACCTACCTAAACTTCTAGCATAGACAAGTTTACAAGTCTTCATGTGGCTATAATGTTCTCCCATCAATCCTTGTACATCTAGTATGCAAAGTTTGGATCCTCTTGAGAATGCCTTGAATCACAACCTCACCCTCCCATCTTTTACTTGTCTATCAAGCTATGTAAGTTTCTCACTTTATAGTAAGAAGTACTAGTTCTATGTTTGGATCTTCACAGGGTAACTAGAGTTACCATGTGTCTTGCCTGATGTCAGCTGTAAATTAGTGTGTGAGCTGTTTTGTAATTTCTCCAAAGCAGTCATTCAAAGGGTGTCCTTAGTCCAGAGTGCAGCTGAGCTCATCTATAAAATGTAAGCTTCACAATTAATAAACATGATTTTCACTGTTAGCACATTTAAATATTTCCTTTACAGTATTCACACATGCAAATTGTCACCTAGAAAGACATGGCAGAAGATAATCAAGAGTGAAAAACAAAGGAAATTGAAGACCAACCAGCACAGATTATGAATTGATGACACTGTGTAGTGATGGCTCCTGGCGGGGCCTTTCCTGCTTTTTGTCACTGTCTTATTTTTCCATCCACAAATGATGTGATTGCAGAGAAGCAATGGTCCTTTCACCCCTTCTCCATGGGGGAGATGTGAAAGCTGGAATGTTGCTTTAGTCAACTCATTAAAATGTCAGTTTTATTGAATTGACCTAATTTGGTTAGTCAAGAGAAACCAGGTTATCTCGACTGAGACCGTCATTAGATTGTATTATCTTGCAAAAAAGCAGCCCGAATAAGTGAAGCCTGTTTTCCATTCCTGACCACACCAGCATCCTCTCAATGACCCGGCATCATCTAGAAGGGGCCAGAAACTCTGCATTCCCAACCTCTTACTGCCACATAAAGCTGCACTGTATAAGCGATACCAAAAGAAAGCCACTCATGATTTGTATGTCCTTGTAGTAACTACACAATTGAATAAACAAGTTCTGCAGGCCAAGGTGGAATAAAATAAAACTTACTCATCCATTACCTACATAATTTTAGTTTCTGTGCAAATGCTATTAATCTCCTGAGCCTTTTAAAGATAAAAGTTCAGCTCCTGGGACAATATATAACCTGGACGTTCATGCTGTCAATTGAAATCTATCGAAGTCCATTGTTTTATTTCTGGGATAATCCCACCATGTATATTTCCACAAAAATATTTATATGTAATAGCTTTTCAGGATCAAAATTGTGGACAGAATAAAATTGCATTGCTCTTTTGCACTTCAATGAATCCTACCTGTTAAAAGTCACTGACAGGCAAATTCCATTTACAGTGACGCCTCAAAGATGAAGGTACAGAACCAGGTATAGCTAAGAGCTTTGAGTACTTACTGGGTGCCAGGAACCATTTAGTGTGCCATTCTCTGTGTTCATTCAACTCACCCCCCCATAACTACACAAGGGGGATGCTATCAGTACCTCACTTCACAGGTGAGGTAAGCAGTGTTACAAAGGTCTGAACATACACTATTGTGCATTTGCTATGAGCCAGTACTTTATGGCCTTTCTGAGCCAGTGACTTATGTTAGACGTGGTGGCATTCCTGAGCCAGCTACCTATGTGATATGTTCGCTGTGATTTATAGCCCTCAAAGAGACTTCATATCTTCTAGAGCTATTTTAGAATTGGAACCACAATGTCAGTTTCAAAATGCAGAGGAAAATGTAAAGAAAATGAGGAGTGGGGTCCACCATTCTCTCTGAGGCAAACTGTGGAAGTCCTCCTTACTGCCTCCAAAACAGGACATCTTCAGTGAGGCGCAGGATGGGAGGGTAGGACACAGGAGCAGAAGAGGAGAGGGATAACACTAGGATGCTTGGAAAAACCACATGGAAGCCTACTGTTGTATATATTAATTTAATTGCAGTTATCTTACACAAAGGGTTATACTTTTTCCAGAAGCCATAAGTTGCCAAATTAAAAGCCCAGAGCCAAGTGTGAATATTTCCCTCAAGTTGTGATTTTAATAGTGCATGGAGGGGCTGGAGAGGTGGCTCAGCGGTTAAGATCACTGACTGTTCTTCCTAAGGACCTGAGTTTGATTCCCAGCATCTACATGGCAGCTAACAACTGTCTGTAATTCCAACATCTGACACCCTTACACAGCTATACATGCAGGCAAAACACCAATTCACATAATTATATATATATATATATATATATATATATATATATATATGGTCATAGAGACTCCCCAAAACAATAC
Organism: Sigmodon hispidus; assembly: GCA_004025045.1. Classification (NCBI taxonomy): domain Eukaryota; kingdom Metazoa; phylum Chordata; class Mammalia; order Rodentia; family Cricetidae; genus Sigmodon; species Sigmodon hispidus. Next base: position 327,174 of record PVIH01000173.1, on the reverse strand, counting down.
AAGTTCCTATGCTGCTCTTATTTGCCCACCAGAGCTTGATGGTAAAATCTTTCTGCTGAAGATATCACACAGATTTGTCATGGGACATGGAGAAAAAAAGCTGATATAAACTAACCAGTGACCTTCCTCCAGTGGCTAGAAGTACCAGAAGGTGCTGACCGTGTAGGCTGTTAAAGTCATTGACAGTAATACTCATCTATGAACTATAATAATGATCAGCATAGCAAGATACAGCTATGCTATAATGGTGGCAGGAATGTTATGGGGGTAACCAACCACTATCTAATCAGATTAAGGTCTACTCTACAAGAGGAAATGCATCCTGGTACTGTAAATCTGGCCAAGAATCCATGGTTAAGAAGCTCAAAGGCCTGAGGGGTAAACCTATTACTTACTATTATTCTGATAAATGGACATAGTATCAAACTACCCTATAGAGTCCTATATTTCTATCAGATTAGTTCAGCTCACAAACCTTACCAGAGAATGTGTTTTGCAATAAATATTATTAACACAGAATTCATAACTGATCAAAGTAGAAATAATAAGTGTCAGTGGAGTGGTTAGCCATAAATGGGACATTTATATTACACACATACAAACACCCTGAAACTCAATGATCATCTCAGAAGAGGAGGCAGAAAGATTTTAAGAGCCAGAGGCTGGAGAAGATCAGAGGAAACCAGTGTCTTCTGGACCTAACAGGCTCACTGGCCTCGTAAATTCATTGCACCTGCGGTTGCCTGTACAAGACCTGAACAACATTAAATCAGTCAACATTCCAGATGAAAGGGAAAAGGTTCATCAGCTTCCATTCTTAATGGAGATCCAGGGAAGGGTGACGGCTTCTGGGGGAACTGAGGGTCATTTTCTTAAAGGTTGTGGCCCCTGGTAGGTCAACCATACTCTAGTGACGGTCTCATCCCCAGAAAAAGATGGGCAGCACAAATTGGATTTAATAGGTTATAAAGAAAAAAAAGCAGACATGTTATTTAGAGGGTAATGAAGGGGGAGGAGCTAAAAGAGGAAGTAGGGTGAATGTAATCAAAATACATTGTGCACTGGCTGGTTTTGTGTGTCACCTTGACACAAGCTGGAGTCGTCAGAGAGGAAGCAGCCTCACTTGAGGGAATGCCTCCACGAGATCCAGCTATAAGGCATTTTCTCAATTAGTGATCAATGGAGGAGGGCCTAGCCAAAGGCCAGTGGTGCCATCCCTGGGCTGGTGGTCTTGGGTTCTCTAAGAAAGCAGGCTGAGCAAGCCAGGGAAGCAAGCCAGTAAGCAGCACCCCTGTATGGCCTCTGCATCAGTTCCTGCCTCCAGGTTCCAGCCCCGCTTGAGTTCCTGTTCTGAATTCCTCCAATGACGGACTATGATAACCTTCCCAACTTACTTCCTGGTTATGGTGTTTCATTGTAGCTATAGAAACCCTAAGACACACTGTGTGAAATTCTCAAAGAATTAATAAAATGATTCTATGTGTAAATCCTCCTCTAGCTTAGGATGTAGCTTTTTTGATAGAATGCTTGCTCTTCATGCACAAAGCCCTTGGTTTGATCCCTAGCTATGGCTGACTTACTTCCTTCTACACATAGATACATAGGTGCTATCTCTGATAAAGACCTAGCCTATGAACCTTTTCTAATCCAGGCAATTTTGGAAACTGGTCTATCTTTCTGGATTTTACTTCAGGTAACAATTTCATGGATTGGATTTGTAATTCTCCAATTGTTAATCACTGAATTTCTAATAAGCGGGAAGAGATTATCTGGACAAATAAATTTAAAAGAAAAAAAACACTGTATTGAGGATTCACAATGAAAACGAGTATATAAAAAGCTTGAAGCCTTGCAGGTTGAGGCAAATTTAAAATTGCATAGGCTCATTTTCCCCAAGCCTATCCCTTCACATTTCCATGAGATGCCATTTGAGCCTAGAATGCTAGAATAAAGCTGATCCATGGAACCTTTGGATGGGTGTGGAAAGAAACAAGCCTGATCTGCCATATTCTACAAGCAGGGTCACAACACCACACCCCTGCTGTCATCATGTCCTATCCCCATCCCCTTGTCCCCTCCTCCCCATCACCCACCTGGCCACAGGAAGGCCTTGCCCTTTGGACTTCTTGATAGAGAATTGGTTTTTTGAGCCTCGTGTTTGACACTTCCAGGCCATTCTTTGACTTTCTAAGTCCCCTTGGACTTTTCTGTCCAACAACTCAGTGTGTGGCCCTGAGCAACTTGAAAACGAGCCACTGAGCTCTGATCTCCAAAGCTGGGAGGAAAAACATTGTGTTTGGAGTTTCAGAAAATCCTAGGGAACATTCATACAATAAGCAATGAGTCAGACATCCATGATAGACAGGAAACATGCTGTCCTATGGCTTGCTCTCCAACAGGGAGCTAAATTGAATTATGTTCATTCCCATACTATGCTTCTTGGAGCTTTTGAGAGTATGAGAAACCTGGATATTACAAGATAAGAACCACTCTTCTGCTGAGTCATGTCATTAAGAGTAAGTTAAATTCTTCTGTGGCCAAACTCAGCCTCCACTTCCAAGTCTACCAACATTCAAGCCAGACAGACACTGTCTTACAGTTACAACTTGCACCTAAACTCTCCAACTAGCCAAGAGTCAGATCTTTTGAAGAATAAAGACTGAATATGACATTCATCTTAATTGGAACAGAACAATTCATAGGAGAGGGCGATTGCTTGATGGCATTATTTCCTTTTTCCAGTATTGAGAAAAGGAGAATTAAGATGATTTTATAGTGTTGCTAGTTGTTATCATGTTCACAAGGATAGTGTATAGAATCCTGTATCTAAGCTGTAGTTCTCACAATAAATGCATGAAAACTACATATTAGGTTGTGATGGCAGTGATCCAGTGCTGCTGTTATAACAAGTGAGATGGGTATGCTGCACACAGGGCTGACTATGTAAGCTTAGCAGACTCTCTTCTCTTCTAAGGCTTTAGTTTCTGCAAATAAAGAGAAGGTTTAAAAAAATATCACCATAAACTTCTTTTTGTTTTGAGACAGAGTCTGATCTTGATACTTAGCCTTCACTGGCTAGAAACTTATTGTGTAGACTAGGCTGGTCTCTCACTCACAGAGATCCTCCTGGGTGCTGGAATTAAAAGTGTGCATCACCACACCTGGCTTCACAAACTTCTTTTAAGTTGTGAAAGTCCATGAATATGCCACAGACTAATGTAAAGTTGGAAATGAAGACTAGAAAGATAGCCCAAAAGTGCAGTGCTTGTTCAGCAGGCAAGAGGACCTCGGTTCAATTTCTAACAAGGCATGCACACACACACACACACACACACACACACACACACACAGGGTGGGGGGAGCCATTATGTAGGATTGCATAATTCATAGTGTGCTTTTACATGTATTTAGCCAATTCCTCAAAGAATTGGCACGCTTTTTGAGAAGCTGTAACTGCCAGTTCCTGTATCTCTGTGTGAGGGTCTAATACTGAAGTTAGAACTACTACTACCCTCCAAGCCTAGTATGTGGCTGGCCTATTGTTGAATGTTCACTAAATGTCTTTTGGACAGCTAACATAGAAGGAAGCTTATCTCAGCTTTGACAATGTCACAGAAACCATCACTACTGCCTCAGTTTTGTTTCCCATTGCTGTGACAAAGGGAGTTTGTGAGGAAAGGGTTTATTCCGGCTCACATTTCCGGATATCACAGCAGCCAAGTTACAGTGTTAGGAGTTTGAGGAGTTCGTCATATGCTTACACGCTTCAGAATTTCCTGCCTAAGGAATGGTGCTGTCCATCATGGACAGATCTTCCCACCTGAATTCAGATAATCAAGATAATTCTTCACTGTCATGCCCACAGACTTGCTTGATCTACAAAAACCCTCAATGGGACTCTTTTCCCAGGTGATTCTAGAATGGGTCAAGTTGACAGACTAACCACCATATCAGGCATGGTGGTAAATGCCTTTAAGCCCAGCACTTCAGATACAGAGACAGAGACAGATCTCTGTGAGTTTGAAGCTAACCTGGTTTACCTAGCCAGTTTTAGACCAGTGGGGTGACATAATGAGACCCTTTCAACCACACACACACACACACACACACACACACACACACACACAAATAAAAAAATCTGGAAACCATTACCTTCCTATGTCCAACCCCACATATTGTTAGGCCCTTCTTAACCTTGCTGTAACTTTTGGCACACTGTGAAATTAAGCTTCTGCTTTCCTCTCGTCCTTCTATACATTGGCACACCCGAGCCAAGAGCTTCATAAAGCGAGTGAAGAGGTGGACTTAAAAAAGTCACTTGTCATAGTACCCCAAACCCAGCTGCAATGGTTTCCTATTCCTGTGGGTTTGGCTTAAAATTCTTTCTCTTGAATTTGAAGGCTAGAATTCCCTGTACTACAGGCATGGAAAAATCTAGGACTCTGTATAGAAAGTGAAGGAATGAAGAACTGGCTTACTTTAACTAGTTCAGCACAATGGAGAAGTCAGGGCATCAGGAACTGTTTCAGTTAGGGTGACTATTGCTGCAGAGAAACACCATAACCAATATGCAAGACTGGAAGGAAAGGAGTTTTTGGCTTACACTTCCATATTGATGTCCATCAGGGAAGGGAGTCAGGACAGGACCTTAAACAGGGCAGGAACCTCTAGAGGCAGGAGCTGAGGCAGAGGCCATGGGAAGTACTGCTTGCTGGCTTACTCAGCTTGTTCTCTTAGAGAACCCAGGACCATCAGCCCAGAGATGACACCACCCACCATAGGTTGGGCCCTCCTCCACTGAAAGCTAATTAAGAAAATGGCCTACAGCTGCCAGATTTCATGGAGATATTTTCTCAATTGAGGTTCCCTTCTTTCAGATGACTCTAGCTTGTGTTATATTGATATAAAACTAGTCAGGGCAGGAACTGTGACCTCAAATATTCTCTTCCTGTTTAGTTCTGCACAGGAAAGAAGCAAGGGTGTGAAAGAGCCACAGCAGCAGACTAAAGCATTGACCCCATTCAGCTTTTCCCAGGCTCCACAAATGGCAGGTGTCAATGGTGTACACACAACACTGGCAGCCCACACACTTCCATGATTTGAAGATGATATAGCAATCAGGTGTAAGAAAAGGACAGTGATTGTAAACCTTTGCATTGTGGATAAAATGTAGGGGATCAGAAGGCATCTACTCATTCTTAGTAAGTATTTTACATTTTATTCTTCCATGTGACACCACTCCCCCCACACACACACACATAAAAGAATGAAGTAAGCTGATGTCCATATTACAGTAACACTTGCCAGGAGTTTCTAGATACCAAGTGCCCACCAACAGTACAAGGCATTATTTTGTAGGAAAAACAAGACTTAGAGAATATACTACTAGTTCAAACTAGCTAAAATTCAGATCCAAGCCACCTTCTTCATATATATCCCTATATAGCTGTTACAGTATACCTGTGCTTTCTCTAGCCAGGTACTGAGGATCTATTATGGGAAAGAGCGACTTGGGATGGACACACACACACTCTTAAAAGCATGAATTAGACATTGTCTCTATGCTCAAGAAATTTATATTTAATAAAGAAATTGGATCCAGTGATATACTTATAAAGCAGAGTTAAGTGCTAGAATTAATTAAAATGTCTAGAACAACTGAAAACAGAGTGAGCAGCCGAGTGTGGTGGTACACACCTTTAATCAGCACTTGGAAGACAGAAACAGGCCTGGTCTTTGTGAGTTTGAGGCCAGCCTGGTCTACATAGTGAGTTCTAGGCAGCTAGGGCTGTTAAACAGAGAAATCCTTTCTAGAAAAATCAAAAAGAAAAAAAGAAAAAGAAGGAAAGAAAGAAAAGAGAAAAGGAGAAGAAAAGAAAGAAAACAGTGTGCGCAATGTGACTGTAAGTGGGGACACATACATTCAGGACTGCTGCAGAGAATAATTTTTAAAAAATGGGGGGGGGGTAGCTAAGATAGAAGAGCTGAGAACACCCAGCCTAAATTTAACTACATTCATCTAAAGACATCTGATGTTTTTAGCAGAGGATGCTTTGTAGAGGACAAGTCTAGCAAAGCAGTGAGAGCAGAAGGAGGCTGGAACCTGAGCTGAGAGCACCAGAGAGTTGTTAGGGCTGGAACATTAGAACAGGAAGGAGATAAAGAGGAAGGAGCAACTGGGTTTGGCAAACATAAATAAAGTGAACAAATGGAAAAAAAATAAGCAAAAAGGAATAAAAACTCCTGAGTGACTGGAAAGATGATAGTATGTATCATTACCAAAGGCAACCATGGAACTGGAAAAGAGACCAAGGAGGAAGAGAGCTAGAAAGGAAAGTCATGAGATCAATGTTGAGTATGTCAACTTGAAAGTGTCTACATGGCATCCAAGAGCAAGCTTCTGGCAGGAAGTAAGCAAAAATGAGAAGGAAAAACAGTCAGGGTTGGGTGGGTGTGACACCACACAAAGGAGCCTCTAAAGGCATGGGTAGGGCAGGGAAAAATAATAATCCATCAAATAACATCACTGAGTCCTTCCTCTCTGGGCATTAAGCTGAAATGATGGTGGTAACATTGCCTTTGTGCAATTTGTTTTCTAGAATGTAGAACAAAGAGAAGTTTGGAGAACACCAAATCTTAAAGGATGGGATATAGAGCAAGATAACCAGTAGGAAGAAAGAAGACATTTCAACAAAGAATACTGCACAGCAGAGGAAATCAGTGTGTTAGAATTACTCCATAAACGTGCATGCCTTGAACCTGTGAAGCAGGAAGATGCAGCTGAGCACCAGAAAAGAAGTCTACTTGGAGAAAGCATTCATTCCAGTAATGGGAAGCAAAGGTCACAAAGAAATGGTGATAATTTGAATAATAACCCCAAAAGCTTACATGTTTGACTGCTTAGTCATCAGGGAGTGGCAGGCACTATTTAGAAGGATTAAGAAGTGTGACCTCATTGGAGGAAGTGTGTCACTGTGGGTGGGCTTTGAGGTTTCAGAAGCCCAAGCCAGGCCCAGTGGCTCAACACCTCACCCCACCCCACCCCACCCCACCCCACCCCCACTGCCTGTGGATCTAGATGTAGAACTTTCAGCTCCTTCTCCAATATCATGTCTGCCTACGCTCCACTAAGCTCCTCTCTGTGATGATAATGGACTAAACTTCTGAAACTATAGCCACCCCCAATTAAATGATTTCATTTATAAGAGTTGCCATGGACATGGTGTCTCTTCACAGCAACAGAACATTGACTAAGATAGAAGAAATCACCTGTTGTCACAAGTACAATGTGTAAACGAACAGAATGAAGGAATGATGATGTTGTGTATGGATATACTACATCCTCTATAGTTCAGGTGCTCTGCAGAACAGGTTCCTGGTTCTGGATTCAGAGGTAGAGAAGTTATTGAATTCTCAAAGCTCTCCCCCAATCAATGATGGGTAGATCCAGTGATGAGTTCACACTTTAATGACATTCCTAAAAGGAGGTGTGGCCCAGGAGGAGGAAGTAGGTCACTGGGAATGTACCATTCTATCTTTCTCTCTGTCTTCCATCTGCCATTATGGGGAGAAGTTTTGTTCATAGTCTCTACCATGATGTTCTACTTTGCCATAGCCGAGAAACACATGGACTGACATCTCTGAAACCATAAGCCAAGATCAATCTTTCCTTTTCTTGTTTTTGTTACAGGATAAAGGACCAGCTGACACCTGAAAGCGGTTAAGGAAGGGGAGAAAACTTATGGGAACTTACCAGTGCAACTTCTCCATTGAGGACACTGAACACGGACACCTGAAGATAGCCATCACTATTTCCAGGAAAGAAGAGTTCCAGGTAGAAAGAACAAATGAGAATTGGGGGGGGGTAATGATCTGCCCTACCAAAATTCAAATCCTCGGTATGGCTGTGTTAGGGGGTGGGGGAGTTTGAATCATTCTCACAGTAGATTGTCAGTAGCTCTGGATGAGAAGTGAGTTCTCGCTGCCATGGGACTAGATCTGGTGCCAGAAGAGTAGATCATTGTAAATTAATCCCCTGTGTATTGTCTTTGCATGGTGAATGGGGCCATGCCATTGTTATGGTTGGTGACAAAGGAGATAAGAAAGAAGTCAGATCTGAGTTAGAATCAGTAGAATTTATTGATGTATATTAGCTATGAAGAAAAAAAATCAGGGCTGGGGAGATCTCAGTAAAAAAGTGCTTGCTGTAAAAGCAAGAGGACCTGGGCTCAGATCCCCACACCCATGTGAAGCTGCACACGGTAGTGCCTCCTGTGAACTGCAGCTGTGTAGAACAAGGAGAGCATCTAACAAGATGGAGGGCAAGGACCAGCCCCTGAGCTTGTGCCCTCACCTCCATGTGCAAGCTGTTGAACTAGGAAGCCCTCACACACTCAAAAGCATACACACACACACACACACACACACACACACACAAAGGAGAAAGAGGAATCAAAGATGTCTCTTTGAGTACACAAGTGGTGGGAAGTGAGGCCATCTACTTTGCAATGCAGGAATGGAGAAATAGACTAGAGAGACACAGAGTTCCATTTGGGATATAGATGCCCAGGATGGATTACTAAATAATTAAATAATAGGGGTTGCTTTGATGGGTGGGAAGGAGGAATTATATTTATGGGCAGATCCTTCCATGGTCATCCTGGAGTTGTTTCCCATAGCCACTTCCCTGCCATCCCAGACAGACATCTCTGTAAAGGATCCAGTTGTTTTACCCAGTTTAGGGGTCTTTGCTTTGCACACCAACTCTCTTGTCTAAGCCTGTGGCGAATATTCTAATGGATCAAGAGTGGAGAGACACAAAGTGAGCCAGGAGAGTCATAGTGCTCTATACCACAAAGAAGGCAGGTGTGTGTGCAACACAAATGATGAGAACAGGCAGGACAGAGAGGAAAACTGACCTGCTCTTGCTCCATGATAGTTTTCCTGTAGTTAGCTGTGCTGTGATTGCCTGTGTAAGATTAAACCGGTATGGGTGCGGGAGGGGCCGCCTGAGCACTAGCATGGCTGTCAGGGGTTATAGGTGGGGGAATCAGTTATCTTCAGGGATATGTCCCATGGTACTCCTTCAGTGGATGAGCCTACACCCATGCACATATGAGCAGGTCTAAGTAGACTTAGTGGGATTAAAAAGGAGGGCATAAAGTCGGAAGAGAGATACAGGGGAAGTCTTGGAGGAGTTGAAACGGGAGTGAGGTAATATAAAAATATATTGTACACGTGTATGAAGTTCTCAAATAATAAATTGAAAGTATTTTTTTTTTCAAGTTCCCTGGGATAGAACAGAAAAACAATGTGTTTCTTTTACTAGAGACTAAAGCTACACAGATAAAATGTTAACAATATGTGTGTGTCTCTCTGCCAAAACAGGGTCGCTTTGATGGTGCAGCCAGTTGGCCACTCCTAAGTGACTTCTGCTCTGAGTGGGAAAGCTGAGTAAATACGCTGGCTTCTTGATCTAAGCTTTTTATCCATCCCCTTATTAAACAAGTCTATCTGGGGTATCTATGTGCTGGGAGATGTGGAAGTCTTTAAGAGTGTATGAAGCAAATTATTTAACCCTTAGGCAATATTGGACATGAACAAAAAGATTAAAGGTAAAACTATGTTCAGTAAGATGCCAGGGAAGTGCCTGTGGGAAACAACTGCAGAATACTCCAGAATGACCACAGAAGGATCTGCCCATAAATATAATTCCTCCCACCAAAGAATACAACCCTATTATTTAGTAATCCATCCTAGGCATCTATATTCCAAATGGAACTCTGTGTCTCTCCAGTCTATCCTTCTTAAGAACTGGGCTGTGACAACTGAAGGACGGTGACACTTGGATACAGAAAAAAGAAAACAGAGAAGAGCCTTTGCCCAAGTTGAGGGACAGGAAATTGTAGAGTGGATTGTAAAATAGTCAAACATCACTGCCACTGATTTCTAAGTATATATGACACAGTAGGATATAGAGATTGAAAGGTTGGTGAGAGCTGGGTGAGGGGAGTCCTTGAACACCAGGTGTGAAGCTCTGGACTGGACAGGATCTGCTTAGTGATCTGAACAAAGAACGGTATGATCCAAGCAGCACTTGGTGAGGGTCAGCAGAGCATTTAGAGGAAGAAGAGGAGGGGACAAGTGGCCAAGACAGCCCAGGGCCTGAACACAGAGCTGAGCTAGATGGTGACAGGGCTAAATAAGGATGTGGGAGCTGGGTAGAGGTCTCACTGGGAAATGTGCTGCCATTCAGGACTGAGGACCTGGGTTTAGATCCCAAGCGTACACATAAAAAGCCAGGCACAACAACATGCACTTGTAATCCCAATACTTGGGAGGTAGATATCAGAGGATGCCTGGGTTGTTGACCAGCCAGTCTAGCCAATCAGTGAGCTTCAGGGTCAGTAAGAGATCCCGCCTCAAAAAATAAAGTGATGCACAACTGAGGAAGACTCCCACTATTAACCTCTGACATTGACATGTATCTATGAGAATGTTCACCAGGATACACCAGTCCACATACATGAACATGTGCATACACACACACTACATGAACACAAACACACAGGAGATAAAAGAGAAAGGAAAAGACATGCAGATTAAAAAGAAAACTAGCTAGGAAGTGGTGGTGCATGCCTTTAATCCCAGCACTCAGGAGGCAGAGGCAAGCGGATTTCTGTGAGTTCCAGAATAGCCTGGTCTACAGAGCTAGTTTCAAGAGTTATGACTACACAGAAAAACCTTGTCTCAAAAAAAACAAAACAAAACAAAACAAAAAACAAATAAAAGAGAAGAAGGAGGAGGAGAAGAAAGTAAAAGGAAATAAAAAAAGATAGAAAATTAATGACAGATAACAGTAAACTCCTTTTGTCCTCCATTCAGAAACGTGCATGTTACAGTGTCTATTATAAAGTGACTGCTTTTTGATGTAACTGCATCAAAGTCACATATTTCTAATTTAAAAGAAAACATGCCGAGTTTAAAATATGGAAAAACAAAGTGCAAAGAAAAATACCATGTTACCCCTAACCCTGACCCAGAGATAACCTACCTGATGCACAATACTTTGAATGGTTTACTAGTATAGGCAACATCACAATAAACAGTCATGCATTCACATTTGCACACTTCTCTGAGTATTTTCTTACAGATTCTTTCACATGGAGCTGGGTGATCTGGATTTACACTCCATCTGCCTTGAAGCAGAGTGCCTATTTCCACTATACTCTCCTCTGATCTTGTATGTTAATTTGTATTTCACTAAAATTTTAACTGGTTTGAATTTTCCCCGAGTCATTGACTGTTGTTATGTCTGTCTCTTCTGGGGGGGCTCACCCTTGTCCCTTAACCCTTTCAGCTTTGGTTCTTTGTCTCCTTCTTACTTTTGAGTTCTTTATGCAACAGAATATTAATTCTTTTGTTTCTGTTTTTTTTAATTTTTATAGCATAAAGTCTCATTTTTGTATACCCTTGTTCAAACTCCCTTTCCCTTCCCGACCCCTCCTGGTCACTCTCTCTTCTCCCTATCCCCCCCATCTTCTCCCCAGAAAGGGCAAGAGGTCCCAAAGTGGCTTAGTTCAGCATCAACTCCAGGCACATCCACTTTCCTCATCCCAACATCAAGACTGGGCTAGGTGTTCCTCTGGAGTGAATGGGCTCTAATGGTGCCAGTCTAAGGTGCTTAGATTCCAAGCTGTTCAGTGGTTGTGGTTTGCAGCTTGGATATGCTTTGCTTTATGTTTAAAGTCCACTAATGAGTGAGTACATCCCCTGCTTATCTTTCTGGGTTTGTGATACCTCGCTCAGGAGAATATTCTCCAAATCCATCCATTTGCCTGCAAATTCTTCTTCTTTTTCTTTTTCTTCTTCTTCTTCTCCCCCTTCTCCTTCTTCTTCTTTTTTTCTTTTATTTTATTATTATGAACAAAGAAGTCACACTTCCTATCCTTGTATATCCTTATTCAAGGTCCCTTCCCCCTCCCACCACATCAGGTCATTCTCTCTTCTCCACAACTCCCCATCCCCTCCCTGGGCAGGCGGCAGGTGGTCCCAAGGTCCCACTGTCCCAATATTGCTTAGCTCAGCCACCACCCTTCTTCTTCTTCTTTGTTTTTTTGAGTAAAAAAAAAATTTCTTACTGCTGAGTAGTACTCTATTGTGTAAATATACCACAGTTTGTTAATCCATTCTTCAGCTGAGGAGCACCTAGGTTGTTTCCAGGTTCTTGCTATTACAAATAATGCTGCTGGGCTGGAGGGATGGCTCAGCCGTTAAAGGCTTGGCTCACAACCATAAATACAAATAATGCTGCTATGAACATACTTGAGCTAATGCTTTGGGGGTGCGAATGTGCATCTTTAGGTTATATGCCCAATAGTGGTATTGCTGGATCCTTGGGGAGATTGATTCCCAGTTTTCTGAGAAGCCGCCATACTGCATTCCAGAGAGGCTGAACAAGCTTACACTCCCACCAATGATGGAGGAGTGCTCCCCTTGCTCCATATCCTCTCCAGCATAGGCTGTCATCTGTGTTTTTAATTTTAGTCATTCTGACAGGTGTAAGGTGGTTACTCAAAGTTATTTTGATTTGCATTTCTCTGATGGCTAAAGATGTTGAGCACCTTTTCAAGTGCCTTTCAGCCATTTTAAATTCTTCTGCTGAGAATTTCCTTTTTAGTTCTGAATCCCATTTTTTAATTGTGTTATTTACAGCTTTGGGCTCTAGTTTCTTGAGTTCTCTATATATTTTAGAGATCAGTCCTCTGTCACTTGTAGGATTGGTGAAAATTAATTCTTTATCTGTCATATTCATAACAAATATTTCCCTCACTGTTTTCTAGGTTTTTGTGTTTGAATTAATTTTATGATTTTTGTGGTATATAGAAATGCTTAGAACTTTTAAACACATGTAGTCAAATATGCCAATTTTTATGATTTTTTGTCATTGCCTGGTATTCTTATAAAATATCCCCCACATTAATAAAAAAAATATCACCTTTATTTTCTTGGTGCTTTTAAATAATCATCTACATATATGTATGTATGGTGTTTTTACTTGTAGCAATTTTCTGTGTGTATTTTATTTCTGTATTTTCATGTGTAAATAATTAAATATAACATCTTTCAGGCTTTGTTTCATGGATGTTTTGCAGGAGGATGTAAATTAAGACTTTGAAAAGTATGTCCTCAGACTGAGTAAGTTTGGACAGACTTGCATTTTATAATATCTATTTCTAAAATATAATATAATAATATAATAATGCTCATAATAATAATGAGCAATGATCTTTTAAAAAAATAAGGAATTCCAGATGACATTAACTCAAGGCTCAATATTTTTAGAGTATGGAACATGCATTTTGAAATTCAAGTAATAAACTCAAATATTTATTATATGTCTGCTACTTTCATAAAGATATAGAACTAAAATCTCAAAACCAAGAGATGCCATATCTCCAAATGCTTGCAGCCAGCTAAGCTTGATGGCTCACACTGTGATCCCAGAACCTAGCAGGCAGGTTTCCATGTTTTCAAGGCCAGGTTGGTCTCCATTACAGACTCTTTCTTAAAAACAAAACAGAAAGCAAACTTACAACCAATACTCTAAAAAGGACTGTTTTTAGAGACAGAAAAATGACAGTTCCCATTAGAATGGATGGCATCATGAGTGCTTGTCATTAATGTACATGAAAGTGAAGAAATGGAGAAAGTCCAACAGGAGTCCCTAAGGCTGGCAGACAAAGATGTTGAGCCTGAACACGTCCAGCCTGAGCTGATAGTACAATGTCTGAACAGAAGCAATGAAAAGATCTAGAATAAAAGCGAGATGAACACAGGACTGGGAAGAAAAAAAATCTTGAGAGGAGATTAATAATTGAAGAATTTGGACTGCTATATCAAAATACCATACAGAGAGTGGCTTATACAATGAGCATTTATTCCTCACAGTTATGGACACTGAGAAATCGATTGTCAAACTGTTAAGGTTCTCAATTGGAGACAGCCCTGCCCTCTCCTGGCTTGCAGGTGGCTGCCATCCCACTGGATACTCAGATGGCCTCTTTGTGCTCCTGAAAGAAGAGAGGACTCTGCTATCTCTTCTTGTGTTGGCCACCCACTTTAAGGGCCCCTACTATGACCTCATCTAACCCTGTTACTTCATGAAAGCCTTTTTCTATCCATACACTACATTTTGGCATATGCATTTGGGTGGTGGAAGACACAAACACTGAGTGTGAAACCAGAGCTTGAGCCCTGGGATGTGCCTACCTTTAGGAACTCACAAGAAGAGTTAGAGAAAATCATGATGACATCAGGGAGGAAGGAAAGTCTTAAATAGATTTAGAAGTGCTCGGGTCAGGTTTGTTTTTACAAAATAATTCTGAGATATGTTATTAAAAAAAATTGTCAATTTCCTGGATGAAAAGCTTGGAACAGAGGCTCGAGTAACTTGCTTGAAGTACTATCATGACTCAGAAACACGTCAGCCTATACTGCGTTTGAAATACAACTGGAAATGAGGGCTGAGAAAGAAAACTAATTCTACAAACTAGATTCAGGCATATTAAATTCTGCATTCTCATACAAAATGCAGAGAGCTTAAAATATATAGGCATAACTTCAAAACCTGCATGGCTGCACATAAAGCTGCCCTTTCTGTGTTGAGAGAGCGGAAGAGAACAGGCAAGTGGCTGTAAGAATGGGAAGTAGTGAGCACTGCTGGACCGGGGCTGTGGTTCACATGGAGCTCTCTGATTCCGAGGGGTCGCAAATGGGCAGAAGAGTATGTTAATAATAATGATGAAAGCCATAAAACATCCTCTGGCAGAGGAACAGAAACTAAAGGGTTCATGAGGGAAAATGTTTGGTACACTAGAGGTAAAGGAGTCCCAGTTTCAGATGAGGGAATATTCAGCTGAATCACAAATAAAAATCCCTTTTGCTTCATACCTTCTTGTTCTTCTGTAAGAACATGGACCCAGTTCACTTCCTCCCTCTGGTACCTGATCTCTGATTCTTCTACCTCTTCAGCTGCATGTTCATTACAAACCTGAGATTGAAGGGAACCTGGTGTTTCATTATGCCCAATATTGTTAGTCCAAACCTTTCTCAACCATTCCCTGTATTAGCTACTTTTTTTTTTCCTCTGCTATAACCAAAATACCTTCTTCCATGAAGGAGGAAAAATTTATTTTGGCTCCTCGTTTTAAGGGTTTGGTCCATCTTGATGGGGCTGACACAGCGGAGCAATTCAGTTCGCTCCACAGAAAATCCAGGAACAGGGAAAGGAAATGTGAACGGTCAGCTTTTCCACCCACGCCCCCAGCCACTGACATGCAGGATACATTGTTCTCTCAGTTAATCCTTTACGGAAATGCCCTTGTAGACACAACAGAGGTGTATCTATCCCCTGGGTACCCTAAACTCAGATGTGCGAACAATGAAGATTAGCAACATGTTACTGTAAGGGTTCTCATTACCTTTCCTTAACTGCCTTTCCCAAAAATCCATATTTTCATGGCATGCTCTCCTGTTCTTCTTATACACCCTTTAGGGAGCACAAGACAGCATTCTGGCCTTCTGAACTTACTAGGAATTTTTGCATTTCCCTCTGTAAACTATTTGTGATTTTGTTCTCTTGGTGATAGTTCACACAATTCAGACTGCATGTAGCAGGAAGACTTCCCTGATGTCCTTCAGTTAAGGAGCTGGAGATAAGCATATTCCATTTTGTGAATGGAAAGCAGGAAACTCAAGTTGCAGAGAGAATGAATGAAGGGGAAGGAGGCAGGAGGAAAATTCTCAGAGTTCCCAACTGCTTCCCAACCCTGACTCGAACTGCTTTCTTTCTAATACTGAGCTGTATGTCTGTCCATAAAGTTCTTGACACACCTGCATTCCCATAACAATTTCCCATCAGGACTCTCTAAAGGAACAGAACTTATTAGATTAATACACATTGAAGGGGGATTTGTTCCAGCAAAACAGCTCGATAGATAAAGGTGCTTGCTAGGTAAGTCCAAAAACCTAAGTTCCCTCCCAAGAACTGCCTCTGCAAGGCAATCCTCCAAGCACGTACACACTGTGGTACTCGGGCCTATGTGCATGTGTTTACATTAAGTCCCATAGGTACCTCTCTGGTTCCCATCCTCACCACTTCTAAAAAATCAGTTGCTTAGTTACTTCAGGTGATTTCCTCATATCTTCTTTGCCCGTAAACAAAGCTAACCTCCTTGGTCTCTGTTAGTATTTGGAAGAATGGAACATGCTGACATGCTGCCAGGAGGCCATGTTGAGTTTATTAGGGTCTGGATATCCAGGAAACGGGTGGGGGAAGAAAGAGAGAGAGAGAGAGAGAGAGAGAGAGAGAGAGAGAGAGAGAGAGAGAGAGAAGAGAGGAGGCAGAAAAGGGATCCCTGCCACGTGTTGTGTCTCTTTAAAGGGTGACCATGTAGACATGCCATGAGGTGTGAGAGCACACTCTGCAGGTGGGGGCGTGGCTGCAATTTGGGCAGCTGCTGAAATAGCACTGCCAAGCCCAGGAGGCAAGCTAGGGCGATGTTTACTTCCTAACAGCCTCCACTCCAGCTATCACAGAAGCTCAACAGTTCCTAGAAGTTCGTCAACATCAGAATGAGGCCAGGAAGACATGCCACTGTAGTGTCTGTCGTAAACTGGGTGAGGGTGACATCGGAGCTTGGCTGCCTTGTCCAAAGTCTACCCTCAGTCTCTTTTTCAAACACTGAATCATTATTAGTGCCTCTAAGATGTCACTGTAGGTCAGTAGAATGATTTTTGAAATAGACCTCATCACTGGTCAAGGTCAACATTTATGGGCCTGTTGTTACGAGCTAATGACGGCCTTTAGGTCTTCATATGCATTATCCCTCCTTAAAGATGAGAAGCTAAGTGGAAGAACCAGGACTCAGCCCAAGCTGTCTAACTCCTCATGTATTTCATTAAAAAGTCAGACTAGATTTGAAAGTGTGGCGGAGAAGTGGAGTGTGTGTCTAGTGTGAACTGAAGGCACCCTAAGTTTGCTCCCCAACTCCTCACTCATTAAAAACAAACAAACGAAAAGACAAGCTATGGTGAAGAAAGCAGGAACACACCCTCTTCTCGACCCCTTGGCTAAGACCAAGTGAGAGAACACACCAGGGAGAAGAGGTGGAATGTTCTTCTATGAAACAGAGATGCCTCTAAAACAGGAAGGAAGCACAGCAATCTAGGTAAGAGGCTAGGAAATGAAGATGATTTCTAGCCCTTCAAAAGCAGCCCCGTTCCCCTCCTCCCTCACCAACATGCTTCCTTCCTGCTTCTGCCCAGCCATGTCCTGGGATGCCCTTTCTATTTTCCATCTGCACATTCTGTCCACCCAGGAAACCTCCGTCAGTCCTCACTGGTTGGTTCACTTTCCCTGCCCCCCCTCCCCACATATGCATGACCTCTCCTCCACTCCATTACTCATTGAACCGCATAACCTCATACTGCTTGAGATTGTTACTTAGCACTTTGAGATGTTTGGTGTGTTTCCCGCTTGTCCCTCCAAATCAGTGAAGACTCCTGATGTCCCAGGCAATGTGTCAGGAGTGTTTCATTAGTGCCTATCTGCAACCATTCCTCGGAAAGTTAATCATATTTTATGCAGACCAAAAAAAAAAAAAAAAAAAAAAGCAATCACTTTCTTCTGGAAAACATTCTTTATAAATTATTACTGGCAACTCACACTGACTGTTCAGTTTAGCTGAACTTTGAACACAGATTCCAATTCTCCAAGTTTCTTTTGGAGCCAACTCTATTTTCCTGTTACTTCCTAAGACTGGCATCTGAACCTTCATATGAAGGAGAAACAGCCATATGTTAGAATGACAATCTAGTTGAAAGTCCGATGTCTGTGTTCACTTTACTGCTTAATGTTCTGCAAGCAGCAAGGCTGGGTTCCCCATGTTCCCCCCATGCATGTGAATGAAACAATTTCCATTATGACTGGATGATAATATGGCCTTTTTCTGTCTTACTATTGAATGTTTGGTAAGTTCTTTCACAAGGCAGCATGAGGACTTCCAGGCCAGATCATCCCAAAATTCATAGCACATGACTCCCAGAATTCTATTCATGTTAAGAGAGTCCTACTATCCCAAGATCTTTGAAACATCCATCATATAGTTTCTTAATGTTGATAAAATTCTTATAGTACAATTTTGTAAAATTATTCAAATTTCTTACACGAGTTTGAACTCTGTCTTCCAAGTAGGCTTCATGTTTCAAGTAGAAAGTAAAACTTACCTATTTCTTTGTGTGTTTTGTAACATTCCCAGAACTTTGAAACCGTAACTCAGTAAGTGTAATCAACTCATGATTAAGCCAAGAGATGTTTAAATAACTTTTTCTACACATATCACAAGTATTTGTTTGTTTGTTTTTGTATCTTGTATTCAAAGGCTGTTAGCATCTTTCATTATGTTTTACTTTTAAGGGTATATGGTATAACTGACTGGAGAGATATTCGGCTAAAAAGGATAGTTAACAGAAACCCGAAAGATGTTACCTTTCTACTGAAGAAGGTCTAGCCTCATCCTGGATGGTCTCCTTCCTTGAACCAATGCTTCATAGAAACTCCATAGAGAGCCCTTACTGAAAAGGTGTAGGCTCCTGTGTTAGACACTTTTCTTGTTACAAAAAAATAACCTGAAAAAAAAAATCTCTGACACCCTCTCACAAAGGAAAAATTAGTTTTCTCCAACAGAGTCTCACTGGGTAAGCAAATAGCAGTGAAGGCCAGTCCCCATGCCCAGCAGTAGATGACCAACATAAAGTGAATATAATGCTATTTTTGAAGGTGTGTGTGTGTTGCATTACTTTGGGCTTCTTTTAACCTAACCAGTTTTTTGTTTATATATTATAGTTTTTATGGTTTGTTTTCCTCTATGTTAGTGTGTTTGTTGTGCTTTTTCTTTCATTCATTTTTAATTTGCTTGTTTGTTTCCTAAGGACAGAGAGAGAACTGGGATCAGAATATATTGTGTGAAAAAATTATTTTTAAATAGCTGACAAAAGCAATATAGGGAAGGGAGGGAGGGATCATTGTGGCTCACGGTTTAGAGGATACAGTCTGCTTTAGGAAGGCACAGCAGCTACAGTGGGAAGTCACTGGTCATGATGCATCATCAGTCAGGAAGCAAAGAGAGAGACATGCTGGATTTTTTTTTTTTTTCAATCTGTGACTCTAACCTGTGGGACAGTTGCACTCACATTCAGGGTCAGTCTTCCCTCTGGAAATACCTTCCGAGACATTCCCAAGGGTGTATCTGTAAGGGAATTTCAGTCAGGTTGGCAGTGGAGATTACACAGCAGTTTACGGTCACTTCCTCTGTACCTGCTAACATCTCTGGGTCCTAATAACATGGACCACTATGAAATTCGTGAACCCTAACAAAAGGCCATAGAGTCAATCCAGGTTGTAACTAGTTAAATTTATTGGTGCCATGAGCAGAATAACAATTTCTGAGCCAGACTTGAGAAGGAAGGCAAGGGAAAGTTTTACTGGCAGAAAACATCACAAGACCTTGAGCTTCTGCACCTGAAAGCAAGCCAAAGCCATTCTGCTCTGCCAAGATTAGGTAGCCAAGGTGACCTCAAAATAGTCCTGTGATGTTTGTGGAGGG
This sequence comes from Sigmodon hispidus, assembly GCA_004025045.1. NCBI lineage: Eukaryota > Metazoa > Chordata > Mammalia > Rodentia > Cricetidae > Sigmodon > Sigmodon hispidus. Next base: position 307,507 of record PVIH01000173.1, on the reverse strand, counting down.
CTTACAGTCCCAGTTACAGAAGCCAAAGGTCATATCATAACACATAGATGGTCACCATGGCTGTACATTTCTGAGTGAGAGTCACTGAGTCAGGGTTACTGGGAACTTATCTTCCAGGGACTGGAGTCAGAGCCAAATGGCTAGTGAGTACCAAGACAGATGCCCCGCATAAAAGAGGGTTTCTTTAGTCATCACACAGTGATTGCTGAAACAGCTCCCATACAGCAGCTGGTACACTCATTAATCCCCCATCCAGTTCTTTGTGTACTCTAGGATTCTCCATTCCCCTAGTGACTGATACCCAGTGCCATCCAGTACACGGTATAATCGTTGTAATATGTCAGCCAGCCGGGTCTGTCTTCCCTGCCTCTGCTTTCATTTATTTTCTCTCTTCCACCCCCTGTAACCAGCCTTTTCTTAAGAACCACTGTCAAGAGAGTGTGTTCTGAACTCTTCCCCTGTCCTGACCTGGGGCCACAGGAGCTCTGCTCTCTCTTCCTTCCTATCTGCTTCACAGCTGCTTTCTGAAGCCCCTGTGTCCTCCCCACCTGTCCCCTCTTTTCATACCCAGACCACAGAAGGAAGCACCATGCTCCATCCTGCTGGTTTCTCCAGGGCCTGTGGGCATGTCACAACAGTGTAAGTGAGGGGTTGGGAGTTACAGGAAGAAGGAACTTTTATTTCTGAGACTGTAAGAAAAATTCTTCGAGTCCCCACTTGGCAGCTGGAACAAATAGAAACAAAATCATAGGGAGCAATTGTTTTCTCTCATGCTGTGGTACATTATTATAGTTTGTACATAAAAACAGATAGATGCTGTGAAGCCTGATCTAGAAAAATGAAAACAACTCTTGTTTAGGAGAAACATTTACCATATGAGAGTACAATAGACATCTAACCTACCGCCAAACCTAAGGTCCTTGTCTGTATGTCCAACTGGTCTCTTCTACTTGTTCTCCTCCATGAGCCTGTCTTGGTTGCTCTTCTATTGCTGTGGAGACATCATAACCAAAGCAACTCATAGAAGGAAGAGCTTACTGGAGGATTACAGTCCCACAGTGTGAATCCATGACCACCGTGGAGGGAGCTGGCAGCAGGCAGCACGGCACTGGGGTAGCAGCTTTGCGCTCACATGTTGAGACAAAACCTACAAAGCATAGACAGGTAACAGGGAATGATGTGAGCGTCTGAAACCTCAAAACTCACACTGAGTGACTCACATCCAGCAACCTCCTAATCCTTTCAAATGGTTCATTATGGATCCTCTTTTCACTTTTGATACAAAGATGAAGTAATTTTGTTTGTGTCTTAAATTGATTTTTAAAAATATTCTCAAACGTCTACAGATCTTTTTGTACTCTTTAGATAACATCTATTCACAACGTAGGCCCTACGGGGGCCATTCTCATTCAAACTACAAGTTCATTGATTCTCATGGTAATTCATATATCAATGCACGTGAAGCAAAGCCTACACCCAGGTCAGTGGTTCTCACCGTCCTAATGCTGTGACTCTCTAACACAGTTCCTCATGTTGTGATGACTCCAACCATAAAATTATTTCTGTAGCTACTCCAGAATTGTAATGTTGTTACTGTTATGAATCATAATGTAAATAGCCATGTTTTCTGATGGATCTTAGGCAACCTCTGTGAAAGGGTAGTTTGACCCCCAAAAGGGCCTCAACCCACAGCTTAAGAACCACCTAGTAGGATATCTGTTCTGAGTAACACACACACACATACACACACACACACACACAGAGAGTCAATGAGCAGAAGTGCATCTCAGCCAGGGTGGTCCAGGATATTCACCTCAACAAGTTGCCCACAGATGTGCAGCCCAGGGCCAGGGCAAAGAGTATTAAAAGGCATTTCCCTGTAGTGAAGGAGGAAAAATTGAGATATGCTAACGATCTTTTCATCACTGAGCCATACCAGAGGCAGTCAACATACTCAATTTTATTTTGGCTCATCGTTTTTGGAGAGTGAGATTGGTTGGCCCACCTTACTTACACCTGTGGCCAGGAAGCAGAGGAGCAGAGAACCACCAATCACCTTACAAGTCAGGGAATAGGGAGGGGCTAGCGTTCTCCAGCCCTTTCCAGGACTTACAGACCTCTCTCATAAGGCCCTGCCTCTTAAAGCTTCCACTACCTCCTACTACTGATGACTAGCTGAGTCTTTGTGGGGGAGAGGCGCATTCATTCCACAGCACCTGGAAGGTGCCCACCCCATCTGTAGGGGGCATCACTTCACGGGTCAGGGTTCTCAGCTCGGCCACCAGAACATGGGCTGAATTTTAAGCCACGGCTGCCATTCCTGAGTGAGGTTTCTCATCCAAATCCTGTTGCTACTTTCTTAGTCACGAAGCCTTGTCATTAATTCTCCCAGCAAGTGTTTCTTGACCCACAGAGTTAGATTAGGTGACTCTCAGCATCCCAGGTTCCCCTTCCTTTGCACAATGCTCCACCTGCCATTCCTGTCTTCTGACTGATTCTCACGCTAGACTAGAGAAAGCTGGGAGAATGAGGAAACCCAGCCACCTTGTTTAGCTGCCTCTTGTGGCAATGACTTTGTTTCTTTTTATATCTAAGCTTAGACAGACGTATTACAAATATGGTTGTTTTGTTCTTTTTTTTTTTTCCTCATCATTTCATTTTTACTTTTGACTCCATCTCACAGCTTCCTGTGGGAGGCCCCTAAGGTTTGAGTTATCTGGCCTGGGGACTCTGGAATTGGTATGATGTTTTCTCCAGGAAAAGCCCCTCCCCAACACCTCTATCTTTTCACTCCATCAAGGACACCACACATAACTTCTTTATGTACTTTGGTTTTAAAAATAGTTAAGTTAGAAGGGGAAGTGTTTTGTCTAGGACTTCTGCTTTCTGCTCTCTGAAGCAAGATCAGAGTGTGGCTCTCTGCTCAAATGAGAGGAAAAAAGTTTCATGAAAAAAAAAATGTTATCTCAGAAAAGTTTACAGCCATTTATCATGCCCTCCCACCCCCACCCCATCCCTTTAAAGTTCTTACACCCTCACCCCAAATAGAAACATACCCTGCAGGGTGAAAGATATTTGCAGATGAGATTGAGCTGGGGAACTTGATATAGGGTAAGCCTGAATTATCTGGGTGAAGTAGGTTCTTAAAAGACAGAGATAGGTAAACAGAGTCAAAGAGAGGAGAACCATAAAGATGAAACCAGAGGCCACAGAATGGAAGTGTCACTCTGTTCTTTTTGAAGACAGAGGAGGGGAACACAAGGTGTGGAATGTAGGCAACTTCCTGAATCTATGAGAACCTCCAGAAACACAGGTCTATACTTGGAAGTTAGCCCAGTGGGATTGAATTTGGCCTTCTGTCCTCCAGAACAGTTGACATAACACATCTGTGCTGTTTTAAGCCACAAGTATGTAGTAACTGGATTATTAATAATAATAGGCTGGAAGAAATTTTATACAAAAAATTCCAGAAATGTTTACACAATTGAATTCTTTTTCTCTTTTAAGTATAAATTGAAAAGCAGATATTAGCATTCTGAATCTAAAATAAATACAGTATGTTTAGCCAAAGGAGTTTGGAGGGTGTGGTGGTTTTTCTTTTACTCTTTGCTCTTTGAGGGGCCCACCACCCAGCTCCCAAATAAATACATGGAGACTTATTCTTTCCTATGAACACTAGTCCTTAGCTTGGCTTATTTCTAGCTAGATTGTCTTAAGTTTCCTTATTTAGCTTTTGCGTCTGGGCTTTTATCTTTGCTATTCTATATTTCTTTCTTCCTGCTTACAGTTTCTGGTTGCATAGCTGGGTGGCTAGTTCCTTGATGTCCTCTTTTCTGCTTGTTCCTCAATCTTCTCTTCCCAGATTTCTCTCTCCAATTTATTCTCTCTGCCTGTCAGCCCCACCTATCCTTTCTCATACCTAGTTATTGGCTGTTCATCTCTTTATTAGACCAATCAGGTATTTTAGACAGGCAAAGTAACACAGCTTCACAGTTAAACAATGCAATATAAAAGAATGCTATACATCTTTGCATCATTAAACAAATATTCAACAGCATAAACAAATAATCTTTTACAACAGGAGGGTAGTGTTTTGGGTTTTAATTGTATTTTCCCACCACCATCCAAGCAGTATCTAGAAATTTCCCTGGCACTGCTTCCAGGGTGCAGACAATCCAAACTGATGAGATAAAGATGCTTCTCTTCTCCACACTTCAGGAGATCTGTACTCAGTTATAAGATCCAGAAATTGATAGAAGGATTTTGTCTTGGTGGGCTTTTTGTTTGTTTGTTTGTTTGTTTTACTTTTCAAGACAGGGTTTCTCTGTGTAGCCCTGGCTGTCCTGGAACTCACTCTGTAGACCAGACTGGCCTTGAACTCAAAGAGATTAGCCTGCCTCTGCCTTCCAAATGCTGGGACTAAAAGCACACATTTGAATGTTAAAGTCTCTGAACTTGTTTTTAAAAACTGCCAGTGCCTGCCTTTTCGGCACTTCCATATTCTTCAGAGATCAGCACTGGTTTAAGAAGGAGAGGGGAGTACCATGTACTTATCAGAAACTCTATCTGGGACGCTGAGGGGCAGCAGCCAAGGAGAAGCATTACAGGCCAGCCCCCCAGAGGAAGGCACTCCAGGCATGCTACCTTGTTGTGAATGCTACTTCAGCTGTTACCCACTAACTCAGAGCATCCATGCATTCCCATGGAAAGCTGAGTTAAATTATGCAGCTCACATGAAGATCAATGCCTTGTAATTCAGTGGGGGGGTCTCAGTACGGGAGATGATACAGGGCCCCCACATCCCACTTTCTTTGGTCCATGGAAGGGAAGAAGGGAAGGCTATGAAGTTCCAGCACCCCTACTTGAGGGAGGACTGTCCGTTTTGTTTTCAGAAGCCTCAACTTTTACTAGCTCAACCTTGCAAAACTGGCAGAAACCAGAAAAAAGTGGTGAAAGTTTCTGGAACTGAAATATCAGCCAAGCAATCCCTCAGTAAAAGAAAGAGCCTTTCCTGTGTATTACACTGGCTACATGGCCAGACTGTCAAGGCCAGACCATCAGGCCTTGGGCAGTGTTCTTCATGAATTTCTACATTGTTAATAATGGTAGTGTGCTGATGATGAGGCTATGAGTGTTAAAATGAGTTCATGGCTATAAGAGTCATACACATACACACACATGCTTGGGATGTATGACCTATTCACCCCATTTTAAAGAATGGTGTAGGGGCTAAGGACAAGCCTCAGTGGTGTACATTACCTGTCATACAGGCAGAAGAAACTGAATTTGGATCTCCAGTATCCACATAAAAGATGAGCATGGTACCATGCAATTACAGCACCTGGGAGGTAAAGACAGGAGGCTTACTGGCCAGTCAGTCTAGCCAGCACATCAAGCTTCAGGTCCAGTGAAAGACACTGTCTCAAAAAACAAGGTAGAGAGCAATACAAGGGAGACACCTGAAGTTGATCTCTGACCTATGCGTGCGCGCGCGCACACACACACACACACACACACACACACGCACACACACGCTCACTCACACTCTCTCACACACACACACTCACACATGCTCACACACATTCACACACACACTTTCACACACTCATATATGCTCACACACTCTCTCACATGCACACACACTCTCACATGCTCACTCTCTCACACACACACACATACTCTCACATGCTCACTCACACTCACACACACTTTCACACCCACACATGCTCACACACATTCACACACAAACTCAAACACACACTTTCACATACACTCATACATGCTCACACACACATTCACACTCACACACACTCTCTCTCACACACACACACACTCACACACTAAAAAAACGTGAAGAAAAGTAGAGTACAGAGGTCAAATGGAGTTTGGAAGTGTCCCGCCTCTTCTGGGGTCCCAGGACTTCTGTTTCCTCTGCAAGCAAAACCACCACAGAATTTACATCTGCCATTTCCGGTTTTCCTGAACCAAAGAATTCAAACCACTAATGTTTCCATTTCTATGATGACAGTTGAACAAAACATGAGGTTTTTGTCTCCTGACAACTCCCAGCTAGCTTTGCAGCAATGTCCTTGTTGAAATCATATAGCAAATATGTCCACCATCTCTATCACTTTGGAAATATACATTCTAGTCCCCTACCACCAAATCAAAGAAGGAGAACAGACAGCTGGAGACCATATCACAGATTATCCTGGGACAGTGGAGGTCCTGTAGATTACTGTGGGAATCTTATAATAGAAGGAAACCACTGGCCTGTCCCCAAGTATCTTGTAAACTTAGGGTCAGCAGTTTGTCACTGAAGTGTGGGGCTTGGCCAGGTATGATGCAGAAGGTGAAGGGTTGTGACTTTCCTCCCAAAATCTCCCACATGTAAAAACCAAAATACATCGCATTAGGTAGCCTGACTCTGAGTGTCTAGTTAATGAAAATATAAAACACTCTTAAGTAAAACAAATCTATTCCTTCTAGCTGATGAATTGTGCCTTGTTGGGATGTGAAGTAGGAGTGTTAATAACAAACTGTCAATCATGTAGATGTGCAAAAGTTCAACCAATGCCAATCAAGTACTTCCTGAATGCTAGTCTCATGTTTCACGCTCTAAATCCCCACCATAACCTCATAATGCCATTGAGTAATATTATGAAGCTCATTTTCCAGATAAAGATATGGTTAGATTAAATAGCTGATACAAAATCACACAACTCCAATGCCAGGATTCAAACACAGAATCTAAAACTTACCCGTTTGTGATAATATGCAGTCATGGTCCTGACTCAAGGTCTAGTGGGAAAGAGCTTTTGATTATAACACAAAGCTCATCTTCAGGAAATAGAAAACTGCAGGAAATAGAAGACAATCATGTTCAGGGAGAGTCAGGAGGGAGGCAGAGTGGGTCAAAGGCTCCTGGAAAGAGTCCTATTAGAAATAAGTCCAAAATAAACAAGGCTACAGAATTTCACAAAACAGAGAGAAAAAAGACATTGTAGGTAGAGGAAACTATATGAACAAAAGCAAAATAGCAGATGTATTGGTTGATTTTTGCTACTGCTAATGGAGGAAAAGAAGACAGGAGAGAAATCTACTGTTTCTGTTTAAGACTAATTCAATCTGTATTTGGGGTCCCTGACCCCATATCTAGCACATGGTAAACTCCCAAGTCATTGTCTTAGTTAGGTTTCTATTACTGTGATAAAACACTATAACCAAAAACAGCATGTGAAGAGAGGGTTTATTTTATTTACACTCATAAATCACAGTCTATTATTATCCAAGGAAGTTAGGCAGGAACCTGGAGGCAGGAGCTGAAGCAGAGGCCATGGAGAAGCATTGCTAACTACCTTGTTCTCCAAGGCTCGCTCATCTTGCTTTCTTATAGCATCCAGGACCACCTACTGAGGGGTAGTACCACCTGAAATGACCTGGGCCCTCTCCTATCAATCATTAAACAAGAAAATACCCCACAGACTTGCTCTCAAGCCAGTTTGGCAGGTGAATTTTCTCAGTTGAGGTTTCCTCTTGTCAAATGACTCTAGCTTGTATCAAGTTGACAAAATACTAATCAAGATAGTCATATTTGATGACTGAATGAAGGAGTAAACAAAATGTCAAAAAGAACCAAAGATGGATGAGGAACTAGAGTAGACATAAGTGATTCAATAAAAACCATAAATCAACAACTCTGAGGTATTTACACACTGGTAAATGGTAGAACTGTGAATTTATATAGAGAAGTCAAGAAAAGCAACTGGTTTGGAGGCATACCAGGAAGTGAGTCAAATGAGGCCAATATGAGGCTTCCAGAGCTCTACTGGAGCACACAATGGTTCATTTCTTCATTGAGCTCTCTTGAGCATTCTCTCATGCATTTGCTTATTCAGCAAATTTTGAATATTTATCATCTGTGCTACAATGATGAGCATAAAAGACTTGTCAGAGAAATGGTCCAATAATTGAGCTAGACATAAGCTGAATGAGGGGTGCACATCTGTAAAGCCAGTGTCAGGGAAGCAGAGACAGGGAGCTCTGTGGAAGCCTCTGGCTGACCAGCCTACACAAATCACTGACCTCCAGGTTCAATGTAAGATCCTAACTAAAAAATAAACTAAACTAATAATAAACTAAATAAAAAATAAAATAAATGTGGAGTTGGAGAGATGGCTCAGGGATTGAGAGCACCAGCTGCTCTTCCAGAGGACCTAGGATAGATTCTCAGCACTGACATGATGCTCACAGCTGTTTGAAACCCCAGTCCAGTGTTGTGTATCAGTTTTCTCTGAGATTGGAACATTCCATCTAGAAAGGAAGCTCCTTAAGACAGAAAGTAAACAACTCAAAATAGCTCCAGGAAGTCCCTGAAACTGACCAGATTCACTAAGCCCCTCCCTTTCAAGAGAAAATCATAGGAATGCTGTGAGTCACTCTTAAGCAAGCCAAGCTGCAAAGAAGGCTCTGAGAAAAGCAGAAATCAGCTGAGTTGCTGAGAAGAGTTTCACACCAACTGATGTACCTGGAGAAGATGCTCTCCAACCTGTTCAGCTGCCTGCAGGCTATGCAGTGTGTGCCAAGTTCTCAGTTTTTGAGCTGTCACCCATGCTGGGGCAGGCTTTAGTGATGCAGCTGTCTTTGAGTCATTTCTTCTCCTGTAAGTAACCCTAACCCCTGTTCCTGTAAGTAACTCTAATAAAGATCATTGGTTCATCAAGTTGGACTTTGTTTGTATCTGTACTTTGGTCTCTCACAGGCTCTCTATCTGAGGAAGTAAGCATGTGTGGTGTGTTTCTGAGAAACATCTTCACACAACACCCACGGAACCTGACACCCTCTTTTGGCCTCCATGGGCACCAGGCACACATGTGGTGCACAGACTTACATCACAAACACTCATACACATAAAATTAAGTATATATATATATATGTGTGTGTGTGTATATATATATATATATATATAACTATATAAAACAGGGTGGAGGACAATTGAGAAAGGTGCTGACAATGGCCTCTAGACTCCACAAAAGCACACCATGAACATATATGCACACACATATGCACATACATATGTTGCAGGAATAAGCAACATCTTTCTGGAATAAGCACCCTTGACATCAATGAGAACAGAAGAGAGGAGATGTCACCAGCTATTGCTCTGAAGCTGAATCTAGCCTCATTTTATATTCTAAGCCACAAAGTGGGGTGGGCAAGCGAGCAAGAGTTTATAGAAGCCCACATGGCAGTCAGCGGGTGGTTAAGGGCAATGATCCATTGTTTCAGCTGTTTCTCTGGGTCATTCTGTTCCAAGTAGCATGTGAAGTCATGCTTGGCAAATAGGCAGTACTAGCTTTGAGTAAATCTTAAATAAGTCAGTAAATCAGTGTCTAATCATTGGTCTTTCCTGCCTTATTCTACACTCTACACATCACACACACACACACACACACACACACACACACACACACACACAGCTGAGTTGGGACCGAAAGACAGCTACTCTGGCAGAGGACCCATGTTTCCTAGCTTCCATGTCAAGCAGCTCACCACTGCCTAGCACTTCAGCTCAGAGGGAACACTCTCTTCTGACTTCCACTGACACTGCATGCAAATGTGCAGAATCACATACACATATACATAATTTAAAAAGAAAACACCTTTTTAAAGAGCTGATTTAATTCATTTTTCTTTCCTTGAACTTCCACGTCTGTTCCACTAGCACTTTTTGTCCGCCTGTCAGACTACTAGGACAAAGCACTACCATTCTTCACCTGGAAAACTGTGGGCTCCCACAGATGCCCGCCGGTCTCCTGGCTTCTTTCTCTGCTCCTCTATGGGGTTGTTTTCCTCACTAAGGTGAGAATGTTCTGAGTCAACAAACCAGGCCTTGGCACTTTACCTCCAGACACACACCTCTACCCACCTGCTCATTCTGCAGTGTTCAGGTCGGCTGTCTCCTTGAAATTAAATCACAGAGTCGCTAGTTTTCATTGTTGTTTAAAAAGAAGGGATTAATTTTGGCCATGCTGGTGATGGCTTCCTGGTAAAGTGCTGAGACAGAACAGAGTGCCTAGCATGAGAGATTGGGGGCAGGCGTGTATACCTGCATTGTATGGCCTCTTCTTATAAAGCCATCAGGATTAAGGCATGGAGACTCCACTCTGAGAGCCTCACATAATTCCAGTCACCTCTCATGTTAGTGATGGTAAAGCATTTAAGGTCTGCTTTCTTTGCAATTTTCAAGTATAAAATACATTGTTAACATCTCATCCAACATGTCACAGTTAAGTTTCTACCCTCTTAATATTTCACAAAGAGGTGATGCCATAAATATTGCTATTTTACTCTTTACACGGAATGGATAGTGTCTTTTTCATTGTCTAAGAAAGCTAGACACTTGAATAATACATTAATTTAATTAAACAGTCAATAACAAGTTGAATTGCATTTTATAATATCTTTTATTACTTTATCACACTTATCTATACATTAAATCAACTATATTTAAAAATAAAATGTCAAGTAAAAAAATTTGGTACTTTTTTTTATCCCAGACCATTATGTACCAGTTAACTTATTTTGACCTTTGCTTTAAATATGTGATAAAGCCACACAATGCAGAATCAGAGAAAAAAGCACAGAAAACTAACCCACAGCATTGGGTTTTTGTCTGCAGAAGCCAAAAACCCAAAGCAGAAACAAGATTATGATCTAGATAAGGTTCTTAAAACTCTCCTATGAGAACTAAAATAAAACACAAAATATTTAAATTACATATAGCAAATTACCAGTGCTTCTCAGCTAGATATCTGGAGGTAAGCAACAAGTAATTAGTAAATAGTAGCAGGCACATGATACAATAATACTCACATGCTTGGTATCAAGTAAACGGATATTTAGATCATTCAAGGCAGAAATAAATCTGCTCTTTTGAAAGCTGAGAAATAAGGAATCAACCATTCTTCCGTCGTCTTTTGTTAAGGTTGCATTTATCCAACCCCAAAAAGAGCAACTAGAGATACGGGATCTGGGAACCTAAAGAAAATTTTAAATTCAAGTAGTGGATTTAGATTTTGAGGATACCACCTCTGTGTGTTTAGAAAATATCATGAATAATAAACCACAATTTCTGATTTTATACATGTTCCAAGCCAGCTGGAAAGCAAGGTGAAATATTAAAAAAAAAAAAAAAAGCTACATACAAGGTAAAGGAAGTAACTTGGCAGGGAGTATGACTGACAGAGCGTGTGTGCTGGTCCACTGGTAATCCCAGCACAGGAACTTAAGGCCGGCCTGGGATACACAATGAGACACGAGAGCCTAACTCAAAGCACATTTTCTCAGGGAGCAAGAGAACGTTAAATATTGTTTCTGATCTTGATAAACTGTAGCACTTTTGTGGCACGATATCACCCTTGAGGATCCATCTGTTAGAAGCCTGATGTGTGTATCACGATTTATCTGTCTAGTCACAGACAGCTTATTTACAGGAGCATCCATTAGTTTTGCCTGTTTGCCTTCATTTACTCTTTCCATAAAAGCCTTGCTGCCTTATTTTCTTCCAGGAACCGGCCCTCAAGGACTTTAATCCATGAAGTTTCAAGGGAACTGACTCTGTTCCCAGAGCAAGCATAGGGACCCGAGATCACAGCTGCCTGGCCTTGCTGCTTCACCTGAACTAGATGCTATCAACCCTGTGCCTTTTTGTGAGATGGGTAAGAAATCTAGTCTTTTCTTTGAAACATAGAAAAGCGTATGGAACCTGTTTAGGATGCATCTTGTCATCATTAGAAGAAAAGTCCACACAGGAGAGCAATAAAAACACTCCCAAGTGAGGGAGGAGGTTCCGATATCAGAGTTGGGCTCCTGGAGGCAGACACGCCTGAGGCCTCGTCTTCAATACTGCAATTGCTTCAACTATTAAGTATCATTTTGTTCGCACCGATCTGAGCAGGAGTCTCTGCCACTTGTAATCAGCTAAGTCCCAACAAATGAACAGAATTTTTGGTTTAATTTGCCTGAAATAGTTTGAATGGTAAAGAAACATAAAACACAGTGAAGCTACCCACAAACTACTAATTTCATCTTTAAAAGGACTTGCTCATTCAAGTACATTCTTTTCTTAGATAAATAAAAATGAAAGCTTTCTGACCCATGCTGAGCACAGCTCCTGCTGGCTTCACCCACTCCTGCAGGAATAATAAAGGTTCCCATAAGGCAAAAATCACACATCCTAGAGTGGCATTATAGCTGAAAGATGTTTCTTTAAGTGAATATGCTTTACACCGAAAGTCAAGCAAGGCCCACACACAGAGTAAAGAGGGTCTGACTTTTGGTGAATTTGGTTTATTGCAGCAGAAATTCTAAAACAGGTGTTGATTATCAGAAGTTGTGAAAACAGAGGCAGGAGGATTGAAAATTCAATGTTACATTGTTTCAAAAACAACAAAACAGATAAGCAAATTAAAAGAACAGAAGCCAAAACTATGCCAAGCTCAAATCGGCACATTAAAGGACTTTTAATATTTGGTGCTGGTAAACCAGCAGATCTGAGCTTCATGCACAACCACAGCCTAGTTCCTATGAGCTGGTTCGTACTTCCAGGAAATTACCAATGGAAATGTATTTTGTCTGGGACTTTTTTATCTTAAAACTTTTTGTTTGTTTGTTTTTAACCTAGTGGAAGCCCACCTCATCAGGCTTCTTCCTGCAGAGGACTGTTGGCTTTTCAGAAAAGAGCAACTGAAAGAGATCCAAAATACATCATTCATGTATGAATCACTCAGCATGATGGGTGTGTCAGCTGTGGTCTCATGCACTATACAGCCCACGTCTCACTGGAGGCCCTGTGAATGTACTGCCAAGCCAACCTTCATAAATCTCTATGCTTACATTGGACCCTGTGGCTGGATAAGGGAAGCCATTCTACATATTAATAGTCTGTGCAGGATCCTGGCACAAAAGCTGGGTCCCACAGAGAAGATAATACTAATCCTCCCTCTGGGAAGTTTTCATTTGAGAGCTAAGATTTAGAGAGAGGGGGAGGGAGAGGGGAAGAGGGAGAGACAAGTTCTCATTCTGTAGTCCTGGCTGGCCTTGAACTCATAGAAACCCACCTGCATTTGTTGGCCAAGTGCTAGGATTAAAGGTATATGCCATATCCAGCTCAAAAACAATTAAAAAAAGAAAGAAAATTAAGAAGCTAGTAGATGCAATCTGACCATACACACACCCCTACCACACACACACACACACATACACACACACACACACACACACACACACACACACACACAGAGCCAAGGCTCAGAGGATAAGAGTATAGAGATGGCCAGGTTACAGAGCATGACTTTACCATCTAGTAGAAATAGCTGACAAGAAAAATAGGTTGTAATTAAGTGAGGTAGATATTACAGTAGTGAGGTTCACGGCACACTGGTCACCACGAGGACAGTTCTTATTATTGCTAAGGGAGAATTCCGAAGACCACAGCGGAAGAATATATACAGAGCACTACCATGGGCTGTCTGAGCTGAACTCCCCAGGTGACAGATGGCTCCCTACTGCTAGGATCTTGAGGAATAGGAAACTTCCAGCTATCAGATTACAGTAGGATTCCCAGGCATGCATCTCCAGCTGTCTTTACTGAACTTCCAGCTCTTTTCCAATAAGGCCTGAAATAATGCTCCTCTTCATGTTTTCCATTATGTCTACAGGAACATGGTAGCTGAGATGATCAAAAGTGTCTGTGTTACTTGGGATCTAAAACCTAAACCTGTTACTTGTCATATTAAGAGGATTTGTGACTAGTCAAAGCCAAAACAAATTCTGATTTAGGAAAAATTATAGAATCTGTAACATTCAAATTTCTCAAATGCTAAAAAATAAGTCTTTGTTTCTAACTCCTGTGAGGTTTTATTTACATGCATTTTGACAGGTGAGAAATTTATTCTCTTCTCCCTTTCAGCTAGGGATGGGAAAATGAGAGTCAAAAGCTGAAATGAATATCTTAACATGCTGAACCTCACACCACCTTCAAATGTAAGCTGAAGTTTTCCACAAAAGGCTGATGCAAAATGAAGAATAATCACACCGTGTGTGTACATAAACACACATGTACACATTCACACTCAAGTGCACAGAGAAAGAAGGGAGGGAGAGAAGGAAGGAGAGAGAACCAGAAGCACATCTGTAAACTTACAAAAACTATTATTAACTCATATCTCATCTGATCCAATCTCTCTGTTCCACTGGGTCTCTTAGCTATCACACTGCTATAAGACACAACAGCAACACAGTGGGAGCAACTCCTGAACGGAGAAGAGGTTTACTACCACTGATTAGCAGAGACATTACAAACAATGGCCACTGCACCAACACTGATATGCAAAGTGATGGATGGTATGGCCAGTTGTGCAGTTGTTTGGGAACTGTTTGAGAATCGTCAGCCATCATCCATGAAGCTTCCTCCTGTGGTTGATGGGAACAAATAACAGAGATCCACAACTGGACACTGTGCAGGGAATGAGACCTTGGAACACTAAATGAGATGTCTCCATCACCACCACCACCCCAGAGCTCAGGGAGCTGTGTGGAAAAAGCGGGGAGAGGGGCTGGATGAAGCTAAGGAAACAGTCTTTCAGATTTAACAGGACTGATATACATAGGAACTCACAGAGACCATGGCAGCATGCACAGGGCCTGCACAGGGCCACATCAGATGGGGTCCCACTGCTGAAGGGGTAAAGTGGACAAGACGGTATCTCCAACTGACAACCATTTGCAAAGGAAATTTTAGTTTTCTCCAATGGACACTTATTGGAAACACAAACCACTAAGAGCAGGCCCCTGCCCAGCAGATGGACAACATAAAGCAAACTTGGTCGAGAAACAAACAGACAAACACCTTATTAATCATTTGCTTTTATCTTATGGTTTCTAACATTGTGTTTTTTATGGTGGGTGTGTTTCTCATACCTTTTCTTTTTTAAATTAATTTTGGATTTTTGGCCTGTTTTTTCTAATAGAGAAAAGATGAGTGCAGTTGGATGGGCCAGGAGATAGGAAGAATGTGGGAGGAGGTGAGGGAGGGAGAAGAAACTGTGATCAGACTACATTGTATAAAATAGGTTTCAATTTTAAAAATTGAGCATCCTAATAATTAAGAAGGATGGGTTTTTTGTTTGGGGTTGGAAGAATGTATGCCACACAAATATGAGGCCTGCATTCAGATTCCCAGCACATATATAACAGACGGGGTGTGGTGGTGGATGCCTGTGTAGATTATAAGGTCTCTGGTAGTCTAGCCAAATCATTGAGCTCACAGTTGAGGGAGAGACTCTGCCTTAAACATAAGGGCTTAGGAAGACACTGAATGCTGTTAGGTGTTGCGTTGCTGTGGGGCTCAACCTCCAACGTTTATCTTTAAGGCATGTCTACCTTTAAAAGTCCCAACCATGTGGATGCTGGGAATGGAACTCAGGTCCTCTGAAAGAACAGTCAGTGCTCTTAACTGCTGTGCCATCTCTCCAGCCCCAATTCACATAATATAAAAATAAATACTTTTTTTAAAAAAGTTCCAACCACATGGGAGACTCTCTTTTCTCTTCCTCTCTGCCCCCAATCCCCTCCTCTCTTTCCCCTCCCCCCCCCCACCATCCCTTAATAAACCTAATATGGCTCCCTTGGCAACGTGCTGGTGAGTTCTTTCACGTGCAAAATAGTAACACTGACCCCTTCTGGCCTCAACGTGCACCTCCACACACCTGTTCATCCACATGATACACACGAGCTTGTGCACAGCAAAACCATACACACTTTAAAAAATTAATTCACCATATCCAATATAACATACCTGATCCTAGTATATGCAAACTAGAATAGTGTTAGCTGTAAAAAGGCCAAACTTAAGACATTAGTAAAATTTTTCTTTCAGCACAAAGTTAAATGGAGAATCTTTCTAATCTTAAAGAATTATGACTTTGAACTAGAAGGTAATAAATAAGTGAGCCTCACCACCGCTTGTGTTAGCACATGGCTCGGCCACTCTCACCAGTGAACATCCTATGGAGTCACTGTGACATGAGACATGCAGGCTTTCAACTGTGTCACTCCTACAAGATGAAAGGGTGTGATCCTGCACTTTCCCTGCAGTACACATGTCTGACCAGTCAAGTCAATAAAGTACACTTCCTATCATTTATTAACTGGTACCTGAGTGTTAAAAAGCAAAGAAGAAACTCTTGAAAAATTCAGTGACATTTATAAAAACTGAAATACATTGCTCTGTGGTTATAACTTATCTTGTAAACTCTCTCTCCCTCCCCCCTTTTCTCTTTTTCTCTTTCTTTTTTTTTTTTTTTTTTGGAGATGGGGTTTCTTGGTTTCTTTGTGTAATAGTCCTGACTGTCCTGGAACTCACTCTGTAGTCCTGGAACTAAACTGTAGTTTAAGGCTGGACTTAAACTCACAGAGATTCTCCTGTCTCTGTGGGGTGTGTGAGTGTGTGTGTTTATCCCTCTGACAGCTAAAAAAAGGTACAAGCATAACTGCCCCCCAATGTTTATGTACCTTTTACCCAAGTACAGACTCCCTCTTTGGACATAGTCTTCACATAGCGGAGCTTGACTTAGCCTTTCCTTGCGCTCCAACTGTCGTGCCCCCTCCCCCACACCACCACTGTGCAGCATCAGTCAGCCCAGAGCCAACACAAAGGTGAAATACATGTTTTCATTTCTTCCTTTATTTCTAAGTGTCCTGGGATTTCTCTTTGGTTTATAATTGATGAATTCTAGATCATTAAAACAATGGTCAAATCAGATTTCTAATGTTATAAATTATCATAACTTTTATTATTTAAGACAGGATTTTGCATTGCAGCAAAATAGTGACATAAGGTGACCTAGAACTTCATCTTTCTGCCTCAGTGTTTCCAGTGCTGGGATTACAGGCTTGTGCTCCTGTGTTTGTTCCATAACTTATGTTAGCAACTATTAGAGAGCGGTTATGAGAACCTAGGCAGCTTAAAACCACAAAAACAGGACCACTACCCACTTTTACACTATAAAAGTAAAATGGGAGTGAGGTAGGCAAAAGTATTTTTTCTCTTAAGGTAGTTTACTAAATCAATTCATATTAGAAACACAAAGATAAATGAGCATCACACATACATACAGGCTTACCTAGTCAAGTACTGAAATTGTACCAACATGTACAGAATCTACACAAATACATATTTTTTAATGTTATTTATAGTTAAGACTATGTATTTCCTTAAAAGAAATAAAAAATAAACCCAAAAATATCAAACAATAATTTTGGGGTTACATTCAGAAAGAAAATTTTAATTTAAGATTTATTTTTATTTTTAAACATGTATGCACATAGGGGATGTGTAGGTGTGAGTACAGGTGCCTGCAGAATCCAGACGAGGGTGTCAGATCCCCTGGAGCATGAGTTATGGGAGTTTGAAAGCCACCCGATAAGGGTGCTGGGAACTGAACTCAAGTTGTCCACAAGAACAGAACAGAATGCATTCTTAACTGCTGAGCCCTCTCTCTAGCACCCAATTTCTTTAATGGTACAAAAACTTTCAACTTAAAATATCATCTTTTAACTATTTAGCACACATATATGACAAATAATTTATCCATTTGACTGTTCATTGGGAAGGCATGATTTGCAAACTAAAATACATTAACAAATGTAAAGAAGTCTATCTTTAAAAGACAGTGAAGAGCTAGACTGATGATGTATTAGTTAAGAGCACAGGCTGCTCTTCCAAAGGGCACAGGTTCAGTTCCCAGCACCCAAATGGCAGCTCTTAACCACCTGTAATTCAAGTCTCTCTTCTGGCCTCCACAGTTACTGCATACATATGGTACACAGACATACATGCAGGAAGAACACCCATGCACATAATAAAGAAATTTAAAAATAAATAAATGACACCTGAGAACCAGGCATGGTTGTGCATGTTTATAATTCTAACATGTGGGAAGCCCAGGCAAAGGATAACTGAGAATAGTCTGGACTACAGAGTAAGACCCTATCAAAAATAAAGCATAAATAAAAAGACTGGAGACTAGATAGAGAGTTCAGTGGTTAAGGTCACTGGCTGCTCTTCCAGAAGACCTAGGTCTGATTCCCACCACCCACATAGTGGCTCACAACCATCCGTAACTTAAGTCCCAGGGAATCCAACACCTTCTTCTGGTCTCCACAGGCACCACATCCATGTGATATACAGACATATATGCAGGTAAAATATCCATACATTCAAAGTAAAAATAAGGGTTTTTTTTAAAAGCCTTAAAGATTGTTGGAATCTCAGAGTACAGTTCAGTGGTTGAGAACTTGGTCTAACATATACAAAGCTCAGGGCTCTCTATCATCCTCTCTCTCTCTCTCTCTCTCTCTCTCTCTCTCTCTCTCTCTCTCTCTCTCTCTCACACACACACACACACACACACACACACACACACCATACAAGTCATTATTTTCTGTAGCTGACAACGTCTGTTCTTGGGGAGGGCAGACCAATAGGACTGAAGGGAGCCTGACCTCTTGGATGTCCTGTATTACCACTGGGGATAGAAAGCTTCTATCTTATGAAGTTAGGATTAGAGCAAGTGTTAGCAAAATAAAATCTGTTACACATATTTTTTTAAATGTATCTCATGCTTGTCCATTAAGGGAGCAAGGGAATTACTAGAAATAACTCTAAAAAATTTTCCCACCAATACTGAACTCAGTTTCTCTTGACAATCCGTGTTTGTTAATAAGTCTGAGGAGAAAGAGAGAAGCAAAGGAATCCCTGTGCATGAGTAGTCTCCATGAGTCTGTTGCATTGTGGGCAGAACATGCCTCAGATGGAAGAGTGCTTGCCTTAGCTTGGATCTCCAGCACCTAAAGACTTGGCATGGGTTGGTTTTTTTGTTTGTTTGTTTGTTTGTTTTTTGTTTTTTTACTATGGGGGTTGCAGATCACCACCCAGTTCCCAAATAAATATACACACACAGACTTTTTCATTCAATGCCTCCTCTTAGCTTGGCTAATTTCAAGCCAGATTTTCTTAAATTTTCCCATCTATCTCTTGCCTCTGAGCTTTTTATCTTTCTCTACTTCTGTATACCTTTACTTCTTACTCTGTGGCTTGCTGTGTACCTGGGTGGCTGGCCCCTGGAATCCTCCTTTGCTTGCTCCTCCATATTTTCTTCCCAGATTTCTCTTCCTATTTATCCTCTCTGCCTGTCAGCACAGCCTGTCCTTTCTCCTGCCTTCCTATTGGCCATTCAGCTGTTCATTAAACCAATCAGGTGTTTCACACAGGCAAAGTAGCACAGCTTTACAGACAGAAACAAATGCAACATAAAAGAATGCAGCATATCTTTGCATCATTAAACAAATGTCCCACAGCATAAACAAGTGTAGCCCATCTTAAAATAATATTCTACAACATGGGGAGAGGGTTCACTCCAGAACTTAAGGAGAAAGGAGAAGCAAAGTAAGGTCAAGGTCAAAGTCACCCCAGCTATATAGAACTCAATGATAGCCTTGAAGGCATGAAACGTGTGTGTGTGTGTGTGTGTGTGTGTGTGTGTGTGTGTGTGTGTGTTTGTATGTGAAATTTTAAGAAAAAAGTTTATTTTGGCTCACAGCTGGAGAGTACAGGCTCTCATCAACAGCAAGGCATTCATGGCAGCAGAAACCTGAAACATTTGGTCAGACTAAAATATATTTTTAAAATACATGTTCTCAGGCTGGAGATATAGTTCAATGGTAAAATACTTGCCTAACATGCTCAAGGCCCTACATTCAAATTTTAGATCTATGCAGAGAACAGAATGAGGGAGAGAGGGAGGGAAGGGGGAGGAAGGGAGGGAGGGAGGAAGGAAGGAAGGAAAGAATTCTTAATGTTCACCTCAACTTACTTGTTTATGAAAATTGAAATTGGATGTTTGGAAAAGCATCAACAATGTGTAGACTTTCCACATATTTTCAGAAGAGCAAATCATGCCATGTGCCCCATTGTGAACTGCTGAATTCATGTTTACAAAACACAAAAGTGCTTTCTCCTCGAAAAATGTATTGTAATGAGAAAGTCTGAACCAGAGAAGCAGAGCTCAACGGGAACCAGAGTGGGTGCCTGGGAGTGGGTCGAACATGCAGATGGAAGAAGTTTTAAGGGCTGGTTGTGAGTTCGCAATGATGAGCAGTCTGCAGGAATGAGAATGTGAGAGGCCTGCCTTGAATCCTACATCCTAACAAGTCCTTTGACAACTTTTACTAACAGTGATAAACTTGCCTGTAACGAGCTTTTGCCCCGCCCCTTACACTCGTGCGCCCCCCCCCCCATCTCTATCTCTCTCTCTCGCTTTCACAGTCCCAAATTACTTTAATGTCTGGATTTCCGGACTTGCTGAATTTGTGGTTGCTTGCATGAGCACCGGAGGGGATCTGATTACTGTGAGCAGCTTATCATTTGCTACCACTGGAGAAAATGGCCCCTCTTCTCCCAGCACTCAGCAATAATCACAGTCTATCATTGAGAGTCAGGGCTTCATTAGATCCTCCTCCATGCATGATGGAGTGACGAGGGGTTTGATCTTGTGTAGGTAAATACAGCTGCATTGAGTAAAGAAAATGACCATGACACTGTTTGATAACACTTCTCCCCAGTCTCCAGCTCTTACAATTCTTTCTCCTTTGATGTTTCTTGAGCTTTGGAGGGGGTGATATAAATGTTTCATGTAGGACCAAGCAATCTGATTATTTATCAAAATAAGCATTTAAAAAGTTTTTATATACACTGGATATCATGGTATATACCTGTAATTGTAGCACTTGCAAGTATGAGGCAGGAGGGTCATGAGTTCAAAGCTACCTTTGTCCAAATCAGTGATTCTCAGTCATCCTAACGCTGCAACCCTTTAATACATTTCCTTACATTGTGGTGACTCTCAACCATAAAATTATTTTCATTACTATTTCATAACTGTAATTTTGTTAGTTATAAATCATAATGTGAATATCTGTGTTTTCTGATGGTCTTAGGTAACCCCTGTGAAAGGGTCATTTGAACACGACCCACAGGTTGAGAACCATTGGACTGAGGTCTCTGATGCTTGACAGGTATGCATTCCAAGATCACACCGGAAAGCACAAAGTGAAACATGCCTTTAAATCTAGCACTCGGGAGACAGAGGCAGGAGAATCTATGTGAGTTCAAGACCAGCCTGGTCTACAGAGTAAGGTCCAGGACAGTCAGTACTATTACACAGACAAACCCTGTCTCAAAAAGTTGAGAGGTGGGGGGGAGAGAGAGAGAGAGAAAGAGAGAGAGGAAGGAGGAAGAGGAGAAGGAGGAAGAAGAGGGAGAAAGAACAAGCAGGAAAGGCATCACCAAAAGCACAAGTTCTTTTTTAAAAAAAATGTTTTCATTTATTTTGAGAATTTCATAAAATACATTTGATTATACTCATTTCCCTCTCCACCTCCTCCACTTCCCTATCCACCCAACTTCTTGTTCTTTCTTGCTTTTTAGAAATAAAAAAATTGTGAAGTTCAGTTTGTGCCTGCATGGGAACCACCCGCCCTGGAGTGTGGTTAATACAGCAGTGACACTCCTGTGAAGCTACCAACTGCCAATAAGCTCTTTGGCTAGGGGTGGGTCTCTGTATCCACCTCCACTCTTCCATGCTGGGATGTTGTCTGTCTTGAACCTTGGCAGGTCTGGTGTGTGCTGTGGCAATCTATGTGAGTTTACATATATATCTGTCCTGTTGCGTCGGGAGAACATTGCTTCCTTGAAGTGATCCACTTCTGGGTCTTACAATCTTTTCAGCCCCCTCTTTCACATAGATCCCTGACCCTCAATAAAGACACCCCATTTAAGGCCGAGCATTCCAATGTTATTATAAATGCTTGCTGACTGTGTGGGTTTCTGAAAACAGTTCTTAAACAATAGGCAGTAAGCAAACAAAAATTCTTCTAAATCTGATTTAAAAAAAAAAAAACCTTCAGATGAAGATCATCAAAATACATTGTATGTATCTATAAAATCGTCAAAGAACAAACAAAAAGTTTGTTATTTTTAAAAATCTGACTAAGGTTGAAAATTGTCTTTGATTTCTGAGAAATAAGAGTTTGGAAAGTCATGGCTTTGTGAGACTGAGTTGCCTAATGGATAGATAGTCATGGTTTTAAGCCACAAAGACAAAATCCCACAACCATAGCTCAGGATTTCTATGTCGACAAAAAACAAGTAACTAATGTGACAGTCTATCGTTGTAGTGGTTTGAAAGAAAATGGATCCCAAAGGGAGTGGCACTATTAGGAGGTGTGGTCTTGTTAGAATAGGTGTGGCTTTGTGGCAGCAAGTGTCTCAGTGGGGATGGACTTTGAGGACACCAAGCTCAAGCTATACAGTGTCACAGTTCACTTCCTGCTGTCTGTGGATCAAGATGCAGAACTCTCATCTCCTTCTCCAGCACCATGTCTTCTCACGTGCCGCCATGTCCTACCACGATGATAATGGACCAAACCTCTGAAACTGTAAGCAACCCAATTAAATGTTTTCCTTTATAAAAGTTGCATGGTCATGGTGTTTTATCACAGCAATAGAAATCCTAACTAAGACACTCAATATCACAAACTCAATTTCACAGCTGAGGCTTGCTTTCAGGCTTCTAGAACTTCCTTCTGTATTCCAGATTCTTCTATATGCTTACCATTTATCACTTAGTCATGGTTGAGCGGGTCATCTCACATCATTACAGATTATCTTAGGCAAATTCTATACTTTTTTGAGTCAGAGTTTCACTATTGATAATAGAGGAATGAAAGTGTACAGCACTCAGATCTTCCTTTGGTGTGTTTGGGAGCTTGAGAAACCCCACCTTTTGTAAAATGTATAACACTCTTCCCTGTATATCTGAAAATAGACTATCAGTGAGTTGTCTTCTATCAGGTAGCTTCACATGGATTTCTTCTATCTCACCTCCTTAAAAACTGGTATGTGTGTGTGTGTGTGTAGGGGGGTGACGGACTTGCTTTCTCCTGTCTTACTAATCTGTGCTTTGTGACTTTCTATGCATAGAAACAAAAACACCACAAGCACATAAGAAAACCAAACTAATATCATGTCTGTCCTCTTTTCCACTGTCCGGTGCAATGCTGGCAGTAAGAAAATTTCTGACCACTAAGTATCATTTCACTGATACCTCTCAAGTAGTACTTTTGAAGGAAAATTGCTAAATGACATTTTGTGGCATCAATCGCCATCACTTATCTACATTCCTCTTGTCATCCCGACTCAGCCCCTTACCTGGCTAATCCTACTCATGTCCAATCTAAGGGCAATCCCCTTGACTTGCATTCAGCATCCTTGGCATTAGAGCTTTGGTCTTGTGGCCCAGAAGCTTTAGAAGACTCTCTTCATCCAGGAGGTCCAGTCGGGGTGACTATTAGCTTTGCTTACGTGGCTTCTTGACCATCAAAGGATCTTGGCAATGGATGGTGTAGGTGATGAAGCACACAGATCTATCTTATGGAAAGTTCACTTATTAATTTGGGATTTCATAGCTTTTGAATACTGAGTCTGTATCATAGTGCTATTGTGAAAATTAAAAGCAATGTATGGGAAAGGGTCTCAGATCTGGAGAAACTGTATACATTACAAGACAATATAAGTTCATGTTCTTCTGGGTTCAGAGTAAAAAAAAAAAAAAGCTCACTGTCAAGCCTTTCCACAGAAATCATCATACAGAAGCTTAGAAATTATTATGTTGATTATCTAAAACGTTCACAGTACAAAACCTAAGAGCCTACCAGAGATAAACCACAAAAAGTGTTTTAAATCAATAGATAAATGTTTTCCTTGTGTTTTAAAATAAGGAGTCCTAAAAATAGTCTGCTCACTATGACTTCTTGAATTACATTAACAATCACTGTGGGAATCCCCTTCTCAAAGGCTCCTTCTAGGAACCATCAGAAACACTGGTGCACCTTGAACCCAAACCCCATCTGTCCTTCTCACAAGGTGGCTACTTTCTGGAACTGTTACAATTGCAGTGCTCAGGAGGTTTGCTGAGTTCCCATTTTGGATACTTTATATTGCAGAGGGGAAAAAAATGATACTCTAATAGTCTGGAAAAAATTACTGCAGGAAATGACTTCTGCCCTAGAGAGTATCTGATTCATTATGGTTTCCAGGAGAAAGCATTCGTTATAACTTCTGAGTCTCTGGAGGCTTTAATCTACTTAAGCTAATGCAGGCAGAGAGGCAAGTAGAACAAGTCTATCATTCTCACATGATTGGAATAGTCTTTCGGGTAAGAACCATGCGCTTGACATTCAGTCTATCATAGATGTTTCATTTTCTCTTTTATCCAAGCAGAAACATCTAAAGTTAACTTTTCTGCCCTTAGGGTAGGATGCAGAATCACTAATAAGAGTATAACCCTGATTTATAACCTATAGTCCAGAGTCCAACTCATTAACCTAACAGCACTTACTGTGTTCGGTTCCTGTTCCTCTGACTTTCTAGGCTTTTCTCCAAATCTCCTTCATTCCATATAGAACTATTGCCTGTTTCTGTGGCGTTAGGTTCTCCTTAGTGTCTTTGGTTAAAG
This sequence comes from Sigmodon hispidus, assembly GCA_004025045.1. Taxonomy (NCBI): domain Eukaryota; kingdom Metazoa; phylum Chordata; class Mammalia; order Rodentia; family Cricetidae; genus Sigmodon; species Sigmodon hispidus. The sequence goes on along the minus strand of PVIH01000173.1, from coordinate 282,869 downwards.
CCCATGCTCTCTCCTGTCCTTGGCAGTTCCTTTCCAATCTCAGTTCAAGTATCTTCACTTCTAGGAAGATTTCCATCCTTCAGTTACCTCCTGGCAGCCCCTACCATTCTTTGTGCTAATACTTCCTCCACAAGGGAAGAGTGTTTTCTGTGTTTCTCTTCCTCACATGCAGTAGGCCCTGTAGATTTCTGATTTAATTCTATGTTCATAACACTTAGCTCAGATCCAACAATTATAAATAGCATACATTAATAAGTTTATAATCTAAAAATAAAACATCAAATAATTGAGTATGGTACTTATAAGTATTTCTTATTTTGTGTGTCTGTGTAAGGGTTATTTTTCTTTCTTTTTAAGTGGGACAAGCAGACTCCATTCCTCTGCTGAGCAGGAAGGCAACACAGGATGTTACCTTATTCTTTACAGAGTCACTTGAATTCTTCCTAGGCACTGAACACCATAAGCAGCGCATCTCTCCCAGGTTGCTTTCTGTTACTGTAATAAGCACCATAACCAAATGGAGTAAAGAGGTTATTTCATCTTACAGTTTGCAATTCATCATAAAGGAAAACTAAGGCACAAACCTGAGGCCAGACTGAAGCAGAGACGGTGGAGGAATGCAGTCTGCCAGCTGCCTCCCTCTGGCTTGCTCAGTAGATGACCCAGGATCACTTGCACAGAGGAGGCATCACTCACTGGGACAGGTTCTCCTCCATCAATTATCAATAAAGGAAATTTCCTGATGCAGGCCAGGGAAGCAGGTGGGCTAACTGCAAATTTCCACCTCAGCCTCCATTCCTCCAGTCTCCTAGTCTTACCCTAGTTCTGTAACACATCACCTGTTATGCCCCCCACCACCACGTGCTGTCATCTCCAATGGATCACAGAGATCTTCTCTTCTAATCCTCCTGCCTTTCATTTCTCTTATTCTAGCATCTATTTCCAATAAGCACTCCCTGGGAACCCACTAGCCATACAAGCCAGGGAAGCAGGTAAGGTAGCTGCCGATCTTCACCTCTTCCCTTCTCCTCCCCTCCAATTCCCTCCAGTCTCATTCCCAGTTCTGTAGCAGACCACCTGCTGTAACCCCCTCCTCATTCTGTATTTCCATTCCCAGTGGATAAAGCAGATCCTGGTGGAGCACCCTCTTTTCCTCCTGCTGTAAACTCTCTCAGCACTCCTTTCTAGCTGCAATACCTAAAAACACATTCTACCTGAAACCCTCAGTTGTTATTTTGCACATGATAAGAAACACAACACTAGATTTAGAGTTTATTAAACTGGGAAACAGGGAGGGGAGCAGGAGAGAAAGAGAAAGAGAATGGCCTCCCGAGTGGGTGTTTTCTTTTAAGAGGGCGCATGGGCCCATATCTACATAGCCACTCTTGGGGGTGTGACCTTTGTTCTGTGCTCTACAGACAGCCATTCTGCCAAGCTGTCCAAGGTGAATGCCAGCATGCTACTTGGCGTCATGCTGGGTCCACTGTGTGGTTTATGGGGAGGGAAAAATAAGTTGGGTCGCTGTGATCTCTATAAGACTACTTTCGACTGGTTCAGGGGCAAAGATGTCTGCTGGTGTTGGAAAGATTGTAATGCTAGGTGCTGATATCTGTTCTTGTCTTTGTTGGGTATGTCTTTTGTTCCTTGGTTTCTGTTGTCCTCTCTGGTTCTTAGGAGACTTGGCTGTACATGTCAGGATCCCAGAAGCAATCCCTACTAGACAACACACAGCCAAGTCTCCCAAGAACCAACACCAAATGCCTAGATGCCAGTGTAAAAACACAAGCAGAACGCCAAGGACAACACATCCCCACTAGATCCCAGCAATCCTACATTAGGCCCTGAGAATGCAATATAGATGAAGTAGAGGATAAGGCTCAAATAGCCTTCAAGAATATTATAAAGGTTCTTAAAAAGGAAATGAATAAATCTATTAAAGACATCTATGAGAATGCAAACAGTGGAAGGAAATGAACAAAACAACTTAAGATCTGAAAGTCAAGATAGAATTCATAAAGAAAACCCAAACTGAGGAAAATATGCATATGAACAGGAACTTTTGAGGAAAGTCTGACCACAGAATACAAGAGATGGAAGAGAGAGTCTTAAGCACTGAAGACAAGGTAAAAGAAATGAATACCACAGTCAAAGAAAATATAAGGTTTTTTAAAAAACTCTTCTGTCATAAAATATCCAAGAAATCTGTGACACTATGAAAACACCCAATCTATGAATAGTAAGTATAAAAGAAGGAGAAGAAACACAGGTCAAAGGTATAAAAAATATTTTCAAAAAAATTTCTCTAACCTAAAGAAAGAGATGCCTACCAAGGCACAAAAAACATACAGAACACCAAATAGATGGAGTCATAAATAAAATTCCTTTCAGCACATAATAATCAAAACACTAAATGTATGTAACAAATTAAAAATTTTAAAGCTACAAAGAAAAAAAAGACCAAATAATATATAAAGACAGACCTACTAGACTAATACCTGACTTTTCAATGGAGACTAAAAGCCAGAAGGGCCTGGAAAGATTTTCTACAAACTTAAAAAGTCCACAGATGTCAGCCTAGACTACTACGCCCAACAAAACATTCCATCACAACAGATGAAGGAAGAAAGACATTTCATGATAAAACCAAACTAAGCAGTACCTATCTACAAATCCAGCCTACCAAAGGCTGAAGAGGTTAACCTCACCAAAGAAAACACAAGAAATAAATAATATCAGACCAAGAAATCAAAAAATGGGGATAAAACATACAGTAGAAAAAAAATAATGGGCTGAAGAGATGACTCAGCAGACAAAAGCATTGACTGCTCTTCCAGAGGACCTGGTTTAATTCCCAGAACCCACATGGCAGCTAACAACTGTCTATAACTCCAAAATCTGACACCCTCAGACAAACATACATGCAGGCAAAACACTGGTGCACTTAAAATAAATAATAATAATAATTTTTAAAGGAACAAAATAACAGGAATCAAGAAACACTGCTCAATCATAACTCTCAACATCAATGGTCGAAATTTCCCAGTAAAAAGACACAGACTAACCATGAACACAAAACAGAATCCATCCTGTGCTGCATCCAACAAACCTTAACCTCAAGGACAGACATCACCTCAGGGTAAAAGGATGGAAAAAGACAGGTCAAGCAAATATACTTAAGAAACAGGCCAGTGTAGCCATTTAATATCTCACAAAATAGACTTCAAAGCAAAGCTAATCAGATGAGAAGAGGAAGGATACTACATACTCATCAAAGAAAACACTCACCAAGAGGAAACTGCAATTCTTAACATCTAAGCACCAAACACAAGGGCAACCAAGTTCATAAAAGAAACAGTACTACAGTTTAAATCATATATTGATCTTACACATGAATAGTAAGTGGATTCAATGAAGACCCCACTCTCACTAATAGACAAGTCATCCAGACAAAAAAATGAAGAAATACTGGTGCTAACTGATATCATAAACTGAATGAACCTAACAGATCTTTATAAAACATTTCACCCAAACAACACACACAGACACACCCCTTCTCAGTACCTTACAGAATTTTCTCCAAAATCAACCAAATATTCAGACATAAAGCAAGGATTGAAAGATACAAGAAAAACTAAAATAGCACCCTGCATCCTATCTAACCACCACACATTAAAACTGGACACCCGCAACAGAAAGCTTGCAAACTCAGGGAAGCTGAAAAACTCTCTACTGAATGAAAAATGGTCAGGACAGAAAATTAGCTAGGAAATTTAAAACTTTCTAGAAGTGATTGAAAATGAAAATACAACATACCCAAACTTACACAACACAATGGAGGAGGCTCTAAGAAGCAAGTTCATAGCACTAAGTACTTATAAAAAAAAAAAAATTGGGGCTGGAGAGATGGCTCAGTGGTTAAGAGCACCGTCTGCTCTTCCAGAGGACCCGGGTTCGATTCCCAGCACCCACATGGCAGCTAACAACTGTCTGTAGTTCCAGTTCCAGGCAAACACCAAGGCAAATAAATAAATAAATAAATAAAAATTAGGAGGACTCATACTAGTAACTAAAGAGCACAGCAGAGAGCTCTAGAGCAAACAGAAGAAATCACCCCCACAGGGAGTAGACAGCAAGAAATAGCCAAACTCAGGGCTGAGATCAGTGAGATAGAAACAAACAAATATAAAGAACCAATGCACCAAAGCATTGCTTCTTTGAAAAAATAAGTAAGAGTAACAAACCCTTAGTCAAATTGACTAAAACGCATAGAGAAGATAAAAGAAGTGAAAAGTGGGGCATCACAAGAAACACCAAGGAAAGGGAGAGAATCTTAAGGATATACTTTAGAGACCTGTACTTTACCAAAACGGAAAATCCTTAAAGAAATGGTTACCTTTATTAACACATACCACCTACCAGAATTAAATCAAGACCAGATAAGCAATGTAGCCAGACCTATAAGGCCTAGTGAATAAGAAGCAGTTATTACGTCTCCCAACCAAAAGAAGCTCAGGGCCGAGCAATTTTAGCTCAGGACTTTTAAAGAAGAGTTAATGCTAATACTCTTGAAGCTATTTCACAAAAAGAAACAGAAGGAACACTGCCCAATTCATCTTACAAGGCCATATCACCCTCATACTGAAACCACATAAAGAACCAACAAAGACAACTTATAGCAAGCCAACATCAACATAAATGGAGAGAAACTCAAAGCAATTCCACTAAAATCAGGAACAAGATGAAGCTGTCCAATTTCTCCATACCTATTTTAATATATTACTAGAAATCTTAGCTAGAGCAATAAGAAAACAAGAAGGAGATTAAGAACATGCAAACAGGAAGGGAAGAAGTCAAAGTACTTTTCTTTGCAGATGATATGACGGTATACATAACTGAGCCTAAAAACTCCTACAGCTGATAAATACTTTCAGGAAAGTAGCAGGATAAAAAGTTAACACACATGCTCATGCATACACACACAAACAACAACAAAAAACCACTAGTCCCATCTACAAATGGCAAACAGACTTAGAAAGAAATTAGGAAAATAACATCCTTCACAAGAGCCTCAAAAATATAAGATAGCCTGGATAGCATTAACAAAGTAAATGAAAGACTTTCATAATAAAAACTAAGACACTGAAGAAAGGAACTGAAAAAAATGTTAGAGAATGGAAAGATATCCCAAGTTTATGGACTTGTAGAATTAATATAGTAAAAATGGTCTTGTACCAAAAGCAACCTACAGATTCAAAGCAGTTATGACAATTTTCAGCTTCATATAGAAACATAAAAAGCCCAGGACAGCTAAAATACTTCCAAATGGTCAAAGAACTGCTAGAGGCACCACCTTTCCCAATCTCAAATTGTACTACTTCCTGAGCTATAGAAATAAAAACAGAATGGCTTGGCACAAATACAGACATGTTGATCACTAGGATCAAACTGAAGACCAGACATAAGTCTACACACCTATGAATACCTGATTTTTGATACCAAAAATACACACTAGAAGTAAGGACAGCACTGGATGGCTACATGTAGAAGAATGCAAAAAGAGCATGATGCACAAAATAACCCCAAATGGATCAAAGACCTCAACATAAGGCCAGATGAATCGATTGAAGAAAAAGTGGGAAAATACTGCACAAACTCTAGTTAGTATATAGTGAATACTCGAAGCCAAATATTGGGGAAAAGTTGAAATATCAAGACAGAGGAAACAGACCACAGTCAATTCTCACCCAGACAACTTCTCAGGCCAACAAGGTAAATGCTATCTTTAAGAGTTCTCAGCCTGGCTGGTTGCTTCTACAGAACTCCTGAATTTCTGTCTCCTCTTGCCTTAAATATCTTCCCCTTCCAGTTACTTCACTTCCAGGTTCAAATCTATATTATAATCCTAGAGTTAGGATTAACAGTGTGAGATACTACAGTTTGGCTGTTAGGCCTTGAACTCAAAGAAATACAGAAAGATCACTCTCCTGGTGATGGGATTATAGGTGTGGGTCACCACTCTCTGACCTTCATGGTTTGACTGTGGGTGATTCTGTTCTCTGATATTTCAGGCTAATTTTATTAAATATACAAAATATCACCACACAGAATAGCCTTGAACTAATTAACACAGGAAAATACTTTCTGAACAAAACATCATTATCACAGGCACTAAGATAACAGTAACTAGGACCTTGTGACAATTAAAAGCTTCTGCATGGCTCATTTGTAATAGCAAGAACCTGGAAACAACCTAGATGCCCCTCAACTGAGGAATGGATTAACAAACTGTGGTACATCTACACAATGGAGTACTACTCAGCAGTAAGGAAAAATGATATCCTAAAATTTGCAGGCAAATGGATGGATATGGAGAATATCCTCCTGAGCGAGGTATCTCAAACCCAGAAAGATAAGAGGGGATGGATGTACTCACTCATTAGTGGACTCTAAACAAAAAAGCAAAAAGCAAACCATGTCCAAGTTGCAAACCACAACCACTGAACAGCTTGGGATCTGAAACACCTTTGACTGACACCTTGGATCCCACTCCCTCTAGAGGAACACCTGACTCTGTCTTAATGTTGAGGTGAGGAAACTGAATCTGCCAGGAGTGGGTGCTGAACTGAGCAATATTGGAACCTTCGGACCTCCTGCCTTTGCTGGGGAGGAGATAGGGAGATGAGGAGAAGAGAGAGTGACTGGAGGGGGTGGAAGGGGGAAGGGACCTTGAATAAGGATATTCACGGATAGAAAATGTGACTTTATTCATAATAAAAAAAATTGGGGGGAAGAATGTCACCACTGTCAACAAACACACACACAAAAAGCTTCTGCATGGCAAAGGACACTGCCATTTGGACAAAGTAGAAGCCTACAGAATGGAAAAAGATTTTTTTTAACCAATTACACATCTGATAGAGGGTTAATAACCAAAATATATAAATAACTCAAAAAACCTGGATATCAAGAAAACAAAATCCTATTTGAAAATGAGGCATAGATCTAAACAGAACTCTCAAAAGAAGAAACTCAAATGGGTGAGAAGCATTAAAAGAAATGTTCAACATCTTTAGCCATCAAGAAAATACAAATCAAAACGACTTAGAGATTCCATCTTATACCTGTCAGAATGGCCAAGAACAATAAAACAAATTATATCTCTTGTTGGCAAAGACAGAATAAGAAGAACACTTATACATTATTGATGGGAGTGCAAATTTGTACAGACACTGTGAAAACCAGTGTGGCCTGTTCCTCAGGAAGACGGGAATCTACATCAAGATCCAGCTATACCTCTATTGGGCATGTACCCAAAGGATGTTTCAACCTACCACAGGGACACTTGCTCAACCATGTTCATTGCTGCTCTGTTTGGAAACAACCTGGATGTCGATCAATGGATGAATAAAGAAAATGTGTTACATTTTTACACAATGGAATATTACTCTACTGTTGAAAAAATAAAATCAGAAATTTGCTGGTAGATGGACAGAACTAGAAAAATAAATCCTGAGTAAGGTAATCTAGACCCAGAAAGACAAATGTGGTATATATTGACTTATATGTGAATGCTAGCTGCTAAGAAAAGCAGGCTATAATGCACTGAAACAGAAGGTAGGTATAGTGTACGTGACTAGGAAAGAGGAACAGACCTCCCTAGTTAGAGGAAATTGAATAGCTGTTATTTGTTATGAATGGATGGAGAATTGGGGGAGGGGGACTGAACAGGAAGATCAAACAGGAATGAAGAAGGAAGAGGTGAGCAATGGAGGGAATATGGGGAGGGATGGGTAAACTTAACTTGAGGGGTCATATAAAAACCTAATAGAGTAGAAGCTTCCTAAATTAAAGTTTCCCACATATATGAAAATGATCTAAATGAAATCACCAAATAATGGGGAGGCAGAGCCCCAGCTGGACATCTCTTTTACCAAATGAAGCCTCAGTACTGGAAATGGATTACATATAATCAAGTTGTTGGCCAAAGGAATCCATGGGAAACCTCAAAGAACTGTCTTGTTGCAAAAGTTACATATTGCTCTCCACAAACTGACAGAAGTCTTACTTCTGAGAATAACATCTATACAGTTCAGTAAATTCAGAGAAGTCCAGCTGGTGCCTACCTAGAGCCTTTACCCTACCGGCTAGTCTTCTTGGTACTGGAAGGTGCTCTGCATGCTACCAAAGGAAAAACATAAACACCAAACCAGCTATAAACTCTTCCATCTACAACTGTGTCTTGATTGCAAGATATGCTAGTGCAATGGTGACACAAAGCTTGTGGAAGAAACCAATATCTGATTTGACTTAAGGCCTGCTCCATGAGACAGAACCTATATCCAGTGCTGCTTGGGTGACCAAGAACTTGAAACTAGATAGCCCAGGGCCCTTGTGGGAAACCAAGTATTACTGTTCTAAAAAAAGGGATGTAGCAATACAATGGCTTCTGATGGCATCCTGCTATACTCATAGGTCAAGGCCTTGCTCAACCATCATTAGAGAAGCTTCCTCCTACAGCACATGAGACCAAATGCAGAGACCCACAGTGAGACAATATGCAGAGAGTGAGAGACCTTGGAACATTCAGCCCTAAACATGATGTTTCCATCAAATCCTTCTACTCAAGAGCTCCAGGAACCTTGTGGAAAATGAGGCAGAAAGGGTATAAGAGCCAGAGGGGATGAAAGACACAAAGATACAAGGCCCTATAAACACAGCAGGACCGACCAACACATATGAACTCACAGAGACTGGGTGGCATGCACCACCCAGTCTGCACCAGATGGGGTCCTAGAGCTGAGAGAAGAAATGGACACAAGCCTCTATCCCTAACTCAGAAGCTATCTCCATGTGATAATCACTTGCAAATAAAAAAAAAATCAGTATACTCCAGGGGAGTCTCATTGGGAAAATAAACTACTCTAAGCATAGACCACATGCCAGCGGTAGCTGACAGCAGAAAATAAACTCAATGGCATCTTTGGAGATTCTTTGTCTCATAATGTTGTGTTGAGGCTTTAAAAAATTATTTTTAGAGAGAGGAGATGGTGGTTGTTATGTAAAATAAGTGAAAAAATAAAAAATGTAAAAAAATTTTTAAAAATTTAGAAAGTAAAACTTACTTTTATTTATTTATTTACCCTATAGATTCTGAATATATATTATGGCTTCTAGTTTTGTTTTCATAAATGTGTTTCGCACATTCCTGAGTGTGTGGATGAGGGGATCTTTGGGTCTGTATCAGTTTCCAAGGTTCCTTTTCTTCTGTTTGCTTGTTTTGTTCTCTTTTAATTTGTTTGTTTTTATTTCATCTTATTATATTTTATTATTATCACTTATGTTTGTGGAACTAAAGGGGAAAGGCTGAGGGAAGAAGAAGAAATGGTAATCAGAGTATATTGTATTAAAAAAACTCTATTTTCAATTTTTTAAAAAGGGAAAGAAAATGTCCCCTACATGTGGGATAATGCTCTTGTATACTGTAAAGATGTTTCACTTGTATTGATTTAATAAAACGCTGATTGGCCAGTAGCAAGGCAAGAAGTAGAGGCAGGGCAACCAGACTAGGAGAATTCTGAGAAGAGGAAAGGAGAGAAGCAGATGCCAGCCAGACACAGAGGAAGCAAGATAAGAATGCTGGACTGAGAAAAGGGATCAAGTCATGTGGCTAAACATAGATAGAATTATGGGTCAATTTAAGTGTAAAAGCTAGATAGTAATATGCTTGAGCTACTGGCCCAGCAATTAATATAATATGAAACCTCTGAGTTATTTACTTGGGAAAGAGTTGCTGGGTATTTCAGAGTTTCTGGCAGGACAGAAACTTCCAACTACACCCAGACATGCCTACAAGCCAATCAGATGAAGGTAATTCCTTAATTGTGATCCTCTTCCTAGGTTTCATGTTGACAAAGACTACCAGCACAATCACTTGCCAACTTTGGCACAAGAGTATATCACTTAATTTTTTAAAAAATAAAATAAAACAAAATTAAAAAATCACAAAACATAAACATAAACAAAAAATCAAACATAAAAAATTAGACAAGGCAAACCAGAAGAGCGAGCCCCAAGTGAAGTCACAAGAATCAGAGACCTACTCATTCACACACTTGAGTCTTCCCATGAAAATAATAAGCTGAAAGCTGTACTATATATGCAAGGGACCTGGTGCAGACTCATGTCAGTCTCTGTGAGTTCACATAAGCTTTGCTCCGCTAATTCAGAGGGTCATATTCTCCTGATGTCCTCCGTCCCCTCTGGCTCTTACGCTCTTTCCTTCTCCTTGTTGGTGGGGTTCCCTGAGCTCTGAGAAACACATCACTTTAAAATACAAACTTTCTTCTTTGTCCCCTAAGATCTCCTTTTATTATCATAATTTATAAAATAGAGCCCAGCTTTAAAATTCCTATTCCAATTTTAAAACATTCCAAAGATTTATAACTCCAAAGTCTTTTTAAAACCCAAAGGCTCTTAACCATGGCTCCTCTAAAATAAAAGGAAGTTACACACTTTCATAATCCAAGAAGGAAGAATCAGGGCATTTATGATCAGGTCTCTAGTCTGTTATGCTGGCTAGATCTCCAGGTCTAGCCAAGAGACATTCAGGTTTCTCAGTTCTCTTTACAAAACATAAAACAGTTCCTTTTAAATCACACTTTTATTATATATGTAAAGATATGTTCCAGCAGCTTCCCCTCCCAAGAAACTAAGTATCTTCAGAAAAGACGAATGATCCTACCCTCTTATTGAATGGCAATTTATTTATCTATGCTCAAATACGATAAGACCATGCCATGTAGGACTGGGATGTTTTTAGAGCCCTGTCTAGTAGCTTTAGGGATCAGTTTAAAGGCATTAGTCAGCTTCAGTATAGCAAAGCAGACGTTCAGGTAATTCATGGCACCAAGAACAAGGAAGCCTGTTACATTGTATCTCTAAGAAAGAATTAAGCTTAAATGTGAGGAAAATTAATTCTCCAAAGGTAGCCTTCATAACTTTACACAATATCCACAAAGGGGAAAGAAAATCCCGGCTCCCGGAATGCCAAAGGAAATAAGGGCTTTATTTGGTTAAAAGGCTCATCTGAAATTTTGCCTACTTGAAATTAGGAGGGTAGTCTGGAATATTTCACTGGGTCCAGATTTTACAATCTCCCTATTTTTTTAATGGCTCTTAAAGTCTACACAAGGACTTGGAGGAAGGTTATTCAAACTAAATCTTGGGTAGGATTTCATTAACATATCTTAGTAGTTTATAAGGAAGGTTTACTTTAAGAAAATGTGAAGTGTTAGAACATTAATCAACTCTACATGAGATGATGCCTGAATTATCTGCTTACTCAAAAATTCAGTAGCAAAACATATTAGTATTACATACACAAACTATTTTTTTCAAAGAGCTCTTATGGACAGGTAAGACTTTCATAAGGTACTATCCCACTGCACTGATATGAGGAAGAGTCGAGTTTCTGTTTTAGTTTCCTTTCTGTTGCTGTGATAAAACAAACAACAACCAAAAAAAAAAAAAGCCACTTGGGATAATACTAATTTAGGGGACAAAAGGATTTATTTGGCTTACACTCCAGGTGACAGCCCATCACAGAGGGAACTCAAGACAGGCCTTCAAACAAGACATTGAGGCAGAAACCATAAAGGAATGGTGTTGCCCTATAGGGCTCTTGCTTACCTATCTGTCTCATACCTGCTAGGGAATGGTAGCCTCCTACTCAAATAACAATAACGATTGGTCACAGACATCCCCAATCCCTCAAGGGAGGCCTTTCTTCTCAGATAACTCTAGGCTGTGTCAAAGGTTAAAGCAAACTAGGACAACCTACAAGCTTTGGTAGTTAAGACCCAGGTGACACCCAGATTATATTCCAATCTTTGCCTTCCGCAGTTAGATCCTTAACACTGCCCCTTTAAGCATTGTTTTGTGATTCTTTGATTAGTCACATTGTGGTCAGAAAGCACACTGTATACTACATTAATCTTTTAACAATATTTGAAACTTGCTTTATAATCCAGTATCTGTTAACTTTTACAAACGTTCTTAAGGTCCTGGAAGGAATGTCTGTTCTGCAGTCCTTGAGCAAAGCTATGTATATCAACACCATTGTTTAAATCTTTAATAGCTTTCTTTGTTTTTTTTTTTTCTTTCCTGCTAGCTGTATTATTTGGTACCTAAAAATAGAATGATAATGAAATTGTTCAGCTCTACTAAGTTCTACTTTATATATTTTTATAATGTTACAAGGTAATTAAAAAGTTTACAGTTATCTGGGACTGGAGGGATGACTGGGTTAGGAGCATTTCTTGTTCTTACAGCTAACCTGAATTTGGTTCCCAGCATCCACATGGCAGACTACAACCATCTGTAACTCCAGTTTTAAGGGATACAGTTGCCTCTCCTGGCCTGAGGGCACCAGCCATGCATGTAGTTCACAAACACATATGCAAGGAAAACACTCATGCAGATTCTAAAAAAGAAATTTATAACTATCCTAATTTACTGGTGAGTTGACTCTTCTATCTCATCTAACATTAAGGTTTTTCTGACAGCCTTTTTCTTTTTTATTTATTTATTTATTTACCTTGGTGTTTGCCTGGAACTGGAACTACAGACAGTTGTTAGCTGCCATGTGGGTGCTGGGAACGAACCCGGGTCCTCTGGAAGAGCAGACGGTACTCTTAACCGCTGAGTTATCTCTCCAGCCCCAGCCTTTTTGTATATAGAAATCTTACATTGTGTAAATTTTCCTATCTTTTTACTTTTTAAGTCTTTACATTTATTTTTAGATGTATTGGAGTTTTGTTCAAATGTATGTCTATGTACTACATGTGTACCTGATGCCTGCAGAGGATAGAAGAGAGTGTTGGCCAGGATTAGCGTGACAGACATCTGTAAACTGCCATGTGGGTACTAAAGTCAAAGCTGGGTATTCTGGAGGAGGAGGCGATGCTCCTAACTACTGAGCCATCTCTCCAGCTCCTCCTACCCCAGTTTTTACCTTTAGCCTTCCCGTATATTTACACATAGCATGTGTCCTGGCTAGCTTCATGTCAGCTTGACACAAGCTACAATCACTGGGGAAGAGGAACACTCCACTGAAAAAGCCTCCCAAAGATCAACCTGGAGGCAAGTCTGTAGTGCACTCTGCTAATCAGTGATTGACATAGGAGGGCCCAGCCATTGTGGGTGATGCCACCCTGGACAGAGTCCTAGGGTGGATAAGAAAGCAGGTTGAGCAGGCCATGGGGAGTTAAGTCAATGAGCCATGTTCCTCCATGGCCTCTGCTTCAGTTCCTGCCTGGAATTCTTGCCTTAATTTCCTTTCATGATGGACTATCACTATAAGCAGAAATAAACTCTTTCCTAGCTTTTAGTCACAGTGCTTTATCACAGCAACAGAAACCCTAATTAAGACAGCAGTGTTATGCTACATATGGAAAAACTGCAAGCACTCATTGTGAAATCAGGAATAAAGCAAGGGTGCCCACTCCCTCTGCTCTTCCTCAGCATCATGCTCAATGTCTTGGCTAGAGCAATAAGACAAAAGAAATAAAATAGATACAAATGGGGAATGGGTAGATTTCTCTGTATCTGTAAACAATATGATCATCTACTAAGATAAACAAACAACCAAAAAAAAAAAAAAACCCATACAAAACACCAAAACCCTAAAGACACAACCAGGAAACTTAGACATTTTCTTTAAAGTAGCAGGATACAAAAATCAGAAGAAGATATAAATATATCAACCACAAACACACTGAGGAGGAAATCAAGGGGGAAAGGATTCCATTTATGATAGGTTCAAAAAATAAAATAAAATAAAATACAAAGGAATAAACTAACCATGGAGGTAGAAGGCCTCTGGGTAAACACTTTAGAACATGAAAGAAAGAAATCACAAGATTAAAAGTCTCCCCTGCTCACAGGTTGATATAAAAGTATTTATGTTGACAAACACAGTCTACAGATTCAATGTGTCCCACATAAAAATTCCAATGACATTCTTCACAAAACAAGGGGGGGAAACTCTTAATTCATATGGCAATACAAGAAATCCAAATAGCCAAAGCAATCTTGTGCCTAGTAATTTTAATATCTAAGATGATTACTGACTTGTTTCGGCTACTAGATTTTTCGCTAATTCTCATTGACAATGAGCTCGGTTTCCCCCTTGTGTTGATGCTTAATTCTGGCTGTACACACACCGTCGATTTGAAAAGCAGCTTTCAGGATTACTAACCCTAACCCTAACCCTACTACGAAGGTCCCTTTCCCTTGAAACAATGTGCATTTACTTCTGCAAGACTCTTGCTTCAGAACCGATCAGAACTACTTTAGATTGAATTGAATCACTGGAGGGTTTGTCTGAATCACAGGGTATGACGATTCTGATTGTAAATCTCAAGGCTGGCTATGATTCCAAGTTCTCGGAGACGTCATTGCCAATGCCTTTGGACACTCCTCCCACTCATTGCTTACTTGGTACTCTAAAAACATCTTCCCATGTAATCACTGAGATTGCAGATGAAGAAGTCTTTCCTCCTCCCTCTCCCTCTTCACTGCCTCATTCCTCATTTTCTTCTGGGAACAAAACTTGCTCCCAGTTAGGAACTGAACGGATGCCTTTAAGGCTAAGCTGTCTCCTCTTCTAACATGAATGAACGTGTCCCGAAACGCGCCAATTTTCTACCCTGGCTAGATGCAGGACTTAGGGTTTTGCCTCCATGGCTGTGGAAGGAACACAGATTCACTGTCTTCCTTGTACCTCCCAATGGAATGGAGCCCATCTCTGCCCAGTGGTCTTAGGAACCCCACTGCAGCATCCCACAGGGATGGGGACTCTGGAGGCATCAGTAGCTCCTAGGATTCAAATTTCCCCAAACTAAAACTTCTTATTCTTTGTCTTCAAACCATCAAATCCATGGTGAAACTTGATGCCATGTTTTCATACTTTTTTTATGATTTTAACTTTATAAGTTTGCTCAAACAACCACATGCTTGACAACTTAAAGAGAAAACTACCAAAAATTTTGTTATTTTTCAGTCAGTTATTCCTAACTAAACTGTCCTACATGTATCTAGTTTAGCTTTTGGTGAGATGGCTCAGACATTAAGAGCACTGGATGTTCTTTCAGAGGTCCTCAGTTCAGTTTCCAGCAATCACCATGTAGTAACTAACAACCATCTATAATGAGATCTGGTGACCTCTTTACCGTGCAGGCATGCATACAGACAGAATACTGTTTACATAATAAATAAATACATCTTCGAAAAGAGCAAAACAGTGAGAACAAAATATTCACTAAACTATAAAAAGTGAAATCTAATCATGTAACAAATGCATTTAGGGAAAGGCACTGCCAGAGGTGTAATCACTTCTGTGGGTTTTGCTGTCACTTAGATTTTGGCCAGGAAACTTTTAGTCTCTTATCAGCTGCTTGATCCTTTAAAGAAACTTTTTCTTGCTTAAAAAAAAAAAAAAAAAAAAAAGTACCAGGTCTTAGTCTTAGTCACTGTCCTCTTACTGCTATTACTGGGAAGCATTTAATTAGGGGTTTGCTTACAGCTTCAGAGGATTAGTCCATGAGCATCATGGTAGGGAGCAGACAGGCATAGCCCTGGGACAGCAGCAGGGGCTTTACATCCTGATCCACAGGCAGTAGGCAGACAGACAGATACAGATAGACACAGGCAGAGAAACAGAAAGAGGCAGAGGACTGGGCATGGCATAAACTTTTAAGACCTCAAAGCCCACCCCCAGTAATACATTTCCTCCAACAAGGCCATACCTAATCTTTCCTACCAACTGATGACTAAGCAGTTAGGTATGTGAGAACATTAAGGCCATTCTCATTTGAACCACCACACACCAATAGCCCCTGATGCCTGCTTTTTTTTTTTTTTTTTTTTTTTTTTTTTTTTTTTTTTTTTTTTTTTTACTTATTTTAACAATACACAAAAAAACTGCCTCAAAGCATCCCCATCTCCCTTCGTCTTCTCTTCCTTCATAGCTGTTATCACATGAAAATTCACTTATTTCCTATATAACATTCACTGGAGTGGCAGCGTAAATAAAGGGGTTGTTTCATCCACACCACCTAACAGCTCCAAGCAGACAATAAACGTCCAGTATCTGTACGTCCAGTAAAGACAATCTCTCCACTATGCTCCAGATCCACAAATCTAATCAAGTACTTGATATCTGTCCCTGTGATCTAGTAAGGCTTTATTCTTAATGAAACAAAAAGAACTTAAGCTTTTCAGTCAACCCAGCCTTCTCTGTTCTATCCCACTCCAGTCTGTGAAATCACTTTTAGTTACAATATCAGAAACTTGAGTCATGTGATTGAATCATCCTTTTCCTCCAACTATGCATTCAGATTAAACTGGTGAAGCGCACCTCAGCTCCATCCCTTTCACCCCTACAGCCATCCCTGAATGGCAATCAGAATGTTCTTTATACATTTTATGTTTCTTGATGCACTTACAAGGCAGCTAAAATGCCTTGTTATCCATGCTCCCAAAATGCTGTATGATTTTCGTCTCTTCATGGCTTTCTAAGTTTTCTCTTAACTGACTATCTTTACCAGTGGAAAACAGGTGTACTGCCTCAATTCCATTCTTCGAGTAAGACTGACCTTACTCTGTCTAGAAGGCGCATTCTTCCTGACTGGCATGCCTAACCATTTCATCTTTTAGTATTTTATTTTTAAATCTTTCCTTTTGAATTTATTTTTTAAAATTTTATTTATAGAATAAAGTCTTTTTTTTATCCATGTATCCCCTTGCTCCTCCTCCCATCCCCCTCCCAACCCCTCCAGGTCAGCCTTCATCCTCCCTCCTCCCATCCCCCCATCCCCTCCCCATAAAGAACAAGAAGTCCGAAGGCAGATCAGCTCAGCATCCACTCCAGGCAAGTCCCATTTTCTCATCCTAATGTCAAAACTGAGGTAGGTGTTCCTCTGCAGGAAATGGGCTCCAAGGTGCCAGTTCATGCACACACAGTCTGATCCCTCCCCTCGAGGCTCAACATACTGCCCATGTCAGTGGACAGTTGCCTATCCTTGGAAGGCCTAGTTCCTTTTCCTGATGGTTTCCTGGTGCTTGTTCTTGATTCAGTGAGTTCCCCAGAGCTCCAGCCAGCCATCACTGTGGGAATTTTCCTCATAGTCCCTATCCCCTTACTCATATAGACTCTCCTTCCCTGCTATCAGCTGGACCAGGGACTTAGTCCAGTGCTCAGCCATGTATCACTGCCTCTACCTCTATTCACTGTTGGATGTAAGTTCTGTGATGGCACTTGGGGTGAATATACATTTGATTGTAGGGGAAGTCCTGTCTAGACAACACCTTCACTATTGGTTGGAGACCTAGCCAGGGACATCCTGTGAGTTCTTCTAAATGCTGATGAAGATGACACATTCACAGTCATTCTGTATTGCTGCCCTCTACATGTCCACCATGATGTTATCACAATTTCTGGAGTTATTGAATAAGATTTTAGTAATGGTGGCTCTCTGTGCAATGAGACACGGGGCCCATGAGATTTTTCTGCCTCTCAGTGGTAAAAGAGTTTTATTTTTATGCCTCTTAGAAAAGCCGTGACCATTGGGGCAGGAAAGCTTGCCAGCTCTCACCCAATGTCTAATGACTTCAGCTTTGTACAGGCTGTGGGGAGGTGTGTTTCCTGCTTATCACCCAGGCATTAGGCCAACTGCTCCTGCTTTTGTGCCAGGGACTCTCCTGCCCCAGTCTTTCTCATGAGCACTTCTGTAGAAAGGAGCCCAAGTCAATGTGAGCAAATGTCACAGCAAGGCCTTTTCTCAACTTATTACCCTTCACACACCTGGCACCTATTCACTTGTTTTATTCATGGTGCTCGAGAGAGAACCCAGGACCTTCTACATGCCAGGAAAGTGAGTAGAGATACTTAGTGCCACCTCCATCCTAGCCTCCCCTCAGCAGAATCTTGCTAGGGAGGTGAGACTGTCCTACTGAGATTGCAGGGGTGTGCTTGTTACTGTCCTTTAAAGAAATAACGTTTTCAGTTTCTATCCTCATGCTCTAAGCCTTTCACATGCCTGCTAGTCTATCTTTTCTGGGACATAAAATTTAAGGCTAGGAAACCAGCATCCCCTCAAGTGTATCCAGTATGTGAAGCTACTACCCTCTAGGACTGCCACACTAAGAACCCACTATGAGGTGTTCTGTCCCTTTAAGTACAACCCAGGCTGTGCAGGTATTGCCTGGCCTCTGCCTGAAACTGGGGGTGAAGAAAAATGCAGCTATCTGCAGTCTGATCGGTGTTAACTGATGAGTAATAAAGTGCAAAGATAATTTATTTGCAGGTGGGATAGAAATGCCAACCTGTTTCTTCTTGCTTTGGTGCAGGCCTCCTATTCTTGCCTAACAGCTCATGTGTCCTGTTTTTCTCTGAAAAGGCTTACCATTCTTTGGAATTCAACTCCTTTGATTGTTTTCTTTGTTGCCTTAAGAAAAGCTGTGGCTTCTTTTTCTCTTGTTAGGATAAAAAAGAAATACGGGGTTGGAGGGACATCTCAGCTGTTCAGGGCACTTGTTCTTGCAGAGGACATGACAGTTCACAATGACCTGTAACTCCAGCTCCAGGGTATTCAATGGCCTCTTCTTGCTCCCATGTGGTACACATAAACTTCGCACAGGCTCACATACATACACATAAAGAAATCTTAAATGAAAATAGTCTTACAGCTTCTTATACTTGGGGCTGGAGAACAAATCTCAAGTAGTGCTTAATTGCTTTCTAGTTCCAGCGACAGACACTGATCTGCAAGTGGAACATAAAAGCTACTTGAGAAAAAGGGCATTGAGAGATCTCCAAAACAGGTCAGATGTGTGGCAAAGGTCCGACATGGGAACAGCAGGTGATATCGCCACTCTAGGCTTTCGAATTCCTGGTCCTTCTCCACACTAACACTCCAGTTTTATCCTAAACAAGACTGATTCCTTCTGTGAGTTTACCTGCTCTACACTGAAGAATTCCTGTTGGGCTGTTTCTTAAGGAATTTAGCCACCTCCTAGTCAAGGTTTTCCCTGGACTCTCCTGAACTTAAGAGATGGAAAACCTGTTCAGCTACTATCAATGAGCTCCCCACACACAGTTCCCAGAACAGCACTGGTCTTCTCATAACTTGTTTAATTTTTCTTTGATTCTGTGAAATGATTCTGTGAAAACCTGGTACTCTTGTTTGCTTAAATTAGCAAAAGCTGAGATTCTGCTGCCTGGGTAAGTGGTCCAAAAGAAAAATGAAGAGGCCAAGGGAAGCACACGAGATGGCCTGAGATGCAAAATCACAAAAGGGGCATATATTGGTAAGTGTCCAAGGGCAGATACATTGGGAAGAATCACGCTTCTGTGTGTCCAGTTAACAAGAATGATATTAAGAGTTCACTCACATACCTCCTTCATTAGAAATAAATAAGTTGGAATGAATGGTCTGAGTTGGGCACAACCATGGTACAGGAAAAAAGTCAAGGCACGGTGATGACAGCAGCAAACCATCTATATCACAATGAATATTACAATGAAATACACTGTGCAGCTTTATTGAAATTTAACTGTGACACTCAAGTCATGAAACTCACCTGTACTATGCAAGTCACACATGTAGAAAATGTAACAAACAAGATAATCACAAAGAGAAATACAACCAGGCACCAGATCGTATGGTTTCAAAAAACACCTCTGAGAATGTACAGCGCAACAGTGAGCCAGATCCACTGCAGAAACATTAGCCTAACAGCATATAATTTCAGATGAACAATTAACTATTGTACAGTCCTGTATTCTCATTATAAAGCCCAGGGAGACCAGCTACTTTGTCCCAAAATAGTAAGGGTAGATTCCAGGCATAACTTAACAAGGCAGCTACTTTTTTTTTTTTTTTTTTTTTTTTTTGGGCCAAAAGATAGTGACGTAATATTTAATTCCTGTTTAGTCAGAACCTCAGCAATCTAACTTAAAAAGATAAGAGCTCATTTAAGACTCCCTTATAATGCATACATATATATACACACACAGAGAAAGTTGTATACACAGACTTAAAATGCACACATTTGTACGCAAAAAGAGAGATGCACACAGAATAAAATTCATACAGAGATGCACACACAGATTTACATATACTCTAAGCTCTTTTGTGGAGACTTGTATTGCTTCTTGAAAGTTTTATAAAAATTGGGGCTGGAGAAATGGTTCAGCAGGTAAGAGCACTGGTGGCAGTGGACCCTGGTTTGGTTTCCAGCATCAATGTGGCAACTTACAACTATCCATAACTCCGGTCCCCAGTGATCCAATGCCCTCTTCTGACCTCTGTGGGCAACAGGCATGCATGTAGTGCATTCACATACACGCAGGCCAAACACTCATACACATAAAATACAAATAAATAAATCTTTAAGAAATTAATTTATAATAATCAGCAGCCAATCTTTTTTAATGTAACATAATAACTGGACAGATTAAGAAGATACTGAGATTCCACTCTGCTACAGGCTAAGTGAACACAGGATTATAAAGCCTTGGAACTACTGACATTATGGGAAAGACAATTCTTTGATATGGAAAGCTATCCAATATAGGGTACTTAGAAACATCCTGACCTCTGCCCATAGATATCAGTACTATCCCTAAGTCATAGTACTGAAACTGTCTCTTCATTGACAAATGTCTCTACAGGAAGAACTGGAAAGTACTGGTTTCCATGACTATAAGAAAATAAATACAACTGTCAGCTATGACTACTGGAGAGGAAACAGTGATTCAATAGAGTTCCATTCCAGTTTTGATTCAAATACACAGCATGGCTAGACCTTAGTGAATTATACTGATGTTTGTCTGATAGTGAGCAACCCAATACAACAGTCATGTACCACTTATGACAAATAAGCCCTGGAAACACTGCTCTCTATAGTGAGGAATGGCATTCAGTACAAAATGCATTGTATTTTGAATAATTCATAAGAAAAAAGTAAACTCAATATTTTTATATTAATCAGGCTATCTGGGCTTACTTATTGAATGAAATACATTGTAAGTCAACTTTACCTGCTCATTTAAAGGTTTTGAAGTGTAGCTACTAAGAAGCTTTATATGTGTTATTTGTATCACAATCCCATAGAATCAACCTTGAGTTTCTCAGGCTGCAGAGAAAGGCCAACCTGTGGGGTCCAATCATAACTCCTTGTGTAGCTGCAAAGGCTCCTCGGCTTCTTTTGGCCAGTTACTTTTGTTCCAGTGTTTTATTCTGAGCATTTCAACCGGCTCTCTTCTGGCTGCTGATTTGCCCCCCTGGGGCTGCTCAGCACTCTCCTGAACCTCGGTTTCTTTCATACATTCTACAACTTTCTTTGTGGGAGCTTGAGATGTAGGAGCATCCATCATACTTAGAAAATCAAAAGCTGGAAGAGGAGGTTTCCATTCCTGAGCAGATAAAATTGCTGGAAAAGACAGCAAGAGTGTTAACAATGAACAGAGATGAAAACACTGAGTGAGTATAGCTACATAGGAGGGCCTTATTAGCATCTTCATTTGCATAGGAGGGCCTTATTAGCATCTTCATTTGCATTTTGTGTTTGTGGTTGTATAAGGAAGGCATATGCACACTTTTCAGGGTGCACACAGAGGCCAGAGGAGAAGTCCATTGTCTTTATTGCTCTCCATCTTATTTTTTTTGAGGCAGTCTCTCACTGTGGTCTGCCATTTTGGCTGGCCAGCAAACTCCCAGGATCTACTGAAATCCCCCAGTACTGGGGTTACAGATACCAGCAGCCATGCTTGACTTTTATGCAGGTGCTGAGGATTTGAACTCAGATTTCTTGCTTTCACAAGTCCTAAAGCATATTCCCAGCCTCTAGTTTCATATTTTAGTATTATATTCATACTCTAATTATTTTTTTATAGTGAGTGTGTAAATAAGAACAAAAATAAACAAAACCCCATTATTTTATTGCCAGCTAAACCTTGATGAGGATTTCAAAACAAATTAAGATTACAGATAAACAGGTACATGTTAAAATATTAAATTTCTTGCTTCCCTCCTTATTCCAACCTTTTTTTAAAAAAAAAAAAATCTTTTTTATTGTTTACAACAAGTAAATCACTGAACAGTGATGGCACCTGCTTTTAATCCCAGTATTCTCAGAAGGCAGAAGCAGGCAGATCTCTGGGTTTGAGTCCAGCCTGCTATGCAGAGTGAGTTGCAGAACAGCCAGGGCTATACAGAGAAACCCTGTCTCAAAAACAAAAACAAAAACAAACAAACAAAAGAGTAAGTCTAGCATTCACCACTGCACTTCATCAGATACACATAACAGAAAGCCATGCATCTACTCTTACTTCCCCTATGTGAGCCTGGTGAGGATATAAATCTACCATCAATCATTAAATCAATGTAAAACAAAATGCCCTATCAACTCAAGGGTTGGACTAGATAACTACAGTTGAACACAATATCACCATCTTAGAGCATTCCAAAAATCACTGAAACAAAAGTCAAATTCTGACTGAACAGACAAGAATGAAGCTCACCATAAAGAATTTCTGATTTCATGCAGTTAGTACGTATCTCACTTTGGTTTGGAGTTTTTTGCTTTGTTTTGTTTTGTTTTTGTTGTTATAACAGAATAGCTGAGTCTGGCTCATTTACAAAGAAAAGTTTATTTGGGCTCAGAGGACAGCATCTGGAGAGAGCCTCATATTGCTTCAATTTAACTGTGGAAGCAGAAGGGGAGTACATAGATGTAAAAGAGAAAGGAGAGTCGAATTCCAGGAGAGCTAGTCTATTCCCTAATGAAAGGCATTAATCCATTCATGAAGTCTCCCCCTTATAACCCAAGGCCACTTACTAGGACCCACCTTCCAACATGGCCAAATGCTGATCAAACTTCAATTTGTGTTTCAAAGTAGACAAACCATAGCAAGAGAGGTATACTATGATTAAAACTAGTTATGGTTAAAATTAAATAGCCTGGTGCAATGGTGCAAACGTTTAATCCCAGCACTCAGGAGGCAAGGGCAGGCAGATCTCGTGAATTGTAGTCTAGCCTGGTCAACAGCATGAATTCCAAGACAGCCAGGGCTACACAGAGAAACTCTGTCTCTAAAAACCATACACACAAAAAAAAGAGCTTTAAGAAAAATATAATTTATAAAATAGAGCAGAAGAAAATAGTCACTTATAACGCAGTTATTTAGGGGTGGGAGAGATGACCAGGGGTGAAGAGTACTTGCTGCTCTTGCAGAGGACCTGGGTTCCAGTCCCCAGTGCCCACAATGGATGGTTCACAACTGCTGTTAACCTCAGTTCCAGGGAACTCAACCTCTCTTCTGATTTCTGAGGGCTCCTGCGAGTATACAGTGCACACATACACTCAGATGTACACCTGTGTACACACTTACTCATAGTTGTAACAGGACCCCAGACTTAGCAGGTCCCGAGATCTTAGCAAAACTGACTCCATGATGAAGTACCATTCAGGCTATAAAACTCTGCATGTAGACAGTACCACCTACCAAAACTAAAACAAAAAGCTAATCCATCTAAGTCCATAGTTTTAGAAAGTCTCTAAAAGTACTAACTTTGCTTTTTGGCTTCTGTAGTTCTGCTTCAGGATAACTTTTCTTTTAAACTGAAGTATGTCAACCAAGAACATGGTCTTTATGCTTAAGAGCTCATCTTGAGAAAGGCTCAGTGGTACACTGGGATCCCAAACACTAGGTATAGTCATCAGCCAGCTAATAAAGACTTTCTATTGGTGTAAACCTATGTCTGAGCAGTCTTCTCTAGTGAATACTCCACAACAAAGTAATAAATAAGAAACCATTCTTACATACAATCCATCACATCCATTTAGTAGACTAATGTCTTAAAATTGTAGATTAAACCCTTAAAACTACAAACATCACTCACTCCAGTCTTGTCCTCCTAAAAAGCATCCTGTCTTAATTTTACTTAGTGTTGTTTTGGCTATCTCACTATGTAGAACAGGATGGCCTCAAGATCATAGGGATCTACCTGCCTCAGCTTTACAAATGTTGGTATTAAATGTGTGTGCCACCACACCTTCTATTCTGTTTTAAAGCATTTGGTAAAATGTATGTGTTCATTATGGCTAGTTTTATGTCAACCTGACACAAGCTAAAGTCATCTGAGAGGAGGAAAATTCAGTTAAGAGAAACCCTGTGTAAGACTGGGCTTCAGGCTAGTCTGTGAAGGTTTTCGTAATTGGTAATTAGCCCTCCACAGCCTCAGTGGCAGCCCTGCCTCTGGGTTCCTAACCCATCGACTTCCTTTGATGATGGACAATGCTGTGGAAGTGTAAGACAAACACTTTCCTCCCCAAGGTCTTTGGTCATGGTATTTATCAGGGGGAGGGAGGGAGGAGAGAGAGAGAGAGAGAGAGAGAGAGAGAGAGAGAGAGAGAGAGAGAGAGAGAGAGAGAGAGAGAGAGAGAGAAAGAGCAGCCTATCAGCCTCTTACTGCATCCAGAGCTCATTCATCTTTGCCTCCTCAGCAATGGGACTACAGGTGAGTACCACCTCACCTGGCTTCTCTTTTAATATGAGTGTTAGAGATCAAACTGAGACTTCCACAGCAAGCACTTTACCAAGTGAACCATCTCCCTGGCTCTGAAAAGAAACTATTTCTATGAATCACTCCAGAAACACTATTTTGGAATATATTTAACATTGTTACTCATACTAGTAATGCCTTAATCTTGAAGCATTTTCTGTTTTTAAGTCAACATCCTTTCCACACACTTTATGAAAACAAGTCCATTTTTTGAAGTTAATTATAGACGAGTAATAATTTTAAACTGAACTATAAATACACAGTGATTAGATAATTTCTCTAAGATGTGTGTCATACTGTGAATCTTCACATTATTTTAAAATTCTGGTCATACTATGCAGAGAATGACAGATTTTGGAGAACTTAGCCCTGGATGGGATGTCTTTATCAAATTCTTCCCCTTGATGCTCACTAAGCTATTCAGAAGAGAAGTCAGAAAGGCTGTGAGAGCCAGGGGGGAGGGATGATTCCAAGGAAATAGTGTCTTCTAGACACATCAGGCCTTATACACATACACATGTGAATTCACAGAGCCTTGGATAACATGCAGAGGCCTGCTCAAGTCCAGACCAGACAAAATCCCAGCACACAGAGGGAGATGTGGATGAAAGCCCACCCTTAGGCAGGAAGCTGTTTGTGATAGCTACCTCCTGGGAAAAGGGAGATCAGTTTCTCCCAGAGTGTCTCCCCATTATCAACCACACTCCATGGCAGGCTCATGTTCAGGAGTAGTTGTCTAGAACAAAGTGGACCCCACAGTTTTCTGTTGGTGGTGGTTTGGTTTATGTGTGTTTTTGTGTCTTACCATTTGTTTTGGGTTTTTTTTTTTTTTAGTCTGTTTTAGTTTTCATTTTGTTCTTGTTGTTTGTTGGTTGGATGGGTTTGTCTTTTACTTATTTTAGAAACAATTAACACGAAGTTAGTTGTGTAGGGAGTTGAAAGGATCTGGAAAAGGTTGAAGAAAGAAGTATGATTGAAATATATTGCAGGAAAATATTATAAATAATAAAATATAGGTCCTTAGAAGAAGAAAGGTGATTAAAGTTGATAACTTATGAGATGAATTAGCTAACCAAAAAGTTTAATAAATATTTAGTTGGCTTAATTAAAATGCTTTTTGAGAAATAAGCTACATAGGTATGCATACCAGATAAACTTTTAGAAATAAGTTTGATAGGAAAATTTATATGACATTACAAGCAAAAATAGTAAATGGCCTAAAAATACAAGTTTGGGCATCTCATCTTTGTAAGGTTCACAAGTAGAGATGACATACAATTTATCAGAGCTGAAAGTTCAAACACAAGTCTGCTGTGCTCAGACACTGCACATCTACACTTGCTGACAGATAGTTTCTCCTATTCAACTATGCCAAATGTGGCACATCAGTGGGGGCATTAAATTATGGTACTCGGGGAATTCAGGCTTCAAACTGGTATTGGATTTGTTGTTATTACAATGTATTGAATTGGCAAGGGGTAAGAATGACTATCTACAGTCGGCAATATTCACTTAAATATTCACTTAAAGTGTCTTTCAGGAAAGTCTAGTTTAAACTAAAGCAAAGTGCAATTTTTAAAGGTTAACTGGGGCTTGACATTTCAGTGTTGCTAATTACTTGCTGAGGGTGATATAGAAAGGTCTTAATGTTTTCAATTGAAAACAAATCTGTTCTTTGATTGTGTAGCTGATACATTATTTGTAAAATTATTACTGACATATGGAACAGTAACAAACACTTCTTGGACCTTTATTATATGCTGGGCATTACTCACTCAACCTTTAAATGCACAATAATCTCCCCATGGCATTGAATAGCAGGCCAGGGCAGAGAGAGGCTGGGCAACTGCAAACGCATATACCAACTCTCAGTAAAAACAGCCAGTGGCCACAATCCCACCAGTGGTGGAGGTCACTCCCACTATATTCCCAGAATGTCAGTACAATCCAGCCCAGCTTTTGACTCTGTCTAAAAGCACAGTCATCAGAGACCTATCTAACTAAAAGTGCCCAGTCTGTCTGGCACAGAGGGACACAACGCACAGGAGGGTACCATCAAGTTTTATAAGAAATAACTTAAGACCAGAATCAGGCACACAAAAATGATGGAGACCCTCAGTGGGTGAGGTGCTGAAGGCATTAAAAACTGCACAGAAGGAATGCCAGGCTCAGAAAACTCCGAGAAGGATTATGATGCTTTCAGAATTACTGGCAACAGTGGTGGTAACAGAACCAAAGCACTAAGGATGTCCTAGCCAGAAAGGACTGAACATGGACAATACTTCAAGTTTCCATGTTACAAAGTTCCTAAACATCTTGCCTTACTTGAATGAATGTTAAAGTAACTGTGTAATGTATCAGAGTAGGAACTGTGACTTTCTCTGTATAGCAGAGGAGAAAACCAACACCGAGCATGGAAACTGGGCCATGAGCTCAAGGCTATTTTGAGCACCCCCATTTCTAAAGCAGAGCTATTAGAGATGCACTCATCTCTACTCTAAGAGTCCATAGGGCTTGCACCTAAGAGCAAAGTGGCAGCATTTACACAACCTTGTAAGGAGGCAACTGCAGACAGGACAGCATCTGGAGAGTACAGGAGCTACAGATGAAAGGGTGCACTCTCACACATACAAGAAAAGACCACATTGTGACTGATGCCAAATAGTAAAGGTAGGCAAATTTCTTAGTTTCTAGGAAAATATTAGAGGCAGTAAACTACCTTAGAAATTAAGACAATAATATCATCAAGCGATCATTTTAAAAGAAAACAGGATAGCCAAAACAACTTAGGAAATGAAGAATAGAGTCGAAGGAACTAAATGTCTCAATTAAAAAATAAAATCCTACTGCAAAGCTACAGTAATGGTATGGTATGACCACAGACAAATACATGTAAATGAGCAGTGTGGTAGAGCTCAGACAGGAACATGTAAATGGGCAGGGTAGTAGAGCTCAGACAGAGACATATAAGTTATTTCACAGTAGCATTATTCATAAGAGTCAAAATTAAAGGCACCCTATCACATGATGAATGGATACACACAAAGTGGT
This sequence comes from Sigmodon hispidus, assembly GCA_004025045.1. Lineage (NCBI taxonomy): Eukaryota > Metazoa > Chordata > Mammalia > Rodentia > Cricetidae > Sigmodon > Sigmodon hispidus. The sequence goes on along the minus strand of PVIH01000173.1, from coordinate 255,189 downwards.
TAGTGTCTTCAGGTGGTGAAATATTATGTACCCATAAATGGCAATGACTGTTAACCTACGCAATGGCATAGTTATTCTTTGTAAACTGTACCTCAAGAGATAGAGTCAGACAAACACCCACATATGATATTATTTCATTAGTAATAGATTAAATATTAAATGCTAGCATGATTTGTGAACACTAGAATGTTGAAATATCTATATTCCCATGTTCACTGCCATGATTTGAAGATGACCTGTATCTGTCAAAAGATAAATGGATAACGAATGGTGAGTGTACATAAACAAATCATGTCATTTGTGACAATATGGATGAAATGTAAGGGCATTACATTTAGCAAATTACTCCAGGTATGGGAAGACAAATACAACATGACCTCACTTAAGTGAACAAATCTAAAATAACCAAACTCATAGAAGTAAAGAAACCAGGAGTTATGGATGGAGGGAAACTATAAATGGGGAGATGTTGGCCAAAGAGCACAAACCTTGCTAGGCAGAGAAGATGCTCTGGAACTGTGCTGTAGAACAGGACTGCAGTAAATAATGCATTATACAAACACGGAAAGTCTTAACAGGAGACTTTCCTCTCTTTTGCATGTATTGTATAAGACTGTGTTTGCATATATGTGGGTGTGTATACAGGTACATATGGACATGTGTGTGCACATGGAGATCAGGGATTGATCTCAAGCTGAATCATTGTCCACCTTAAATATTGAGGCAGGGTGTCTTCTTTGAACCCAGAACCTGGTAGTTAGCCTAGCCAGCCAGCTCTCTCTAGAAAGCCCCTGCCTCTGCCTCCTGAATGCTCAGGCAGTTAGCCTCACACACCCAGCACTTACGTAGGTGTTGTAGATCCAGACTACTGTTCTCACGCCTGTTCTACCTAGTAAGCCCAAACAATAGATACTAAATGATCTCATTACAAAGAAATGATAACTATGTGAGGTAACAAAAGTTAATTAGCTTGATTTAAACATTCCACAATACATGTATCTATCAAAATATCAGGCACATCATAAATATAAAGATTTCCACTTGTCAATTGTTAATTGTCTCTGGGTCTAGGGAGAGCACTCAATGGTCAGAGTCCAGACCAACATCAAAGTTGGACAGACCTGGTGCCTGCCTAGGGAATCCTAAGGCAAGCTGGCTAGACCAGTCAGAATTAGTAAAGTCTTCAGAGAGAGAGAGAGATCCTACCTCAAAAATGAAGTGAAGAGTAGTTGAGGAAGACAGCTAATATCAACCGGAGGCCTCTACATGCACAGGCATTCATACACATTTGATTATGCATGTATACATGCACATATACCACACACATACAAACATGTAAGAACAAAAACTGTGGTTCTACAGCAGAGATCTAGTTTGGAATTGACACTTCCTCATTCACTGGTTAACTGTGACTTTAAACCAGTTATTGAACACTTCTGCAAATACACTAACTATGACTGCCAGGAGAATTAAATGATGATGAACCAACATCCTACCTACCTAGTAAGCATCCAATGGCATTAGCTACTATTATTATTAAACTTCATATAGTGATATTTCTATGAGCAATACCTACACCACATCAACTTCCAAAGAGGACTAGAGAAGTAGATAATAAACCTTACCTTTTGTCACTATTCTGACAGTTAATCTGGTCAACAGAAAAGGATGTGCTGATGGAGACACATCCAGTTTAAAATTCACATTTTTCAGAACACTCAGAATCAGAGTTTATATAATAATAATTCATAACTACTCAGTTCCTATAAAACTATACATTCTCTTACAGCTACAGAAAGACAACACACTGTCATGTATAAGGAAGGCTAAATGCAGACTGTCCTGTGACACCTGCAATTTAACAATGTATGAGGAAGACACAACAGATTTTGACTTTGTTAGGCCAACGTTCCCAATATGACAACTGTTTAACATAGATATATTACAAGACTCATATGTCTGAAGACACTGAAAATATCCACAGGCAACATGGATTCAACAAATCAGTACTCAAAAGTAGGTGAGATAGTGGTCTCCATTGAGACATTAGGACCCAGACTGTTCCACAGGAAATGCAATCCACACACTAATACTTATATTAGCACATATAAACATTATAGCTTCACTCATTCTTTCTCATCTTTATTAGTTATGACTAACATTAAAAACCTATGCAACAAAATACAGAATTAAATGTACTGAAGAAAACAGAAAACTTACTGACAGGATTTTCTAGTCCGGCTTCTAAATTTTTAAGCCACAATATCAAGTTTTGTTCCGTCATAGACTGTACTGAAGGGAATGCATACACTTGGCCACCTGAATGCAGATTCACCAAAACCAGCTGAGGAAGTGGGGGCAAAGAGCCAAAATATGCCTTCAAGATCCCCCTCCCTACTGGAGTATTCTTTCTGCAAGAAGGGATGATTGAATATGTTAATTATTCATCTATGAAAACAAAGAAAAAAATAACCATTCAGAGCAGTAAACTTCAATTATTAGCCTGCCTGTAATCCTCTGAAAAGATTTCTCCAAGACCAAGAGGTCTATGATTATCATTTTTTTTTTTTTAAAGTTTCTTTGTGACATGGGGCAGTCTATCATGGGAGGAAAACAGCCAGCCAGTGACTTTGCATGAAAATCATTAAAAACTCAAAGCTTTATCAACAGAGGCTTGAGACAATCCATAGGTTCTCTTTAAAGTCTAGGAAGGTATCTTACTTCGTGTCAGCTCCAAACCAACCTGTTACATAACGAAAACAAGATGTTCCCTTTTACAAAGACTTCTTTCCTCTATGAATGTTCCTTTTTCCTCAGGAAGTGTGTGTGTGGCGGGGGAGGGGTTGCACATTAAAGAGCTGAAAGAATAGCTCTGTTCCTACAAGGAACTACACATTAGATGTCTAGCTTCATGATGCAGCATGTCTCACAGGACAGAAAGCACTACTTTAGACACCTACAATGGTAGTTACCTGGGCAAACTTGCCTCAAGAATGGGGGACGTTAATAAGACGCCATAACAAAGATGTGTGCTGCCACATTTTTGCTGCTTTCAAGTAAGTTTTAAAAAAAAAAAAGAAGAAGAAGAAGAAAGAAAGCATGTCTTCCATCTTGTGAGTCCAAACAGGGGTCATGTGAGCACACGTGAACTGTATTCACAGACAGTTAATAAAGGACTGGTCATTCATCTAGAAAACATGCAAAAAATAAAATACCACAAGGATACACTGAATGAAACCTTCCTTTAATGCTATGGAGTAACTTTAACCACACAGGGAAACAAACTGGCATTTGTAAATATCACAATACTTACTTTCCTATTTGCCACCTTTTTCCAATGAACATCAGCTACTATTAAAATCAGAAAAACAATGCTTGCAATTATTTTAGAATAAGTCAAGTCTAAACAAGGTCATCTTGGAACTTGTCTGAGAAAGTTAGTTATGAAAATATCATTATGATGAGTTTGGTCCTATGTTAACTAAAAAGGTTATAGAATTTCATTTCCTAATGAAAATGTGATAATTGTATTTCCTTTATGTAGCTCAGGGTGGTCTTGAACTCATGAGTGCTGTGATTATAGGTACTCACCACACCACAGGCTTCCCCCACCCTTTACCACTTAAGTCAAAACAAAATCATTCAACATATACTTACAAATTTAACCAGCAAGGGGTAAACGAATCCAATTGTTTCTGTCTCACCAGTGCCAGAGCTATGTTCCTATGCTGCAAGTTTATGCTGCCATCACTGAACAAAATAAGCAATGGTCTATGAAGTCTTAAGTATGTAGGAAGATTTTCCACAGTGATTTCTGGCTGTTAAAAAAGAAGCATTCCTCAAACAAAAATCGTGGGTATGATACAGCATAAAGCAGAAACAATGCTCAAATCATTCATGCAATTTTAGTTCATAAAATATACTTCAAACATTTTCATTCAGAGATTCGACCACAGTAAGTAAATCTCTTTTGTTTGCTTTTTGGTTTTGTATTTGGTTGGTTGGTTGTTTTTTTTTTTTTTTTTTTGGTTTTTTGAGACAGGGTTTCTCTGTGCAGCTTTGGAGCCTGTCCTGGAATTCCCTTTGTAGACCAGGCTGGCCTTGAACTCACAGATATCCACTTGCCTCTGCCTCCCCGGTGCCCAGAAATTAAAGACATGCACCACTAGCGCCTGGCTTCACAGTAAGTAAATCTTAAATGCATCCAATTCAATCCTTTCTTGTGGTAATGAATCATAGTCAAAATAAATTTACTAACAGACTTTAAGAACATACAAACTTTAAGAACTTACTAGGCAGTAGTGACACATGCCTTTAATCCTAGAACTCTAGAAACAGAGGCAGTCAAATCTCTGTGAGTTTGAGGCCAGCCTGTTCTACAGAGTGAGTTCCAGGACAGCCAGGGCTACCTAGAGAAACCTTGTCTTGAAAAACAAAACAAAATAACAACAACGAAAAGACCCATTAGCTGATGCCTCTATAATAATTCATGCTAAACTCTGGATCCAGGTTAGCTAATACACATGTAATAAACAAAACTCTTTCATAGTTCCCTCTAGTAAAGTTTTCTGGTTAAAAAAGCTAAATGTTAAAATTATAACCATTTCCCTATTATCCATGATTAGCTTACTTTTTCATTTTTTGGAAGATTATAATAATTTAAAGATGTGCTAAAACAATCCCCAAAGCCAATCCTACCTCTTCAGAGCTTAAAGTAACTGAAAGAAATTTAGTAAAGAGTTAAGTAATCTAATCTACCATTTTTAGTACGGTTTTTTATAAGAGTAGCCTGCTGTGGATTCGGCACAGTACTGCTGTGCCCCCTGGAGGCATCTGTGAGCTAGAAACATTATCTCTCATCAGACGGGAAATGTTCCAGAGGTTAGGAGGGGGAAGGACCTTAACCCAATGTGTCTTACTGCCTACCAGCTTCCTATTTCACTGGGTCACTAGAAACCCTCATTAACACCCTGATTCTTGTAGATGATGCCAATAATCTTTGTACAGTAACATTTTCCTATATCACAAGCTAGGTCTGTTTCTTCAAATTTCCTAGGCTGGCTTTCTGTGATAACTACTGATTTTTATATTTGTTATATTCCTCTTCTAAATGCTGACAGATCTCACTGAGTCCCAGAAATATGAGATGAGGATGATGACATCCACTCAACAAATTTGCTAAGAACTAAGAAGCTTGAAATAATTATGCAAGGTGCTTCTTAAGGAACTTTCCTGCCAACAAAGAGCTTACACATTAGAAGGGACTGGTATTCAAACTGCTGTGACCTTGAACACTTTTCATGGTTCACAGTAAGGAAGCCTACCTGTCAAAAGACAAGGTGGGAGAACTCAGGATGTGAGGAATTATCATTTTGATACGGTCCCTGTATAACGAGTAAGATCCTGACAAGCTTAGGTCTGTACTCCAGCACAGAGCTATAGATACTGAGAGATATTAAAGGAACAGGTAGAGAGCTGCTAAGGCTACATGTGGACCATTAGCAAGCCGAAGCATGACAGTGTAGGGAAGACAAAAGCAAGTGTGACTGTGAGAGCAGACAGGAGAGCCTCAGCAAGTCTTCCAGCTCCAGGGAAAATGCAGATTTTGTATCAGATTAGTGACATGGACAGGCTGGCCTGTTTGCAGAAGGATGACGAGATAGAACAGAAATTTGTGAAAACACACATCAGTGATGGGCAGTCCCAAGGTATGGGGAAGATGTCAGATACCAACCAGAGGAAAACAGTTGAAAAAAACATGGGATATTAACACACTTGAGTATCGAGCAGCTATTAAAAATAAGCTCTTATACATTTTTCTTCATGAAAATATACTCTACAAGATACAGATAATTGTTTTTAGATTTTGGAAAAATATATCCTCAAGTTTACACCTGGAGAAGTTACAGTTCAGTTAATTTCCTTCACTCTTATTTTTGTATTATTTGAAAAAATATAAAGTTACTATACTATGTACATACTAGGATCACATCTCCTTAACAGTATGTCTCTTAAAAATTACTGTAATAATTATTTAGGAAGCTACACTTGGAAAATATTACCTCAATTATTTGCTTCATGATACCCTGCCAGTTTAGCAGGAGGGGCAGGGGTTAGCCTCAAGGAAACAATGACACTAATTTGAAGGGCTACCCTTATTTGAGTCCCTAATGTATTCCTATTTAGGTCATAGTGACAGACTATTCACTTGATATTTACAGCTGATGATAGTACCTGTCATCACTTTAGAAATGCAGATGGACAAATGTGCAACATTCTAGTTACTGAAGTCAAGCAACCAGGTTAATTCCGTTGGGGGCAATAAGGGAGTCAGAAGGTGATATTTTAAAGGTGTATAAATTATAGCAGTAGCTAACATTTGTTGAACATTTGCTATATGCCAGACACCCTCTACAAAGTGGCATCCCTCTTCATTGAGTCTAACTCCTAGTGATTCTGTCTACAGCTGACACATAGGAAACTCAGAGCAGCAGAGGCACCACAGAATCACTAAGACTTGACATAACTGCAACCAGAAAGTCTGCATTTCTAGACCATCTGCATTGAAACAAGGTTCACCCTACATGGAGCACTTTGGCCCCAGAAAGCCATATACGTTTTTAGCAGCAAACTCGAAAAGCTGTGTATATAAATGAACACCAAAACCAAACCAAAAAAAAGTATTCAGCCACAAAACATGACACCCCAGTGCCTCCAAAAGCTGAAAACTTGTATGCTAATAGATGTTACCATTTACTGATGTGAATTTTATTTCAAATAACTTTCTTATTCTATACAATATACTCACAAATGCTTCCAGTGGTGCATTTGCTAGTATCTGAACCATGTCTTGCACTGGGGTGGTGGCTAGTGGAACACTTTCTATTCTACCTTCTTTGGGCCTGGCCAGCAGCATGGCTGGGAGAGTTGCAGCATATTTATTTGACCTATGGAGAAATATACTATTAAAATTCACAACAAAAACATAGCAAGTCACCAAAAACATGAACAAGCAGCTCACCACCCCTTAGTGGACACAGCACAGGGAAGTTTCACTGCTGGCTAGGGAGACGATATAAGCTACAATCCCCACTATGAGAACTGAGGAAGCAGGGAGGGTCATAAGTTTGAAGCCAACCCAGACTATATGTTGAGACATTGTCTCAAACAATAAAAGTTTGAAACTTTAAAAAGCCCTAGTGCTAAGGGAAAATATATCTCAATTTCCAGACAACATTATAAGTGAGGTTATCTGAGAAAGTTTGAGAGTCTTGACTATTTCTGTTAAAAGAAAATCATAATAATCTAAGCTGTCTTCTCTACAACTCACCCTCAAGAAAATGTGTTAAGTAGGAGCTGGAGCACTGTGTAGCTCTGCACCTTTCTGGACTGCTTGTCACAGGCTTGAGGAAGGCAGGACACTGATGGCAAGCCTACAATCTGCCAGGGACTACAGGCAGTGCCTTATCTCTCTTCATTTAACAGTCAAAGCATTTTCTAAAGCAGTCTCTGTCATCATGTCTTAGAGCTGAATGGGGTTCAGAGAGCAAAAACTGGCAGACACTGAACTTCTGAGCTGCTCTGGACAGTGTATGAAGAACTCACCTTTGCTACTAAATCTAATAAAACCCAAATCCTATATATCAAGTGAAAAATGTTTTGTATGTCATTGCCAGTAAAGGTATAAAGTATGTATGAGAATGAAGTACAGATACTACAATACCGTAAAGGTTAATAAAGAGTCCACTCTAATCACTTAGAGGGAATACCAAGTTGATGACCTATCTGGCTATAAACCAAACCAAACACTGAGAAAACAGTACTGGCCTGGATCTTTATATCTTAAATGCAAATTAACAGCATAAAATAGTAAGTAGGTTATCATAGTTTATCAAATAGATTGATCTCCAATTTTCTGGTTCATTACATACTTTCTATTTTAAAAAAATGACTAATTTCATAATATGATCTAAAGTTTCCCCTTGAAAACTGTTCAAAATGAAACGTTTGAGTTTAGATATCAGAATTAATTAACACTGTATGGTCACAAAATCGCAGCCACAAACTACTGCTGCTTAACAAGTTCACTTGCTCCAAAAAAAGTAAGCTGTTAATGATGCATGTTACTACAAATCTCCAAAGCCTTCTCCAGGCCTTCATTCTACAGCAATATACCAACACATTAATAACCCACAGCAATCCCATCTTCCATTGATACAACTAAATTTTTAATTATTTTTTTAATATATTCTTTGGTGACAAATAAAAACAACAGTCAAGAAATAAAATTCAACACTATAAAGACTCCAAAGACAACTCAAAGCACAGTTAACAGGATTCAAAGATGAAAACTTTTATAGAAGCAAAAATAGTATAATTTCTGTGGGTGCTTCGAAATTAAGTATTAGTTAAGTATTAGCCCAAGATCACTCCTGTGGCACTTCAAAGGGGGTATTTAAAGAACCTAAGAGCATGGCACTTCCCAAACATCTTCCTGGAAGAAAAGTAAATGTTTAGATTACTGAGGTGGGTTGGTACAGATGGTGCAGCGTGGGCAGAAAGATGAGAGTCCAGGCTAAGTATAAATGAAATTCCAGACACCTGTCTCCTTGCATGTTGGTTGAAAATTAACTTAAGATCCTTCTTAATCCCCATATCAATTGTGAAGTGACACATTATATTGCATCATTTTATCTGCCCCAGAATTAGAAGAGCAATAAACTTACAGTATCCAAACATCATCCTCAGAATAAACTCCTGTGATGACAGAGCCTCTCAGCTGCTTTCCTGCTTCCTGGAAATGTTCTTTTGCTGCACAGACATAGACAAGATAAGCCTGTGAAATTTTAACATTATGTGTGCTAGGCAGCCGACATAGGCTTTACAGATGGTAGAACTTCATTATCATTAAATTACAAAGATTAATACTTAAATGCACACATGTAACAGCTAAAACAAATCTGTTTTGTGGCACTGTTGCTAAAGAGATATCTAATGATATGATACAGCCATGGTTTCCCAAACAAATGTTCTCTAAATGTGGTTTTTAAGATTGATAGCACTTAGGGAATGAAGAAATGGCTCATGGGTTAAGGGCACTGATTGCTCTTCCAAAGGACCCAGGTTCAATTCCTAGCATCCACAGGACATCCCATACTGGTCACAACTCTAGTTCCAGGGCTTTTGATACCCTCACACAGACATATACTCAGGCAAAATACCAATGTATATCAAATAAAAATAAATTTTAAAAATGTATAATACTCTAATCATATGGAATGACCAAATAAATAGTTGCTATTTTTAATGTACTACTAAAGCAAGAAAAATGGACACAGCTTTCTTCTTACATACAGCCTAGAAAGAGGTGCAAGTATGGGAGATGATATGTACCTTAAAATTGCAAACAAACATATACCCATGTACATACATATGTATCACACATGAAGTAAATCTGAAATAAAATAAAAAGGTGGAAGTGGCAAGTGTACTTACCTGCTCTCATGGCTGGACTAAAGAGCCCCAGTACTGACACACTAGTATAGCTGAACAGGTCTTTATATAACTCCCCATGCAAGTATTTTTCTGCTTCATGGATAGATGCTATGTTCACTGGACAGGAGATTCTGTTTCTGGATAAATATATAACTATACTCAAAATTAATTTTTAATGATATTTTGCAGCTTGTAAAAACATATAGAACTTAGCAAGCTGTATTACATAGAGTACTAAACAAAACTATTATTTAAAAAAAAAAACTGCCTCATTAAATGAAAGTGACAGACCATGCACAAAACTTCCTTGCCAACATTTACTCTGTGATCTCAGTCTAGCCATCCTCTCGAACCTATTAAAAGCATATCAACAAAGTGTGGAGCTGAGCTACAGACCTCAAACCTACACATCTTCAAGTGAAACTGAATACTCACATCTGAATAAACTTCAGGAGATCTTTAGTTCCCAACATGCCAGTGTAAGACACTGGGCTCTCGCCTTCCTTATACAACTTTACCGCAGGAAATGCAGTGACGTTTTGCTTCATACACACATCAGACCAATCTGCACAATTTATTCTAGTGAGAAGGATAGTGGATGTGCCTGAATTAGAGAGAAATGCACGTTTTATAAACACTAACGTGGAATGCCCATCACTTAGTTTACTCATCTTCCAGTCCCACTCATCGTAAGTGCCCAGCATGACATACTCCTGCAGGACTCTCTTCCTCTGAAAGACCTGTTGACTTTTTCCAGTCTCTACAGTCTCTCCCCTGGGGGACCCTTCTACAGGCTCTTCTATTACTGGAGATAACAGAAGCCTGAGTTTAGACTGCTTTCCCTCTTGGTCTACATTCTCTTTTCAAACTCTCCCCCCCACCCACACACACACACAAATGACCAACAATGCAATGCATCCTACACGTGTATCTCTGGCCTCAACTTCTCCTTGAAGTTTCAGACCCAGCTCTCTTTATTGTCTCTGTCACCCTGTGGATGAACACATCCTGAAACTCTACAAGTCTGAAACTACATAGTTTCCATTCTGTGTAGTGTTGAAGGGAATCACTCTTGGGCAGCTCAGAAAACTATCAAAAAAAACCAACTTCTTTCACACCTCCCTGTTCCTAAGTTTTCCACACCTACTCGGTCAATTTTACCACTCAAAATTTTACATGTTTCCAATTATTTTCTACTTATGTGTATTGATGCTATTATTCTTTTTCTGGATAACTTCAATAGGCTTCTAGTTCACTTTCCAGATTCAGTATCTCTAGAATATTCCTGGAAATACCATTTTTCAAACTCAAATCTGTTCTGGTGGCCAGCAAACTCCTCCCTACCCATCCCCCACGCATTTTGCTGCCAGCCCACCCCCACCAAACTTTGTAATGTAAGCATGTGTCAACATGGCACTATGTCATGGACTCCTTGCCTGGTACCTCACCTGCACCAGTTCCCTTTGCTACATACATGCTAGGACAGAACACGTTACTCATTTCCTCCTCCAGTGTTTTAGTTCTACCTTCACCTGCATTTCTGATTAATGCTGTCCCTATTAGGAGAACGCCTTGGGAGAAGGGACTCTGCCTGTATTCACCATCAAAGCATCCATCTGGAGGCCTCAGCTATCATCCTCATCTAAAGACTATAAACCCTTTTCAGCTTAGAAAAATGTATATAAAGCATACATTCTTGCTTGCTCAACAAGGAAACATATAAAGCTCTATGAAATATATAGATCACTGGCTGAGTACAGATTTTAAAAATCAACTAACACAAGCTGTACACAATTAAGAAAAAAATAAATTCATTCTAGTAAAAAGAGCTAATAAATTAAATTAAGAAATCTGTATCAATTTAGGACATCCACATAAAAGAAAGCTATATGACTCAAATTATGAAATGCATTGTTTTTTATTTTACAATAAGAAGTTTTTAAATTTTATTTTTTATGTGTGGTGTTTTGCCTAGATGTTTGTGCACAATATGCATGCCTCGTGCCCATGAATGCCAAAACAGGGCATCAGATTCCCTGGAACCGAAGTTACAGCCAGGTGTGAGCTGCCATGTGACGTTGGCGCTGGGAATTAAACCTCAGTCTTCAAGAAGAGCCGCCATCACTGTTATAAAAAGTTTTGAATAACAATAACTACCTTTATACTTTAAAAGACTCTAGCTCCCAGAAGTAATAACATCTCTTCAGATTTAATGTTGCCTCTGCTTAGCAGTACATATAGTGTAAGATTCATCACTACAGTCCCAGGACTTCACAAGTGCATATCCCACACAAATGTGGGGGTCACACTGCTGTTTCTTTGCAGGTATATTAAAAATGGTTAAGACAGAGTATATTACCACCTGAACACTATGAACTAATAAACAAAGGCACATCCTCTCCCTTCTAGAAGCAGACCTGCTGGCCAGCTGTCTGCAGTTCTCTACCCACTAGTCATGTTGTTATAAGTATCTATTTAGTGACACTTGCTGACCTACAGCAGCATAACTGCCCCCTAAATGTGGAACCCAGTGAACACCATTACACACTTCTTTCCACTGCAACTGTCCTCTACATGTATGTCATTCCCTCGTAAATTGTTCTCTCACAATTAAAAACTTATTTTTATTTTACATAAAAAGAGCATTGACTCATGTTAAAATCCTAAGACTCCTTATACTAAAGGAATTAGTTAAAATAAAATGGATTCTCTGTTGATTTTTCACTTCAGTTAACAATCTAAGATGCCTATAATACTACATCCCATAAATTTTACTAATACATTAACTTCAAATAGAATTTCTAATCTAAAGGGATTTTTTGACATAGTGACTATGTAAATACAAATAATAACAAAAAAAAAAATCTGACATTTGCTGCCACCTTGTGGCTGAGAAAAAAATATTCATAATCTTGAACTTTTTTTTTAAAAAAAAGTAGCTTTTTCTCAAGAGGCCAACATCAAAGAAAGAATATAGGATTAATGTCCAAAATACTACAATGTTTTTATAACTTAAAAAATTTGTAGTACAGGTTGAGTATCATTTTAGTAATACATATTCTTGGAAAGAGGATGGTCAAATATGTGGTTATATACTGACTGTAGCCAATGGTTTGACTGAATGATTGCGAACTTGGAAGGAATATGATTGAAAATTGGTAAGAAAGACATTTCTGGAAAAGGTTTACAGACAGAGCTCACCAAATTGGCAAAGAATGCAAAGACACTTTTGTGTCCCATAAAAATGCACATCAAAAGGTGACTTTAGCTGAGGAGTTCAATAATCAAGTCTCTAGAACGACCTATACTATGGAGAGGTAACCTCTTTCCCTGACTATTCCAGTGGACCCATGGCTGTAGAGATGCTAGTTATGCATGGGCTCAACCACACAGACTTCCCCTCACCAAAGCTGACTTGGTTACAGTTACTGCTGAGTCCTAGATCTGCCAGAAGTAGAGACCAGCACTGATATCAAAGCTGTATTTCAACAACAGAAGCAACAGAAAGCTAACAAACTCATAGAAACTGAACGACCTTTTACTGAATGAAAGACGGATCAAGACAGAAATTAGGAAGGAAATTTAAAACTTTCTAGACTGATTGAAAATGAAATCGCAACATATCAAAATGTATGGTACATAATGATGGTGGTTCTAAGAAGAAAGTTCATAGCACTAAGTGTCTACATAAAGAAACTGGATAGATCTCATACAAGTAACTTAACAGCAAGAAGAAATCACACCCACAGGGAGTAGACAGCAAGAAATAATCAAACTTGGGGCTGAAATCAATAAAATAGAAACAACAATAAAACTACAAAGAATCAATAAAACAAAGAGTTGTTTCTTAGAGAAAATAAAATTGAATAATCCTTAGCCAAGTTAACTAAAAAGCAAAAAGATCTAAATTAACAAAATTAGAGATAAAAAAAAGGACATAACAACATATACCAAGGAAATTCTAAGAACCATAAAAACATATCTTAAAAACCTATAGTACATCAAATTTGAAATATCTAAACGAAATGAGTAACTTTTTTAACACATACCTCTTCACTTAAGGAAGTTAAACCAAGACCAGGTAAGGAACTTAAACAGACCTATAACCCTCTGGTAAAACAGAAGCAGTCATTAAAAGTCCCCGTACCCCCCACCCCAAAAAAAAACAGGGCCAGGTACTTTTAGCACTAAACTCTATGAGACTTTTGAAGAAGAGTTGATGCCAATACTCCTCAGGTTATTCCACAAAACAGAAATAGAAGGAACAATAGTCACTCTGATACCTAAACCATACAAAGAACAAACAATTATAGACCAATTTCCATTATGAGCACAGATGCAAAAATTCTCAATAAAATACTTGCAAATCAAATACAAGGATACATCAAAAAAACAAACAAACAACACCAACAAAAAAAATCCATGATTAAATAGGTTTCATATTAGAGACACAGGGATGGGTCAGCTATATAAATCAATAAATGTAATTCACCATATAAACAGATAAAACCCACACGATTATCTCATTAGATGCAGAAAAAGCCTTTGACAAAATTCAGCAAGCTTTCATGATAGAATTCCTAGAAAGATTAAGAATATAGAGACATACCTGAACATAACAAAGGCAACTTACAGCAAGCTTAGCCAACATCAAGTTAAAGAAAAACTCAAAGTATTTCCACTAAAATCAGGAACCAGACAAAGCTGTCCACTTTCTCCTCATCTGTGCAATGCAATATAGTACTTGGAAGTCTTAGCTAGAACAGTAAGTCAATATAAAATATCTTGGGGCTAGTCTAGCCAAGCAAATAAAAAACTTGTATAATTAAAATCTTTGAGACATTAAAGAAAGACATTGAAAGAGATATCAGAAGATGGAAAGATCTCACACACTCATTGATTTATTCTTAAAATGTTCACTCCCAGAATCAAACTACAGATTCAATGCAATCCCCATCAAAATTCCAACACAATTCTTCACAGATCTTGAAATGATAATTTTCAACCTCACATAGAAACACAAAAACCTCAAGATGGTTAAAACACTCCTGAATGATAAAAGAATTGGTGGGGATATCACCACTACCCCTCTTAATTTACTCATTTAACCTTAGACTCACAATTTGAAATTTTATGTGTGGTTTGTTTGTTTGCATTTTTAAGACATTTTTACAAAGTTTCATAATTGAATAAAAAAAGCATGCATATCACAAAATAATACCTTTCAATTTAATTGCCACCTCAATATAGGATTGCAGAAATGCCATGGATACTGCGTGCCCTACAATAAAATCAGAGAGTTCAATAGATATTAGGACATACTCATCTACAGAGCACCCGTACTTACTTCACACACATAAACACATTCAGAGATTTATGAGAATTACCAAAACTAGCATTTCCAAATAACAAATAATCACATACTGCAGAGTTCTCAATATTATTCAGTCACTTATATGGACTCCAAATGCAACTTGTTTTTTCATTCATACTGTAAACAGTGAAATGGCTATTTCCTTAAAGATCACAGATCTCCTATACTACTATAGAAATGTTAATATATTTAAAATAGTTACATTCAACCAAACTACTTGTCAAAAGCAACTAGCTAAATTTCTAGCTTAATATTTAACCTTCATCTTGTAAATTATATATCAAGAAAATAAAAAATCAGTTTTACTTCTTAGAGTCAAAAGTAAATGTTCCAATGGGTGCAGTCTACCTGAAACATGAAAAATGTCATTTTATAATGTATAATATACAGAAAGCAAACATAAAATCCATCTACTTCAAGGGTCCTCATATGTACTGTAGGGTCCTTTCAAAGAGCATACTTACAAGTAGCATAGAAGAGCACTATGCTGTTAGAAGTTGTGATTGTCGAGTTAAATGTTTCCTGTGTTAACTCCACTGTCAGCTCCAAAGGTAATGGTCTCTTCCTATCTCTATAAACAGTCTCTGCCACTTCATCATCTTGAATAGCTAAAATGGTTTAAAGAGAGGCTAATTTACATATAGGCTACATAATTAAATATTCAACATGCCATGAGCTATCATACAAAAAGTGGTACTTTATAGAAATTTCTGAATCCATGTTGTCTAAACAGCATGTATGATATTTAGAAAAATTCTCAGTTTCCAGGATATGTCTTAATGACTCTAGGATATTTTCTGACCCAAAAATCACAAAACTGATCAAATCCTCAAACAATCATTTAATTTTATTCTACAAACAATGGGAATATGGCAACTTTGTTTCTAATCACTATATTAACTTAGAACTAAAGGAGTCTACCACACTTTACTTTTTACTTATTTAGAGCCCACAGTGTGCCGAGCATGGGGATAAACACTATGGTTAAATGGTTAAAAGCCTTATCCTTGACCACATGATACTTTTATCAATGGACAAGCAGGGCAATAAACTCATCAATAAATAAAGATATAATTACAAATTCTGATCAGTTTGAAGGTAAACGATACAGTGAGGGATCTTAATAGGGAAATTTTGACTAGGAGATCTAAAGTCTACCAGCCAAGGAATAAAAAGAGTGCTCTGTACAAGTGAATAATGATGCAAAGGCTCTGAGACATAAGAGTGCATCACACACCGGCACTAAGAGAAGGAAATGACTGGTGAGATGGGACTGTAAAGACGGCACCACAAGAGACTAGACTAAACTGTTTGAATTGTAGGCAGATAAATGAGCCAAGAATTTTGAATTAGGAAACCCTAAAATTAGGCTGAATGTTTACCAGCTTCCTTTATTAACTGCCCTTCTCCCATGACATCAAAGGTTACACTCTTAATAAACTTTAAAGGTCCTCTTCCTTGTGCACTATATACTACTTACACATTTTTTTTTCTCTTTCTATGTGCCTTTTAATGGAACTCAGGATTCTCTACTTTAATTCACACTTTGACCACTTCCTTTCAGAGGTACTTGTCTTAAATTGCACTGTGACTAATTCTTTCCTAAAATCCTTTTCTATTTCTCTGTAAATGGAATGATTCAAAGTAGAGAGCATCTAGGCATATAGGCATGGTGTTTTACAATAGCAAGGCATATAGGCATGACATTATACAATACCAAAGACCAATATAAATTACATACAATAGGAGGTTACACACACACACACACACACACACACACACACACACACACACACATGCATGCACTGAGGAAAGCAGCCCTAGAGGGTAAATTGGAGCAGACAGAAGGAGGCCAGAGGAGACATGACTTCCACAAGGAAATTTTGAAACAAGCAATTACCACTGAGGAAAGGAATTTCACTGAACCCTAAACCAAGGCAGAGTGGGTGCTCCAACCCTGACAAACAGAAGAGAGCAGGAAGCAAGAGAGCAGAACTCAGGTCAGATAAGTTAGAAGGAATCTGGGGAGGAAACAGAAACTCCTCTCTACACACCAGAAGAGAACTAATGCTCAGCTCAAACCAACAAGCAGGTCACTGGGAGTAGTTAAAGTTTTTACTAAAGAACAGCACTGTGATGATGGTGTGATCTCGGGCAAGTCACACAACTGTGGAAACAGATTCCTCATCTATAAATCAAAGGTGAGGCTAGTTCTCTCAGAGGACTTGATTGTTAATCTAAGAAAGCTATGTCAGCCATAAAAAGAAAAGCCAAAAGTGACTGATAAATAGTAAAATATTACTGAAATTCACTACTAATGCTGCTGACAACCAGACGTGTTTACAACTACAAACACAATAATGCTAATCACAATTTCACTTACTAAGAGGAACAATAAAAATTAAGTACACCATGGCTCTGTGTGGCTCTGTCGGATGCAATCAGCTCAGTGGGTGATAAGGAATGACTGTGCAAGACAAAGCCAAAATGTGGGAAGCTGGAAGCCTGGTGTGAAAGAGTAAAGGTGCCAGAAAAATACAAAATCAAACTCCTTTCACCTGCTCACCAATCAACCAAAGTGATCCCAGATTCCCTCACAGACCCTGAATGAGATCACACCAGTAAAGACAGGGCAGAGCAGGAAGGGTGGTCCTGCAGGTCTTACCCAGATCTGGGCCTTCCTCATCACTGTCCTCATCTTCCTGCATTTCTTCAACGTTCATATTATTTTTCACATGGGAAACTATCAAATCAACATCATTTAACACCAGAAATTCCACAGGCGCGTCCTAGAAATGTTAATTTCTCAAGTTAGCATACAAAGTGACAGGTGTCATTGTGACATTTTCAAACATGTTAACATATTTTGTGCTCACTGGTCTCCTGCCCTTTCTGCCCTTCCCCAACCTTCCGGAACCCTCTTTGCTGTTCTACTGCCTCCTGCAACACAGTACCTGCCCCACGGCTTTCAACCTGTGTGTCCTTCACCACTTTCCTTTAAGAACTCCTTCTCCCCTCTCATGGTCTCCTTTCTAGTTTCCTGACTACACACACACACACACACACACACACACACACACGCACGCACGCACACACTCTGCATATGAGAGAAAACATTCAGTATTCATCTTTCTGAGTCTGCTTCATTTCACTTAACATAATTATTTCTAGTACTTCTTTCCATTTTCCTAAAACTATCATGATTTCAATTTTTTTACTGCTGCCAAAAGCCTATTGTACACATGTACTACGCAGTTTATCTCTTCATCTGTTGATGAACAGTAAGCTGGTTCCATTTTCTAGTTATTGTGAGTAGTGAAGAAATGAAAATAGATGTGCAATATCCCTGTGGTCTGCTGACTCAAAAATCCTTCAAATAGATGTCCAGGAGTGGTACAGATGAATCACGTAATAGTTTTATTTTTAGATATCTCTTAAGATTTATTCTTAAAGTGTGTGTGTGTGTGTGTGTGTGTGCGCGTGCGCACGCGCGCGCGCGTGTGTAGGTATGTGCACGTGAGTACAGGTGCCATAGAGACCAGAGCACCTGGGCCCCTGGAGCTGGAATTGCAAGTAGCTGTAGATGCTGAGAACAGAACTTGAGTCCTGTGCAAAAGCAGCAAGCACTCTTGACCAATGGGCTGTCTCTCTTGCCTCTCTGTTTCTTTTGATCCTTTCGTGTACAGCATATTTATGTATGTGTGTATATATAAAGTATGTGTGCACATGCAGATGTTCATGTGTGTGAATGATGTTAGTGCTGGGGCAGTTTTATGCCAACTTGACACAAGCTACAATGTTATCTAAGAGGAGAAAATGTCAACTGAGAAAATACCTCCAGGAGCTCAAACTGTAAGCAGATAAGGCTGCAGGGCATTTTAATTAGTGATTGATGAAGAAGGGCCCAGCCTATTGTGGGTGATGGCATCCCAGGGCTGGTGGTCATGGATTCTATAAGCAGGCTGAGCCTAGTAGTGGTGGTGCCTGCCTTTAATCCCAGCACTCATTAAGGCAGAAACAGGCAGATCTCTGTGAATTCAAGGCTAGCCTGGTCTACAGTGTGAGATTCCAGATAGACAAAGTGGTTACACAGAGAAACTTTTGTATCAAAAAAAACAAAGTGGAGAGGAAGAGAGGGAGGGAGGGAGGGAGGGCACAAGAGAGCACAGGCTGAGCAGGCCATGATGAACAAGTCAGTGAGCAGCTCCCCTCCATGGCCTCCGCATCACCTCTTGCTTCCACATTCTTTGTTTTGAGTTCCTGTCCTAACTTCTTCCGGTGGTGAACTGATGTGGAAATGTGAGCCAAATGCCAAATAAATCGTTCCCTCCCCAAGCTGCTTTTGGTCATGGTGCGTCATAACAGTATTAGTAACCCTGCCTGTGCATGAGGATGTGGATGTGGCACAGCACATGCATGGAGGTCAAAAGACAACCCTGTGCCATCCCTTCCCTCCTTGGTGTCACTGAGTCCAAGCTAGATGGCCTTCAAACTTCTAGGGACTCTCCTGTCTCTGTCTCCATTTTTTGGAGGGCTCTTTGGTTACAGACACTCACTGATGATGGCAGCTTTTCATGGGTTCTGAATATCCATTTGTCCAGCCAGCTTTACACTGATCCTTCACACTGCAGATCCTTCTCCCTAGGCCTATATCAGACCTTTTTCTTTTTTTTTTTTTTTTTTTGTTTGTTTTTTGAGAACCTTCCATACTGATTTACACAACATCCAGTACACACTCCTGCCATCACTGTGAAAGGCTTCTCTTTCCAACACCCTTTCAGTATTTGTTGTCACATCTAGGACTAAGAATATACATAATTGCATAATTTTCTTGCAAAGAGAGCCAATCAAAATCAGTTAATTTTACATTCTACCAAATAACAGAACTAATATGTCTTTTAAGAGACTTCCTCTATATAATTCAATTTCCTATCTAACTATAAACATAAAATTATTCTTTACTTGCAGTTAAGAAAGACTCTTGCTACAAAACCTGAGAGACCAAAATTCAATTCTGGGACCCTGCACAGTCCAAGGAGGACACCAACTTCTACAAGTTGTCGGGGGCTAGAGAGATGGCTCAGAGGTTAAGAGCACTGACTGCTCTTCCAGAGGTTCTGAATTCAATTCTCAGCAACCACATGGTGGCTCACAACCATCTATAGTGAGATTCTAGCAGACATGAGGGCAAACCACTGTACACATAATAAATAAATAAATATTTAAAAAATGACACATGTACAAGTTGTCCTCTGACCTACACATGTGTCATAGCACCTATGTGACACACATGTGCGCACACACACACACACGCACACGCATACATAGTGTGGTATAACATACACCAGTAACCCTAGCATTTATGCCATGCAGGAGGCTGAAATAGGAGGACTCTAAGTGAAGGGTCAGTCTGCACTATGTAACAGAAAAATAAAAATAATTTATTTATTATTATTCCAATAAATAAATAAATAAATCTCATTTCTTTTGACAAATTTTGCTTCCAGAAATTTTGTCAGAGGAAGAAATCAGTGATATTCAAAACAAGTTATAAAGGTAGGCATTACATACCAAGAACAAATAATTAGATTATTTTTAGGGAAAAGAATTAGTTTTAGGGAAAAGTTAGATATGCTTTCAGGAAATAAATATACATATGTGAACATGGGAAATATACTGACACATTAGAAAATAAAAAAATCATTATGTATTAAAAAAATAATAGTTTAAAGATCTTTCCAATAATAAACACGCATCGCTTAAGTCTACATGAATTACTTTAGCTAAAAGATACAGCATTATAGACCAGTGTACAAAATGACTAACCTTCTCTGCTCTTCTGAAGGCCACATTAGCATGCTGAGGAATGTTCACAGCCACAGAGTCCCTTTTTCAAAGTGGAAATAAAGTTTTTATTTACTAATCTGAAGAAGCCACCCAGGATGTCAATCTAGAACAAAACTATACATTCTTATTCTAAAAACAATTGTGAATAAAAGATTACAATTTAGTGAGACTGAGAAATTTCATGTGTAAATACAAGTGGATTTGCTAGGCCTCATAATTTTAACCAGTTAAACTAGTAACTAGTGTATAGTCTTCAGCTCAGGAGTAGACCTGACTATACTAGAATCTGTTAGATCTAAAGGTTCTTTTGTGACCAGATTGCCATATTAATAATAAGAAAAACTGCATAGAAGGCGTCATCAGTGTTCCATGTGTGATACCTCAGCAGGAGCATAACTCCAGCCTTCCCCAGAAGACTCCATGCCACCCACTCTGCAGTTCTTCTGTCCGCCTCGTGCGTGGCTTCTTGGCTGATGATGAAGACCAGTGGTAATCCTAGCTGTAGATGAATGGTTGAAACCTGCTGAGGATCTTCAGCTACTTCCGTCTCCATTTGGAAAAAAAAGGGGAAAAAAAATCCTCACTGTATAGTATTAACCCAACATGAAAAATCAAACTGACTTTCACACATAAACCATGGCACACTAATGTGTGCATGCACACCCACCTCACAACCCCCCACGGCCTCCTGCCCACACACAGAAACATAATTTTTAAAAATGTATAGAATATTGTCTACTACCAAATTAGTCTCTAGGTAGTAAATAAAAATTTAACTCACCTGTCTTAAAACTCAATATATAAACAAAAAGTACTTTTCAAAGAAACCCACTATAATCATATATATCTACTTTTACCATTTTTTATCAAATGATTATCCTTGAAGGTTCTTCTTGGGATCCTAATAAAACCTTCCCTTCTGTCTACCAGGTAAAAGTGACCACAGTAGAGAAAACTGTCAACATTCAATTGGAGTCAGGTGGTGGTGGTACATGCCTTTAATCCCAGCACTCAGGAGGCAGAGGCAGGCAGATCTCTGAGTTTGAGGCTAGCCTGGTCTACAGACAAGTTTCAGGACAGCCAGGGAGGGCTGTTATCACACACAGAGACCCTGTCTCAAAAAAATATAAAAGAAAAAATGTCCTTGGGTTAAGTCACAGAAATGACTTAACCATTTCCCACTCTATGTTCATTGCTAAGGACCTTAAAAATAGGTCTAGATTGTGGCTGAAAAAAAGTGGCTCAGCAGTTAAAAGCAGCTCCTGCTCCTAAGGAGGACTCAAGTTCTCTCTATTCCCAGCATCCATGTAGGACAGCTCATAGTAGCCTCTAACTCCCGCTCCAGGCGATGGCCACTTACTCTCTCATGCACATAAAATGGGTACACACATATACACATAATGAAAAATATTAAAAATAAATGTTTTAAAAATAAGTCTGGGGAGCTGAACATTGGTAGCATATGTTTTTAATCCAAGAATTCAGGAGGCAAAGGCAGATGGATCTCTGTGAGTTTGAAGCCAGCCAGTGAGTTCCAGGACAGCCAGAGCTACACAGAGAAACCCTGTCTCAAAAAAAAAGAGAAATAGGCCTAGAGTAACTTTGTTTCTGGTAGAATCTCAATCTATTTGAGATTGAACATACATACAAATTTACAGTCAACATTTGCAGTTTAAGTTTATTAAAATAACAAAAAATTCAGATACAGTTATGCCCAGAAGTGGTGAAACATGCCTATAATTCCACAACCTTGAAGTTAAAAGACTGCCCCAGGTTCAAGATTATCCTGGACTATGGGACTACAGGGCAAGTCCTATGCCAATCTGATCTACAAAGCCAGGCAGGTTCCATCTAAAATAGACAGATACACAGACAGACAGACAAACAGACAGACAGACACACACACACATACACACACACACACACACACACACACACACACAAACTACTGTTAGGTTATAGAGCTAAATTAAATATTGAAGATCTGTCTACCTTTAAAAAAAAAAACAGAGAGATGACTATATATACAAAATCACCAACCTCAATCAATTTTTACAGGGTTAGAAGTGAAATACTATCACATTGCAATGGTAAGACATATACTGTGGTGGTTTGAAAAAAGAAAATGGTCCCCAAAGGGAGTGGTACTATTAGGAGGTGTGGCTTTGTTGGAGTAGGTGCAGCCTTGTTGGAGAAAGTGAGTCACTGTGGAGGCAGGCTTTGAGGTCTCTTATGTTCAAGCTATGTACATATGGTTCACTTCCTGTTGCCTGTGGATCAAGATGTAGAATTCTGAGCTCCTTCTCCTGCACCATGTCCACCTGCAAGCTGCCATATCCCACCATGATGATAATAAACTAAACCTCTAAAATTGTAAGCCAGCCCCAATTAAATGTTTTCATTTATTAAAGTTGCTATGGTCAAGGTGTTTTTTCACAGCAATAGAAACCCTAAGACATATACTACTCACACAAAAGTCTAAGTCTTACTTTCGACGTTTGTTTGCTTAAAAGATAATTTTAATGTAAACGCACCAAGTTGTTTCAGATTCTAAATGCCTGAGCCCAGGCTACTTTGAAAAACCCAACAACTACGGCATTTCAAAGACACATAGTATGACTGAGGTGTGAATTAATACAGAAAAAACAGTATAGAGCAGTGGTTCTTAATATTCCTAATTTTGCAACAGGCTGTGCTGACCTCTCAATCATAAATTATTTTCCTGCTATTTCATAATTCTAATTTTGCTACTGTTATGAATCACAATGTAAATATCTGATATTCCTATGGTCTTTGGCAATACTTGTGAAAAGATTTCCACCTCCAAAGGAGTTGCAGCCCACAAGTTGAGAACCACTGGTATAGAGTGACCGTGAAGGCTAATATATGTTGGCAGACAGATTTCTCTCTGTTTGAGGCCAGCCTGATCTACAAAGTGAGTTCTACACAGCCAGGGCTATACACTGTAAGACCTTGACTCGATTAATTAATTAATTTACCTTGTCTCTCCTCTGCAGGAAGACTGAAGCTATTCTGGTCTCCCTGGATCCTCACTCTAGCCATCTAGCTCCCCACTCCCCATAAGGTTTACATTCAAACCTTTCCTGGCTTCATGCTGCCAGTCACTCTGACTGCTAGTCTCTAACCAACATTCAGAATCTACCCAGTTCCTTGGAATTAAATTTAAAAATGAGATGCCGGCGTGGGATGGGGAAGGGAGCTTGAACAAGGATATATAGATAAAAAAAATATGACTTTATTCATAATAAAAATAAAAAAGAGATGCCTATGCATCATTTTATGAGAGTTTTAAAAGAAACACCACTCTGAACTTGGACAATTTCATATTCCTTTTGCAGAGCAGAATCATTGTACTCCACAGCTCCAGAAAGCACCACTCAACTATAAACTGTTTCAAGAGCATATTCATAGAGAATACAACACTAGTCCTTGACTTTATGCATGTCATGCTTTCAAGTGCAGCCATGCTTAACCTATTTCCAACTTACAATGAAGTCTCCAATTCTTTTTTCATTTCAAATTTAGTATTGCATAATTCTACTCATAACATGAAACAAAATCAGAGAATCTCCTTCCTGAGTATCTACTTAAACACAGGTTTTAAAAACAACAAAAGAAAATCCATGAGTAGAAACTAAAAAAAATGGTACAACTTTAAACTATACATAGCAAGAATAAAAAAAAAAAAAGAAAAAGAAAAAAGACATGTTTATTAAGTCTAGTATAAGTTATAATTCTGCCCCCTACTGGTAGGCAAAAATCCCATGAGTGCATTTTTATTTTGTGATGTGTACAGCATCCCAGGGTAAAACTAAGTCATCAGGCTTGGAACCTGGCACCTTTGCATGATGAGCCATCTTATCAGCTCAAAATTCAGAGAATTCTTAGTACCCAACTTGGAGATAAGTAAACAAGACTGGGGCCTGGAGAGATGGCTCAGTGGTTGAGAGCACTGACTGCTCTCCCACAGGACTAGGGTTCAATTCCCAGCACGCACATGGAGCTCACAACTGTCTGTAGTTCCAGTTCCCAGTTCCAGGCAAATAAATAAAAGTAAATAAATAGAAAAGCTTATTTAAAAAAAAAGAAAGAAAGAAAACAAGGCTGGAGAGAAATGGTAAAGAATTCTGGGGGGGTAAACTATCCCCTCCCTTCTCATGGTCCTGAAATGGGCCATCAGAACAAATCTGAAGGGTATTCTTCCCATAGATACAAGATATATCTGTCAGTTTTTCTCAAAGAAAAAGATTTAGCAACTTCCTTTTAATTTTTTTTTCCTTTCTTAAACTGGGCATGTGGAAAGTGAAGTTGGAGGATCATGAGCTGGATGCCAGTTTGGGCTATATAGCAAGTTCAAATCCTGCCTGGACCATGTAGTGAGACCTTTTGTTAAAAAAAAAAAAAAAAAAAAAAAACAGAAATCACTTCGCAACCAAGATCCAACTAAAGAAAAAGTTATCTAAAATAAAGAGCTAAAGGATTAAGTCAGCTCAGAAAGGCCAGGGGTACAGAGTTGAA
Organism: Sigmodon hispidus; assembly: GCA_004025045.1. Lineage (NCBI taxonomy): Eukaryota > Metazoa > Chordata > Mammalia > Rodentia > Cricetidae > Sigmodon > Sigmodon hispidus. Next base: position 229,934 of record PVIH01000173.1, on the reverse strand, counting down.
AATGAACATATGAAGTTAATTTTCCCATCTTACAAAGCAAAAGCAAATACCTTCTTCTACCTAAAATGAAAACATCAGAGTTTTAAAAAAATTGTTCTTTAAAATCTTAGTATTTTTATAACTCAGCACTTGAGAGAGTATTTCCTAAAGAGTACTTGATAACAGCGAAATGCTCATAAGAATAATCTCTTTATAGGCTATCAGTTTCTTCTTCTGTTAAGTCCATGTAAGATTAAATATAGTGCTTCTCACTACAACATGACACTGTTGTGTGTCCACTGGACCACCCACACTCCATCTGTGTAAGATGACACTGTTGTGTGTCCACTGGACCACCCACACTCCATCTGTGTAAGATGACACTGTTGTGTGTCCACTGGACCACCCACACTCCATCTGTGTAAGATGACACTGTTGTGTGTCCATTGGACCAGCCACACTCCATCTGCGTAAGATGCACAGGTGATGAAAGTGAGATCATCTAATACTCACTTTCTGACTGATGATATGGGGCAACTTGCATTTTTTAATTTACACTTTGTAGTGCTACTCATAGATTATTTCTAAAATACATGAACCATTTTTTAAAAGATGTGTCAAGTGAGAAAACCTACTGAAGGGTTTCCATATACTCAAAAAAAAGGTTAACATTTCAGAGAAAGTGCTGATCACCATCATCAAATGTGTCTTTAGAACTCTTGAAGGCTAATGCTAACCAAAGTGAGACCTAATAGGCCAACGGTTGCAATAGCTACCAGCTTTTTAAAAAATGATTAAAACATTCACAAAAGAGGATTTGACTTAACCATGATAGATTATAACTATCACACAGTATTATCACCTGAATATTTAGGTATTTTGATGCAAACAATCAAGACATAAAAATTCTATTTTAAAAACAACTTATATTCTACATTTAACAAGAAATTACTCTCACATGCTGTAAAATAAAAGGATGTCTCCAAAGAGATTAAAATATAGTAATCAATGTAAACATTTATCTGTGAATCAAAACTTACTCAACTTTATGTGTGAAAATCTGATACAGTAAAATTAAATACATACCAACAGAGGTGCTTTCATTGTCTTAACAAATACGTGAATGTTCAGTGTAGTCAATGGTTGTTCCATTACTGTTCTTCTGCAATGCTCGGTCAAGTCTAAGGTCAGCTTACAGTGAAAAAAGTAGAGATGTGCACGTTCTATATTCTCAGAACTGCAAATTGAAAACCAGAAAGAGACAATGAAAGTCAATGTGTGATCCTCTTTACAATCCAAAAGAACCTACTAACAAATTTCTTTGCTTAACTCTCCTGTATTGAATTACTGTTTTAACAAAAGCCTAAGAGTTAACTTTCAAAATAAAATCAACTTGAACAACATAAGAGAGAAAATATTTAAGAAAGTTAACCTTAATATCTGAACAAACTCTTATACACTGTCTATATTAGGTTATAAGTTTCAATAAAAGACTCGAGAGTGAGATTGTCTTTAAAGATAGTTGCCTTCCTAGAACTATGCTAAGTGATGCTTTGTAATACAAACTTTCTAAGTTTAATTTAAAACAAAAGCCATTTTGAACAATCTTTAGCTAGTCTATGCCTTAAGATAGAAGCCATGTGATAGCTGTGGGAGTCTGTGAATCTGACCTGAAGATTACAAAACTGGGCAAATACAGTTCATGATTGGAGTTTTGGCATTATTTCAATATGAGAACCTAAGCTTACAATGAAGGTAAATTTTGCCAAAAGTAGAACAACTTTTAAAATCTCCATGTAGTGCTAAGAGAGTTTTGTAAACTACTACTTAATTTTTAAAATAATGTGTTTACTGAGTGGTCACTGATTTCTAATTTAATTACAATGTGGTTCCTAGTAGAATCAGTAATAAATGAAATAATCATAAACATTTATTTAATAACTATTGTAAAAGCTCTGGGCTACTTCAAAAATAGTGCCCAAAGACCACTGAGCTGAAATGGACCTGAGTGTCCCTCTCTGAGGATTAGCTTTTATGGTATCAGAAGGCACCATGTAAGCTTGCATAGGGAGGCAACCAACCATCCTTCCTGCTACGATGCCTATGAATTATATCAACAACCAGCAAAACAGCACAATCCTAAGGGTGCACACATGCCTCAGCAATCACCAAGAGCTCTCTAACTGGACTTGAGACCAACTCAACAAGCGGGAAACCACACCTGCTTCTGGAAATCTAGCTACCTACTTGGTGCTAGTAAAATCATGGTTACTGGAGGAGAACCTATTACTACTAATTTCCTAAACCAGCATAATCCCTAACCACCATCTATAAACATTTGCCCTTATACCCACAGACTAGTGCAGACTTCACCCTTCATCAAGGAAACTCTTCTTTGCAAGAGAGACCATGACCAAAAAAAACTATAACCATTCTAAATGCAGAGTTGTGAAGCAAAAAAAAAAAAAACTATAACCATTCTAAATGCAGAGTTGTGAAGTCCAGTTCCAAGCTACAGAACCTCCTGTACCTAAAGCTTCAGGAACATTGTAGAAAAAGGGGCAGATTGTAAAAGCCAGAGGATTAGGGAGTTACTGTGTCTCCTAGTAACATCAGAATCTATACCTGTAAAGTCTCACCAACATGATTGCCAATGTGAGCAGAACAAGAATGATACCAAACTGGATGGGAAAGGCCCTTGAGGCTTGCACCCTACACAGAGAACTACAGCCAACTGGGAAAGCTGGAATGGGAGAAGCGGCCCTCTCCAGGGAACAGCACACCAATTAGTTGTCCAGTGCCAAATGGCCAGCCCTGAAAACACGTAACATTATATGGACTCAACAGGTTATATTTAGGAATAGATATACATACACAAGTACATATATACATGCAAGAAGAGTGAAAAAAGAGACTATAGATTTAAAGGAGAACAGTAAGAGGTATATGGCAGGGTTTAGAGGGAGGACAGGAAAGGGGAAAATGTAGTAATTTAATTTCAAAAATAAACAAAAAAAGCTCTACATTAAACAGTAAAAGACTAATAAGACTACTAGAATCTTTTAAGGGCTTAAGTAAAAAGAGATGTATAAGAGGAACAACTAAAATGAACTTTATAAACTATAATATATAAAATACTATGAAGAACAAAGAAATATTTCATTCTGCCTCAAGTTGGGAAGGAAAGAGAAGGAAGATCCTAGAACTCGCACAGGAGGGGTAGCATAAAATCTTCACAGGAAGGTGGGATAAATGTGCATTTCAAAGGAAAGCAACCACTATGGAGCTAAGGCTCTGAGAAAGTGCATAGCTTCCCAGGGATGACCCTGGCGTGCTTGCTAACCCCTCTGAAAGCAAAGTGCTGAGCACAGGATATCCTGGTGAGGGTTATACCAGACCCCCAAGGAAAGCTGAAAAGCTACTTTAACCAGAGATCCTCGGTTTGCCACCCACAGAAACCCAAAGAGGGAGGATTTATTGGAAGTTTAGAAGAATGAGTAACAGAAAAATAAGAGAAGTTCAATAACAGACTGAAAACAGCATCTAAAATCCACCATGGAGAACTGAGCAGCAGGGACAGAGGCTTCACTTTAGCGACTCTCCTCTGTTGGCAACCCAACTCTGTGAGGACCTGTCTGCCCTTCCTGTAATTAACATGACACCTACAGAAGCCTAGGAGCAAAAGCCTATGGTGTCCCGAGAAGCCAACAGGAGACACATGAGAAACTCTGGCATGACCTACCACAAGAAGTCATGGCATTTTTGCCTTGCTTTGGATTAACTTTCTTGAAGAGAATTTTGAAGCTACACTTGGTTGTTAAATTTCATTGGTTACATCTTGTAATCCTAAATAACTAAAAGAAAAACTTTTCCCTATACTGACCCTCCCCACAAAAAAGCACTCAAAAGTGGGCTTTTATCTGGAACTGTAAAGTTATGAATTAAACAAATAAAATTAAAACATTCTGTTCAAAAACTACTTTAAGTACATTTGGGATTATTACAACAAAGTGACTTAACAGAACCATCAAAAGGCTCTCTGCAGCCTAATTCTGAAACTGTCATTTTACTGCCATGTGACTACTACAGGTCTATTCCTAAGATGCTTCCTGTTGCCATATGGCTTATCCACTGTCTGTATTCACCCCAAATTACCACTGTCTCTATGTAATGTCATAGAGTGGTTTACAAGAGAATAATAAAGACATCCCAGGTTTCCCTATATATTTACAAATGTGTGTGATTCCTTCAGAGAAACTGAAGCCATGACAGTGATGAAAATGTTGGCTAAAGCAACATGAAATGTGTCAACAACAGAAAAATCAAACCATTGAGCTGCGCCATTTATACATATACATACCCGATATTTTCTAAAAGGGCCATTTCTGTGGTTAAGGCAAACTGATATGAGGTCCCATACACAAAAGCAGCTTCCATGACTGCTCTGTGCTCTGAAGAGAAGACAGACAGGGAGATAGAGTTACTATGTGACTCCGTGTAAAATTTTATTCTGAATATTATTCTAATCCTTTTATTACCTATTAAATTTAAGAAAAAAATACAAAGGAAAGATAGTTCAGTAGTTAAGAAAGCTTACTGCTTTTCCAGAGGACCTGAGTTCATACATATCCCAGGACCCACCGGGGCAGCTTATAACTCCAGCTCTGAGGAACTAACAGCCTCTTCTAGCTGCCTCAGGCACCGACATATGTGGCATACCTTCACACAGACATATACATGTAAATAAAAACAAACCTTAAAGAATATCTTATTCAAAATCAGAAAGGTACTGAGACAGCAGAAAATGAATTATCCTTGAACATCTTTGTAACATAGAAATTTGTTGTTTCTCTTTATTTGTAGGAAGTATTATGAATTCACAAGTTTCATGTTATATTTCATATATTTACAGATACATTTTTATTAATTTTAAGAGACAATTCAGCAAGGCATATTAAGAAAAAAAAAACCATGCCCCTACTTTCTAGTCCATCTCCAATACTCAAGATAGAATACTTCTAAATTCATTCAATATTTCCTTTAGTATTTACCTGGAAGACTGTAAATATCCTTCTATTCCCTTAGTTCCTGATAGCCGCTACCAACACGTGCATGCAGACATACAAATGTAGAGGAAGATAAGTTTCTATCTATTTGTGGATGTCCCACTGTGGGAGATAATAAACCAATCTCTTCTGAAACTCAGCTCTAGAAATGTGCATTCTTCACACTCAGCCCTTCTGGCAAAGTACAATTATTATTATGTCTTATTCAGTGTTTACATTATGACTTGGGAGTATTATTTATAGATGAGGCATAGAGAGCAGAATAACAGATTACTTCTTTTTATGAACGTTTGTCTTTACTGTAGTTACATTTCTTCTCTAGACGTATTTCTTTTTAAATTGTTCCACAATCACCCTTCTTTGTCAAGTCTTCAATGCATCCAGGCACATTATCGAGCTGACCATCCCAGAGATGCTTGTTGGAGCACACTGGCCCCTTCTTTCATCGTCTACTGATGTGTGGTGGAATGTTCTCTGTACGATGTAAATAAATAACTGTTTGGACCCATACAGGGCACCGTAGAAGTGGGTGGAGAATCAGAGGCAGCCAGGCAGGTAGGAAAGGGTGGAGTTACTCACTCTATATCAGATCCCCAAAAAGAACAGACATGTAAGAAGTACCGGCCAGTCACGGGCTGAGCCACGTAGCAGGAAGATTAATAAAAATGGGTTAATTTAAGAAGAAAGAGTTAGCTAATAATAGACATAAAACATGGGCCAAACAGTGTTAAAATATATAAACATATAAAACGTACTACAACACTGATGTCTGGCCCACAGCTGCCATTCTGAAGCTCCTTATCCTCTGTCTTGTGTTGGGTCCTTTGGCCTGCTAACCCTGAGTTCTTGTTTACTGTTACTACCCTCTCCCCGCTCCCTTCTCTGGCCCCAATTTATAAGAAGATACATGAAATACACAATTGCCACTGGCCTGTACTTCTCAAAGGATCTTAATTGTTTTACAGTTAACACAATATGCAGCTGGCTAGTTAGAGACTAGATTCCAGCATCTCTCTTAAGAGCGGCAATTAAGAAGTTGTTGCTATTCTCATTCTCGGTCCTTGTCCTAACCACTGTTCCCATTGCTGGGACCAAACACCTGACAACACAGTCCTGGTGGGAAGAAATGGCAACAGGTGGTCACACTGCATCTGCAATCAGGAAGCAGAGTGAAGAATGCTTGAGTTTCTAACTTTCTCCTTTTCCCTTTGCCTTCAGCCCATGGAATGGAGGTCCCCATCTTTAGACCTGGTCTCAGTTAAATCTCTCTGGAAAGACTCCCACAGATGTGCCCAAAGGGGTGACATCCAGGGGATTCTGAACACAGTCACACTAGTTATTAAAATTAACCAGCACAGTCCTTGCATACACACAGCAGAAAATTTCAGAATAGTTGTCACTCCTAATATCCAGGGTGTGGCTCTGGAATGACTCCAGTCTAGAGCTCAAGTCCTTTAGCTCAGGAAACTTCTTAAAGAACTTCTTTGATGATTCTCCCTTTGTCATGTATTGTGTTCTTTTGGCATTGTTGTTATTTCCAGGCAGTTATCTTCACCTCCCCACTTGATCCCTTGGCAATAGAATTTTACTTCAGATTACTCTACACAACATCCCAGCCAGCCCTTGTCACAGGGGCCATGCAGCCAGGATCAGCCTCCTCATCCCACTCTGTCACTCTCAGCAACACCACTGTCTTAATCCTGGTGATTTCACTTCCATATGAATGATTCCTTCTAAATCTTCAGCCCTCAGCCCCTGGCCTTCTCTACTCCTGGCCAACACTGCCATTACTATTCACTGCTATGGGGACAATCCAAGCCCTGGGACTGCAACTTTCTGCAATTGTGATCTTTGCTTCTCTCCTAATCAAGTTTGGGTTACATGGTCCATATTTACAATTGTTGTCATTCATAAATGGATAGTGCACAGTTTGTCTTAAGTCCAATACTCTGCCTATTCTGTACCTTATACCCGTAACAAACTCTGCAAGAGAGGGAATAAACAAAACCTGTTAGCTAACAGTCTCACTTTCAATTGCTGACATTAGATATTATTTCTGCCTAGTAATCACCCTGTCTTCAACTTTATTGTTTACTTATTTATTTTCAATGTTTGAGATACAGTTTTTCTATAGAGCCCAGTCTGGCCTCAAATGGCATCCTACTGCTAAGGAGTACAGGGGTGGGTAGCCATGCTAATGGACAAACCATCCTTTATTTCCAGACTTCCTAAATGATCACTTCATCTTTTTCTTCTCCTCTCAAACTGAGATTTCATTTCTATTTCAATATACTATTTTATTCTATGCCATTGGTAAAACGGACCCATTTTTTAAAGGAATGGGGTGGGGGACTGAAGGAGATGGCTGGGTTGGCCAAGTGTTTGCTATGTAAACAGGAGGATGCAATCAGATCCCTCAGTGTGGCAGTGAGTGCCTGCGGTCTCAGCACACCATAAGGAGGAGAGGAGCGCCACAGGGAGTCAGGGGAGCCTGGGAGTTAGCAGACTAATCACTCACTTTGCCTTTTCAATCCGAGGAAGTAAAACTTAACTCTCTGGGCCTAGCAGAAAAGGGGAAGCACACACTGGCACACCTTTGCGGTCTTTCTATTATCGCTCTCTCACACCTCTTTCTTTTCTTATCTCTATCACTTCTGTCTATTCTTAACTTTTTCCTTACAGTTTATATACTCCAGCAAAATCTTTTAAAGCAATATAAAAATTACAGTGTAATTATATTCTATTTTTAAGTGAGCAATTACAATAAATGAAAGTAAAAAAAAGAACATCTTTTCCATATCCCTTACATGATTAAACATTTTATGTATTACAAGCAAAAAAACAAATTATACCCAAGCATCCACATACATTCATGTTCAAGCAACTTGCTAAAGATTAACAGATTATAAAGAAGCAAAGTATTTTTCCTCAGAAAGATTTTTGTTGTTGTTATTTTGTTTGTGTCTGTCTGTCTGCCTGTTTTTACTAGCAGGCTGCATTTTGCAGTTACAAGGAAAAGATCAATCACTATTATTTACCTTAAATGATAATCTTATTAAAAAGTCTTAAAAGAACCACAAATCTAAACTTTTATGTATAAAAAAAACAGTCAGCTCTACTCGAAATCCTCAGGGTGCATCAACTGTTTGTGTGTTTGTTTTTTGTTTGTTTAATATCAGGAAGCTCAGGGCAGAAATGAGTGCCAGAAAATAAGCATCGTTTTTGATCACCAGCCCACCCAAGCAGAAAAGGCACGTCAGCTAATAACCAGGCTGTCTTTGTTCTTGTTCTTACCTCAACAAGTCCCTCGTTAAATTATGTGCCTTTCAAAACTTTAAATTGTTCCCCATGAATTTCTACCTCAAAGCCATTAACAAAAACATCTTAACCTAACTTTAAGTCATCACTCAAAGCTTTGTTTTAGCTATGACACAGACCAAAAACCATGAACACGTCTTCCAGCATTAAGAGAACTCAAGGTAGCCTGGCTTCTGGGGCCTTAACCACTAGCCTAAGCCACACTCTATAGGGCTCCTCAAGAGACACTCCTAAGTCCTAGCTGTGTGACACATCCTTGTTCTTATTTTCTATCTCTGCAGACCCTGCTTTATCAGGGTCTTTTATCTTTATCATATCCTACCTTTACCTATATAAATTTCCCCACTAAACTAATCTCAATCACAATCCCTTACATTTATTAATTTATTAATAATAAATCCCCTAGAGTTATTAAAAATCATCAATCATCAAAATTCTATGTAAACTAACACTATTACTGTATAAAATCCTTGCTTCAGTTAAACAGTACAACTTCTAAGAAACTCATCTTCATAATAATCCATAGGTAGAAATGCCCAGTAGATGGGGCTGGAGAGATGGCTCAGCGGTTAAGAGCACCTTCTGCTCTTCCAGAGGACCCGGGTTCAATTCCCAGCACCCACATGGCAGCTAACAACTGTCTGTAGTTCCAGTTCCACGCAAACACCAAGGCAAATAAATAAATAAATAAAATAAAGTTTAAAAAAAAAATGCCCAGTAGAACCAGATAGTTCCATGAGATAATCACACTACATTAAAAGGAAATGGGGATTCCCCCTACACACACCAGATATCGAAGAAAAATGGCAGCAGCAGACATGTAAAGGCACAGCATAGCAAGAGACATTCTGGAGCTGAAGCCCTCAGAGCCTTGCCTATCCAGATTCACCCATCGGTGCCCTGTACTCTGGTGGGCCAAACTCCTGAAGTCAATCGTCAGTGGCTGCTCCTCTGACATGGCCACCAGACAAAGGGGGATCCCCAGGGCTTGCTGACCAGCCCCATCTAGCTGAATGAGTGAGTTCCAGATTCAGCCAGAGCAGTGCTTCTCAACCTTCCTAATACTGGGACCCTTTCAATCGGCTCCTCATGTCATGGTGACCCCCAGCCATAAAACTATTTTTGTTGCTACTTCATAATGGTAATTTTGCTACTATTATAAATCGTAAACAGAAACGTCTGATATTTCCAATGGTCTTCGGCAACCAAATGGCTGAGCTAGAAGCTCTATCTCAAACTATAAGGAAGAGAAAAATTCAAAGACACACATCAACCTCTGGCCTCCACATATAAGTGTGCATTAAGGGTGAACTCGATAGTCCATATACTCCCCAAATTGTGTCTGTTTAGGAACCTCCCTAAACTAATGTCACACTGTTTCCTTCTTCCTATTACCACATAGGAAATCTGTACTCCCATGGCAACTACATCTCCCCCTTTCACTGGATCCCACTCACCTCTTGCCCACGTAGATCTCTTGCTGAAGCCATCCCCTGCGTGATGCACTCCCTCCCTCTCCACAACCACCACTTGGTCAATACACAAGTTGCTTTAAGAATTCTTTGTCTCATATATTCTTCCAGACAATACTCAGGTTTCCCCTTTCCGTTACAGCACATCTCCTCTCATGGGCCTCTACTTTCATCTCCAATTCTCTCCTATTCTTCCACATGTGATTGCTATTAATCTGCAGAGAATGCATTGGTCAAGTTCATCAGGAACAACCATGTTGCTGAGCATTATGGCTAATAACAGTTCTTAATTCACTACCCTTAACTATGTTCCTTAAAATCGCATCTTTAGCGATGTCATTCCAGTGGCGAGAACTGAGCCCAGGGGCTCACACATACTAACAATCCTTCTTCCTTTGGCTCTAGCCCCACCCCCATCTTCAGGGCATTAGCAGAAATGGTTCCCTTAGAGGGGGGAATTGACTGCAACTTGGATGTTTAGAATGTTCTGGTTTCTGCTGGTTATTGAATCCTGGGAAGATCCTGCCCAAAAAAGAATTCAGAAATATGAAAATGTCTCTATACTATGAAATGGCTCACAGAAGAAAATCATTTTTTAGGATTATAGCTCCTGTCTGCTTATGTCTCTGAGATACCACTGTTATCAAAACAGAAGGGTGAGGCATGCATGCCCAGCAGACAGACATATTTTACTTCTTTCTTAGCTGGCTCCTTTATTTCAGATATGAGAACATTAATAGCTAGTATACCCAATGAGCTGGAAAGGCATGCTTTGTTCTGAATTAGACCTGAAAGCTCCATTTCCATAGGTGAAGTGTGTGGCTGATGCAAACATTCCTAGTGCCTAGAAAAGGATCTTGAGAAACAGTATACTGTGATGGTTCCCAAGCACATCTGGTAAGAATCTCCTGATGTTTTGTTTTAAAAGTAAATATTTATGGGCTTCCCTCCACACCTACAGCTTCAGCTTCCAGAAATGGAGGCAAAGTTCAGGGGTCTCTCATTCTGTGAACAAAGCCCTCCTCTCCACTAAATACAGAGGATGCTCCATGCTATTTATAATCTTGGCTCTTCTGCACCAATGTTACAGTCATAATTTTTGTACCAAGAACATGGCTGATAAAAATCATGTATCCTCTTTTACTGAGATCATTTATTATCCATCCCCACATGCCTTCTGTGATGATCACTCTGGTGTCAGACAGGATCCAATGCCTGTTGGTCTACCAGAGTTCTTTTCAAAATGAGCACTTTCTATCAAGGCATGGTGGTACACACCTTTAATCTCAGCCCTTGAGAGACAGAGGCAAATGATTCTCTCTGAATTTGAGGCCAGCTAAGATTACATAGTAAGACTGTCTCAAAACTCAAACGCATACACACAAACCAACTTTCTTCCCTCCCTCACAGGAATGATACAGAAGAGGTTTACAATAGAAGAGAGAGATGAGGTAAGGAGGGCCAGAGGACACTTCCTTGCACATCTGGCCCTTTCCTAACAGCTCATTCATGACTACTTATCCCGAAACCTGTACAGATAAATGTTGTACAGAAGGAAATTGCCTATTGTGAATAAGGCTGCAATGGATAAAAGTGCAGAGACCTCTAAGACACAGATTCAGTTCCTTGAGCTGCAGTCCAGAATTATGACTACTGGATCAGATGGTAGCTGTGAACTAGTAAGAACTAGAATGGAGGGAGTTTACACCATCAGAAGGAAGCCACAGCCTGACAGAGAGGACCCTAGATATGAAAAAGGAAAAATTTCCCATTCTGGATGGTCCCCAGCTTAGCATCAGCACTGGTCAAGGAGTGTGGCAAAATAGGTGGCTTCCCTCCCTCTTTACTCTAGATCCAGCCATATACTTCTACACCGCATCGCTGACGGGATACCTGACATTGTATAAAAAGGTAGTTCCAGGATAACTTCATAAAAAAGAACAGAAGGCCAGTCTTTGGCAAAAACACTTCTATTATCATGTTAATGAAAGTATTTTCAGTAGTGCCTGATCCCAGACTCTCCTTAGCAGACAGGAATAGGGTTTGGCTGTGAGGGGCACCTCCAGCCACACCTAAAAGAAGGGACCTTGCACAGCCAGCCTTGCCTCCAACTGCATCAGCAGAAAAGGTCTGAGGACTTTGAAATTCAGACCCCGTCCAAGGTGAGGTGAGCAGTTTCCAGTACCTGATTCCCCACACGGAAAGTTGTGTTCTGGGACCAGGATCAGTCTGTGGTGCCTAATCCCAGACTCTCCTTGGCACACAGGACTGGGGTTTGGCTGTGAGGGGCTCCTCCAGCCACACCTAAAAGAGGGGACAATGCACGGCCGGCCCCACCACCAGGCCAAACTGCGCCATGAGAGAAGGACTGAGGCCTTGAAATTCAGATGGCTTTCCGTAGCAGAGTCAGAGATCCAGCAGACCCCTTGCTCAGAGGAGACAGGAGACACACAAGCCCTCTTGCCAAAACTGACTAGGAGTGACCTAATCACTGAAGCCATGGGCAGACACCAGTTCAAAAACATACATAATAATATATCAAACAACAAGGCAACTCCAAAGAAACTGATGGTTCTACAACTACAAGACCTTAACAGAGCAATAAAGAGGAAACAAAAGAAAACAACATCAAAAACACCTTTATGATGATCATTGAAGCCCTCAAAGAAGATATAAAAAAATCACTTAAAGAAATAGAAGAAAATACAACCACAAAATTGGAAGAGATAAATCCTTGAAAGAAAACCAAGAAAAGGTAAACCAAAAAATGAAAGAAACATTCCAGGAACTAAAAAGAGAAATAGAAGCAATAAAAAAGGCACAAAATGAGGCAAAGATGGAAATAGAAAACCTGAAGAAAGGAGCTGGAACCACAGATACAAGCATAACAAACAGAGTCCAAGAGATGGAATAGAGAATCTCTGAAGTGGAAGACTCAGTAGCAGAAATAGATACATCAGTCAAAGAAAATACTAAAACCAAAAAAATCCATAACACAAAATGTTCAGAAAATCTGGGACACCATGAAAAGACCTAACTTGAGAATAATAGGAACAGAAGAAGAAGAATACCAGCTCAAAGGCACAGATAATATATTCAATAAAATCATAGAAGAAAACTTTCCTAACTTATAGAAGGAAATGCCTATAAAGATACAAGAAGCTTACAGAACACCAAATAGATATGACCCCCCCCAAAAAAGTCAGCTAGCCACATAATAATCAAGCCACAAAATATACAGAACAAAGAAAAAATTTTAAGAGCTACAAAAGAAAAGGGCCAACTTATTTATAAAGGCAGACCCATCAGAATAACACTTGACTATTCAATGGAAAAGGTGAAAGCAAGAAGGGCTTGGTCAGAAGTTATACAGACATTAAAAGAGCATGGCTGCCAACCTAGACAACTATACCCAGCAAAGTATCAATCACCATAGATGGAGTAAACAAGATATTTCATGACAAAGTCAGACTGAAACAATATCTATCTACCAATCCTGCCCTCCAGAAAGCATTAGAGGGAAAAGTCCAACCTAAGGACCCCAGACACACCCATGAAACCACAATCAATAATCCCACAGAAGAATAATCCAGAGAAAGGAAATACATACAAGCTACCACCAAAAATAGCAGGAAATATCAATCAGTGGTCACTAATATCCCTTAATATCAATGGACTTAACTCACTTATAAAGAGATACACACTAACAAGATGGATACAAAAACAGAAGCCATCCTTCTGCTGCATACAAGAAACACACATCAACCACAAAGACAGACACAGGTTCAGAGTAAAGGTTTGGGAAAAGATTTTCATATCAAATGGTCCTAAGAAACAAGCTGGGGTTGCCATCCTAATATCTAACAAAGTAGACTTTAAGTTAAAAGCAATTAAAAGAAACCAGGTTGGTCATTACTTATTCATCACAGGAAAAATTGGTCAAGAGAAGATTTCAATCCAAATATTTATGCCCCTAATATAAGGGCACCTACATATGTAAAAGAAACACTGTTAAAGCTCAAATCCCACATCAGTTCTCATACCCTAATAGTGAGAGACTTCAATACCCCACTTTCACCCCTGGATAGGTCAACCAGACAGAGACTCAACAGAGAATTAAGGAGTCTATGATGTGGTTATGATGCAAATAGATTTAATAGATATTTACTGAAGATTCCATCCAAATGCAAACAAATATACATATTTCTCAGCACCACATGGGACTTTCTCTAAAATTAACCACATAATTGGTCATAAAGCAAATATGAATTGATACCAAAAAATGGAAATAATCCCTTGTATCATAACGGACCACAAGGGCCTAAAGTTAGAATTCAACAACATCAAAAATCAAAGAAAGTCTACCAACTCATGGAAACTAAACATCTCTCAGCTGAACCACTTCTGGGTCAAGGAAGAAATTAAAAAAGAAATCAAAGTCTTCCTAGAATTTAATGAAAACGAATCCACAATGTACCCAAACTTGTGGGACCACAATGAAAACAGTCTTGAGAGGAAAATTCATAGCAATAGATGCCTATATGAAAAACCTAGAGAAATTCCACACTAGAGAACTAACAGCTCAGCTGAAAATCTTAGAACAATTAGAAGCAAATTCACCTAGAAGGAGTAGACGGCAGGAAATAATCAAACTTAGAGCTGAAATCAATACAATTGAAACAAAAAGAACAATACAAAGAATCAATGAATCAAAGAGTTGGTTCTTTGAGAAAGTCAACAAGATAGATAAGCCCTTATCCAAACCAATCTAAAAGCAGAGAGAGCATCCAAATCACCAAAATCGGAAACGAAAAGGGGGACAGAACAACAGACCCCACGAAATCCAGAGAATTATCAGCTCATACTTTGGAAGTCTATATTCCACAAAAATGCAAAACCTAGAAGAAATGGACAGCTTTTTGGACAGGTTCATTTACCAAAATTAAATGAAGAACAGATTAATTACCTAAACAGGCCTATAACCCTTAAGAAAATTGAAGCTGTCATTAAAAGCCTCCCAAGAAAAAAAGCCCTGGTCCAGATGGTTTCAGTGCAGAATTCTACCAGACATTTAAAGAAGAATTACTACCATTAGTCCTCAAACTGTTTCACACAGTAGAAACTGAAGGACTATTGCCAAATTCCTTTTATGAGGCCACAATTACCCCAATACCCAAGCCACTCAAAGACACAACAAAGAAGGAGAATTACAAACCAATTTCCCTCATGAATATTGATGCTAAAATTTTGGCAAACCGTATACAACAATATATAAAAAAATATTATCCACCATGACCAAGTATGCTTCGTACCAAAAATGCAGGGATGGTTCAACAAACGAAAAACAGTAACCGTCATCCATCATATAAAAAAACTAAAGGAAAAAAAAACCCACATGATCATATCCTTAGATGCTGAAAAAGCCTTTGACAAAATCCAACACTCCTTTATGATAAAAGTCCTGGAGAAATAAAAAATACAGGGAAAATATCTGAATATAATAAAGGCAATTTACAAGAAGCTGACAGCCAACATCAAACTTAATGGAGAAAAACTCAAAGCAATCTCATTAAAATCAGAAACTAGACAAGGCTGTCCTCTCTCCCCTTATCCATTCAATATAGTTCTCGAACTTTTAGCTAAAGCAATAAGAGAACAAAAGGAGATTAAGGGGATACAAATTGGAAAAGAAGAAGTAAAACTATCTCTATTTGCAGATGATATGATTGTATATATAAGTGACCCACAAAATTCTACCAGGGAACTTCTACAGCTGATAAACACCTTCAGCAATGTAGCAGGATACAAGATTAACTCAAAGAAATCAGTAGTCCTTCTATACACTAAAGATAAAAGGGCTGAAAAAGAAATAAGGGAAACATCACCCTTTAAAATAGCTGCAAATAGCATGAAATACCTTGGAGTAACTATAACCAAAGAAGTAACAGATCTATTGGACAAAAATTTTAAATCACTGAAGAAAGAAATTGAAGATATCAGAAAATGGAAAGCTCTCCCATGTTCCTGGATAGGTAAAAATGTCAATTCTACCAAAAGCAATCTATAGATTCAATGCACTGCCCATCAAAATCCCAACACAATATTTTACAGACCTTGAAAGAACAATACTCAACTTCATTTGAAATAACAGGAAAGCCAGGATTGCCAAAACAATTTTGCTCAACAAAAGAACCTCAGGAGGCATCACCATCCCTGACTTCAAGTTATACTATAGAGCCACAGTAATAAAACCAGCCTAGTACTGGCATAAAAACAGACTTATGGATCAATGGAATAGAATTGAGGATCCGGGCATTAAACCAAAAACCTATGAACACCTGATCTTCAACAAAGAGGCCCAAAATATTCAATGGAAAAAAGATAGTATCTTTAACAAATGGTGTTGGCACAGCTAGTTGATAGTGTGTAGAAAAATGCAAATAGATCCAAGCCTGTCACCCTACACAAAACTCAAATCATAGTGGATCAAAGACCTCAACATAAACCCAGCCACTCTGAACTTGTTAGAAAAGAAAGTGGGAAATACCCTTCTAAGAATTGGCACAGGCGACCACTTCTTAAATATAACACCAGTGGCACAGACACTAAGAACAACAATCAATAAGTGGGACCTCCTGAAACTGAGAAGCTTCTGTAAATTCTGTAAATACGACAAAACGACAGCCTACAGAATGGGAAAAGATTTTCACCAACCCTATAAGTGATAGAGGATTGATCTCTAAAATATATAAAGAACTCAAGAATCAAGAGCCCAAAACCTTGAATAACCCAATCAAAAAATGGGGTTCAGAACTAGAAAGTGAATCCTCAGCAGAAATATGAATGGCTGAAAGGCACCTGAAAAAGTGCTCAACATCTTTAACCATCAGAGAAATGCAAATCAAAACAACTCTGAGATACCACCTGACACCTGTCAGATTAGCTAAGATAAAAGAAACAGATGACAGCCTATGCTGGAGAGGTTGTGGAGCAAGGGGAACACTCCTCCATTATTGGTGGGAGTGTAAGCTTGTTCAGCCACTTTGGAATGCCATATAGAGGTTTCTCAGAAAACTGGGAATTAATCTCCCCAAGCATCTAGCAATACCACTTCTGGGTGTATACCCTAAAGACGCACAGTCGCATTCCAAAGTCATTAGTTCAACCATCTTCATAGCAGCATTGTTTGTAATAGCAAGAACCTGGAAACAACCTAGATGTCCCTCACCTGAAGAATGGATTAACAAACTGTGGTACATCTACACAATGGAGTACTACTCAGCAGTAAGAAAAAAATGATATCCTAAAATTTGCAGGCAAATGGATGGATTTGGAGAATATCCTCCTGAGCGAGCTATCTCAAACCCAGAAAGATAAGCAGGGGATGTACTCACTCATTAGTGGACTCTAAACAAAAAAAAAGCGAAAAGCAAAGCATGTCCAAGCTGCAAACCACAACTACTGAACACCTTGGGATCTGATACACCTTGGACTAACACCTTGGATCCCACTCCCTCTAGAGTCTCTATGTTGAGGAAAGAATACTGGATCTGCGAGGAGTGGAGGCTGAACTGAGCAATATTGGGACCTTGCGACCTCCTGCCCATGCTGGGGGGAGATGGGGAGATATGGAGAAGAGAGAGTAACTGGAGGGGGTGGGAGGGGGAAGGGACCTTGAATAAGGATATACACAGAGAGAAAATGTGACTTTATTCTTAATAAAAAACGTAAAAAATGAAAGTATTTTCTACTACTGGGCAATCAAAAGTACCAATGTGAAAAGAAAATCTAATGAGATGTCAACTCTCAAAATCAGAGTGGAAAGTAAACCTGTAGTTTGGATATGGATGGGCTCTAATCTGTGTTCTCAGAGGCCCCTGTAACAAAATTCTCTATATAAGTTGTTAATATCATCTTTATACTACCCCCTAAAATATGCCTGGATAATTTTGTTTATTTTTTTTACCTAATTACATAGCAAATTTTAGAGATGTGGAATTTGAGAAAAGAAAATATATAACAAATCTCAAGTTACATCTGAATGACATTTCATCCTCCCTGAATTAAGAAAACCAACACAACACAGCACTTTCATCTCCTGGACAGGTATATTCTCAGATGTGGACGTTAAGTCACTGACACATTCCTGAACCACCTGAAGGGAAGAAGAATTAGAAGTTAAGTTCTGCCTCTAGGCTATGAAGTGAGGTCCAGTGATGTTGTGTCCCAGTGGGGCTCACAGTAGTAGGACTAGAGACCCCAGGACAAGATTGGGTTTAAAATAACTGTGTAAAATAACCACATTTGGCAGTGTTGATGACCCTCAAATGGGGAATCTGTCAGAGTAAACAAATGGCAAGCTTATTCCTCCTCTTCAGCCTTAGGGGAAGAAACTAAGCTTAGGGGTCTTGTTTGTTTTCAAGGCTTCCTATCCCTTGAGATAAAAGAGAAAAGTTTGGAGGAAAATTAACTAGCATACCTCTGTTTGGAGAGAAAAATACTTATCTTCACTTTGCTTTGAGGCAAGCCTGCGCACATACCACCCCTTTGGTCCTTTTAACTGGTCCCTCCTGACCTTTTTGAGTACAAGTACCTCCTGGGAATCACAGCCTTCTTTCTTAAATCCATGCCCCTAGTCTGTGTCCCCAACATAAAAGTGCAATCTAGTTAGACCCAGCCACCGTAGTATATTTCACAAGTATGATGTCAAAAAGGGAACACCAAACCTCCCATTCCAAACTTTCAAGTCTCCTAGACAACCTCTGTCTCTCTATATGACGGAAAATATAGTTGTCATCCTCCCCCTCCAAAACACTAGCCTATATTCACACTTGTTCCACATCTACTGCTGCCGCCTGCTCTAGGTCACCCCATTACCCTCTGCCTGTACCATGAAGTAACTTCCCACTCACTCCTCCGAATCTATTTCAAACATTACTGTCAAGTTGAAGCAATTAAATATAAATCAAAGAATTAGTCCTTGTTGTATTATAACTGAGTGAGCCTCTATAACTTATGTTTTTTCACTAATTACAACTGGAAACTGGGGAAAGCAAAGCCTGAGAACTCTGAAAAGTAAACAAAACAGGCAAAGTGTTACTATTGCTTTATTTACTTTTTGAGGGTAAAGGCTCACATGGTAATCAGATGACAATTTCCAGTAGCTGGAGCTCTCCTTCCATGTGGGAAGGGGGATTCTAGGGTTGGCACCTGGGCCATCAGGCTTACTGCTTTGCCCAATGAGCCATTTTGCCAGCCCTGAAGTACTATTATGTTTTGTGACATGTCAGCAAACTATGTTTATAAAAACTGAAATTTCAACATACAGTTATTTTATAAAATCATAGAATTAGGTGGGGAGATAGCACAGTGAGTAAAATACTTGGAGCAAGTGTGAGAATATGAGTTTATATTCCTCAAAACACACATAAAAGTCAGGCAGGACCATAATACCAGGGTCCAGGAGGCAGAGATAGGGGATCCTCCGGGGCAAACTGGGTACTAAACTAGCCAAACTGGCAAGCTCCAGATTCAGCAAGAAACCTTGACTCAGGAAATAAAATGAAGCGACTGACAAGAACATTGGCAGTGACCTCCAACTCTACACACAGACCAGCATACAATTACAGAAACATACACAAAATGAATCAACAGAAAAAGTACTAAACATCTGTGAGGCACAGAGGTCCTTGTGTTCACAGATAAGCTCTAGGGGAACCAAGAATGTTAAACACACAGGGTTGTCTCTTCAAAGGAGGAGATGTAGACTAACATGGTGACTATCTGTATGGCTGAGACCACACCAGATCCTCACCCAGATCCTTACTGTAAACCTGTCAATTTACAGAACCCATTTTTATGGAAGGTGTCGTATGTCACCAGTCTACAGACCTCTTCTTTTTGAAAGATATTACATATACTTTACACAGAGTACATATAGTCATGCCTAAGTTTTACTGTATATATGGGCTGAATTAATTATCAGCAGAAAAAATTTTAACAGACTGTGCTGTGTTTAAATGTACCTAAAATAAACTACCTGAGGTCAGACTCTTAATATTTGAACCAACACTGGTTACTCAATCATGTTGAACCAAACTACCTTCTCACCTCATGTGGATGGTTATTCTGCTGTACTTGGTGAGAGAGATCCCCTGCAAACACTATCGTGGATAAATTACTGCCATTAACATCTAATGATTCTGAAAATATAACTGTAATCTGTTCATAAAATGTTTATACTCCTATACAAGATAATTAGGTACTAATGTTTACATGGTTCTGTCAAAATTATATTTTTTAAATTAAGAAAAAACTGTAAAATATTAAAATAGAAAAGAAAGCCAAACAGAGTCAATAGCATTTATCAAATATTAGAATCTATAGTAGGTACCATGAGAACTGTAAAAGAACTAAAACTGGCAATAATTAGCACTCTTAGTGTATTATTAAATGTTCCAGAAGGCATTTTAATTATTCAGATTCATTTCATCCTATTCTGGGTTCAATCCTGTGCACTGGAAAAAAGAATCATTTGACCCTCACAGATGACACTGAAATAACACTAAGAGGTAGGCACAATTATTTTCTACCATGTCCTACAAGGCTTGATCCTAGAAACATGACTGGTGCACTGAGGGAATGAATCGAGGACAAACAGACAGACAGACAGACCACACATGCGCACGCATGCTGGGATCAGGTGGGCTGTGTTCACCTACTACTGAAACAGTGAGGGGAGGTGGTGGTGTCAGCCTGTGTCAGTAGTGGAGGAGTCTCACACTGCAGCCACGTGGGAGGAGGAAGCTACTGGTGGTAGCTTTTGCACACACTGTTCAGTCTGGTAAACACTCACATTTTCATCTGAGTATCAACTGGAGGAAGGCTTCACCACTCCTATGGGTCTAAGACATCAGGGTCTTTGACATAGCCCTGCCCATGCCATGCAATACACACTCAGGACTTCATTCGCTCTTTCCACATTCACTCCAGGCCTCCCTGGCTGTCCACAATTTCCCCTAACTAGAGACTGGGAAATGGAGGTTAAATAACTTGTTCAAGTCACATTCCTAGCAACTGCTGAGCCAGGAGGCCAACCTGGAGCACTGGGTTCTGGAGCATGGCTCCACTGTGCTGCTCATCCCAGGGTACAGCTGCAGAGAGGCTGTACAGGAACACATCACTAAGCTGTATTCCACCTGAAGCACTTCAGTGTAGTCACACAGGTACAGGTACAGGCACAGCACGGATCAGGCGAGCTTCACATACCTGGTGTGCCAATGGCCTCCACATATGAAAATATCATATTTGCTTTTCCTTTCAGAGAATTTTCTATGCTGTGAAGGTCTTCCAGGATGGTAACATATTTTACTTCATTAAAAAGCAGAGCACTGGAAAAACACAGATGAAACTTAGTGAAAAGTTGGTCACGGGCATGTTAAAAACCCTAACTTTTTTTTTTTTTAAGTGTAATTTCTTTAAACAAATTGTGAGTAATGAAAACAATCATTCTAGCAACACTAGAGTAAAATTGATCTCTGGGTCATTGTCTTTCCTCGAATACCCGAACGAGGACACTTGTGAGAAAGGGTGCTTATTCTCCATCACAATCACCTCTGCAGACTTAAAATGCATCTGCTGACATCCTAGTCTAATCCAGTCTTAAAGTCTCTCAGGCTTGGATACAGGTGAACCATCCATTTGTAACAGCTGCAGGTTTCTTTCCAGAGTCCCTAAGCCTTTCCTGACCTAGACATTATCTGCCCTTCCAGCTTCACAGTGCCCCTGTGCTCAATCCGACACACTACAGGCACATCTCAGAGCCTCTGTTGGGCCATCTGACATATCTGGTCCTTCAAACATCATCTCAAAGATTTCCTCACGTTCCTTTGTCAATAAGCCTACAGCTTTTCCTTCTTACTCTGTTTTTCCTTAATGGCACGTGCCATAGTATGCAAAATTACCTATGACTACACTTTATTTCATTTATTGTTAATTCCTCACTCCCATTAAACATTATCTTCATATGTTATCAGTGCATCACAATAAGTAAAAAATAGAATACATAGTAGGCAATCAGACATGTATTGAAATAACAAAAGAAAACAGCAGGACATGCTTCATTTTGAGAAATGGAAATTCAAATCACTGAAGAGAGACAGGCATGACACAGATCTGTAACCACATGGTGGCAAGAATATTGTGAGTGTGAGGCCAGCCTGGGCCACAGAGAAACAAGAGAAAACAATACTGTAACGTTTACTCATAAATACATTTACTGAATTGAGGCTCCAGGGACACACAGCAGAGGCTATTGTGTCTAGACCCTGACCTTTCTACTCCAGCATAACTGAGTGCATTTCTTGGTTTGTTTTATGAAGACAGGTCTCGCTCTGTAGTACAGGCTGGTCCAAACCTACTTTCCTATGAAGCAAGTGGGCCTTGAGTTTACTGCAATCCTTCTGCCTGTGTCTCCCAAAGACTGGCATTCAAGCATGAGCCAGCATGTCCAGCTTACAAACAAATCCCATTTCTTCATCCAAATGATTCCTTTATTTTATTGTATATTTCTATATTATCTGTACCCACCAAGTTTTTCTTTTTCTTTTCATTTAATCTCTATATGCATACCATTTTTTATTATGCTTATTAAAAGATTTGAAAGTTTCTCCAGGCTCATAAACTTAAGTAAGTAAAGGTCCATTTAACTACTTACAATAAGTTATTCAAATACAGTTTTCTCTCGCAGAAAAACACATTTCCTTAAACAGAAATTCTCCAACCTTTTGGAAATGAGACCCTCTTATAAGTTTAAAAGTTACTGATGTCCAATTTGTTTACAAATATGTTAACCTATTAATAGTTGCCAAATGGAAAGGGGGAATTTAAAAATACTTAATATTAAAAAATAGGAATACTACTGCATATTAACATAACCTTTTATTTTTAAAATTTTCCAGAACAAAAGAAAAATTCATAAAGTATTAGTTTTACATTTTTGCAAATCTCTTTAATATGAAACCAAATCTGCATTTACATCCAATGTGTTGTGATAATGTATGTCATTATGGAGAAAATGCTGCTGAAAAAGGCAAGTGATACCTTGTGTCACAGAGTATTTTGACTTGGTGGTCACTCTGAAAGTGCTATTCCAAATTATGTTAGATTTATGAAATATAAGAGCTTGATCTACAGTTCCCAGGGTAGCCTCCTGCTTTGTCTTCTGAGAAGTACTCACTGTGCTAGGTGTTCTGTATGCTTCCCTTTCATCCCCAACAATACCACTGTTGCTCTACACAGGAAGTGGGCTGGCTCTACATCATTTTACCAGTTGCTGCTAAAGCAGAGATCTAAACTCTGGTCTTCTGACAATAACAGGTAGACATTCTGATGTTATCACCCACCCTCTTGGGAACCAGGGAAGAAAGGGTCTTGCTATTTAAGCCCAGGCTAGATTCAAACCTGCAAGAAATCCTCCTGCCTCAGTCTCAAGTGCTTAGATTACAAGCATCTACCACCACACTCAGACATCACTGACCACTGTTACAAAGTCCTTCCAGAAAAAGGAAGACAGCTAATGATGGGGTCAGGGACAATCCAGACCTATACCTTTAAGCAAACACCCCAAATATACCCTTGAGATATTTCAAAACCAGGTGAGCACCATTCAGTGTGCTTAAAGGGATTCCATGGAAATCATTAGCTTGGAAATTACATTCAGTGTGAACACAGCCCAAGTTTCTGCCAATAATATCACAGACTTGATTTTCCAACCTCCCTGCTTCAAAGCTTGGCTAAATGACCTGGATCGGTTGCTTGAGATTCTGGGTGAGGAACAAGTGATATAAAGAACCAGGGACAGTACAGAATGACTCTGAGATGTGGTAGCAGTAACGCTTCAAAGGCGGGGATATGACAGTCTTGTCAAGAACCCTAAAGCAGGCAGCACATCCAGTGGACAGCAGGAGTCCTCCCCACCTTAGCTGTGCCATGATTCTAACCATAACTCCGGGCTACACAACCTTCAAGTCTGATTCTCCAGCTCTTCAAGTAAAATTGAGATTTCCTGCATCTACTCTAAATCCTTCTGCTTCAGTCAGACCCTGATTTTGAGGTCTGAACTAAGAACCCTGTGTAATGCACTCAATCTGTGTTCTGTAATTTTCATGGCAAACATCTAGATGGGAGCAATCATTAACCCCATTTTAAAGATAAGGCTATGGGGTTTAGAGAGATTACTTTGCCTAATGTCCCAAAGCTCATTAAGCAGTCATTATCCATGAGATAATAATAACCAAAACTAATGACATTCATAATCTAATGATCTCTATAATTTTTCCCAATGGCTTCCTGGCTTTATTATATTCCTTAATAGGCTGATTTCCAGAATATGAGCCATGTCTAGGGAACTCAAGAATCCATCCCAGAAACCTGACTGTATTCCTTCAAGAAGCAAACTGCTGACAGAAATGGGTTGAGGAGAAGTCTCTTTAGGGATTTTCTTGTTCTGGTAATGGGGTGAGACAAACTAGCTGCTCAAACTGAAGAGATTCTTTCTGCCCCAGAAAGGCTTTCCCTTCCTTTGCCAATGCTCTTCTGGAGACTCCTCTATCAGAATCATCATGTAGATAAGACAGACAAATAGGAACTGAGCAGGTGTCAGTAAAACAAAGGAACCAAGAGCCTGCTTTTTCCCTTCTGTTAGAATGCAGATCAATCATTCTTTTTTCAGAAATTATGGTTCTATCAGAATTCAAATTCTTTAAAAAAAAATCAGTACAACAGTTTATACTAACTTAGTATCCTAAACACCACACAAGAGGAGGGGGTATGGATATTGTTATGTGTGTGGTGTTTTCTTTATTCATGTTTCATTTTGCTTTGTTTTTGAGATATAATTTAATAGGTAATCCAAGACAGCCTGACCTAGTCCGGATTGTCTCAAACTAATTTTTTCTATCTCAGTTTATCATATGACAGTGTAGAGACAGTACAGCACAGCACCCCCAAGAAATCACTATTATCTAAACCATGAGGCTGTGAATACCAGAGTCACAGATAAAGTGATAGGTTGAAAACAAAAAGCCACCTGTGAAACACAAAGTAAAGACATGAGCCCCAGTCATTCTGCAGTACTGCACAGTCCCTTACCAGCTTACCCCTTAGAAAACCATTATGGGCACATAAAGGAAGATTTCTGCTCCCTCTATATTTAGCAACACATGAGCTTTCCAAATTCATCAACCACCAGCCCACTATGTACTGAGCACCCAACAGATTTCACGTACCACATTATGCTCCCGGGTCACAATTTGAAGATCTGACATTATTATCAACTAACAACACTATGACAAATTCACATCCAAGACAAGGAAGTTTTTATTCTAAATATCCAATTAAAAACTCTATCATCAAGTTGGTGTATTTTTAAATAATGTTTTAATGACATTTTAAGCATCATTTTAAAAGCCTCCATAATTGACTATAGTGCTCTATAAGTATCTAATTTATAAATGATTAATGTGAACATTACCCTAAATTTATACTTATTTCATTCTCAAATTTTATAACTTCACCCTTTCCTAACTGCATTTTTTTTTATATTTTGGGGGGAAATTTTAATAATCTATTGACAAAAGGAACAGAGTTGAATAAAAACTGTGAATCACTGTTCTCAATCAAAACATTCTACATAACAAATTCAAATGCTTTGAGAAAAAATTTAACAGCATGGCTGACACATTTTTTAATCAAGTAAATACAAATATTCTCCAAAGCAAGCTTTTGGCTCATGAACACATGTTTTGAAAACAATCTAAGCATTATATACAAATATTTCCTACCCTTAATTATAAGGCTGAGTAGAACATCTTGACCAAAAATAACTGACAAGTTGGCTGAAATTAATGTAATTTAGCATGCACACTGCTCAGTTTTGTGGACTACCCAAGGAAAAAGGTAAACACCAACCCAGCTATAAACCCTTCCATCTACATTGGTGACCTGCCTACATGGTGGTACAATAGTGGCTCAAAAGGTGGGAGTAACCAACCACTATCTGACTGGATTTAAGGCCCACTCCAAAAGATGAAAGCCATACCTGACACAGCTCAGAAAGCCAAGTACCTGAGACTAGATAGGCATGAACCTAAAGGAAAACTATACACTATTTATTCTTGTGCTAAAGGACTATAGCATCAGAATGACTCCTAACAACATTCTGCTATATCCTCAGACCGTTACCTTGCTCAGACATCATCAGAGAAGCTTCCAACTGCAGTAGATGGGAACAAATACAGGGATCCCCAACTGGACAATGCACAGAGGTTAAGACCTTGAAACACCTAATACTAAATGGGATGTCTGGAGCAAATCCCTCCCCTCAAGGCTGAGGGAAGTCTGGGGAAGAGAAGGTGAGAAAAGCCAGTGGGGATGGAGGACACTAAAGAAACAAAATCTTCTAAAAACAACAGGACGGACACATATAAGAATTCAGAGACAGTGGCAGGATGAACAAGGTCTGCGCAGGTTCAGGTCAGATGAGGTCTCACTGCTGAGAGAAGTGCACATAAGCTGCCGACCTAACCAGGAAACTTATAGCCAACTGACAATCAGTTGCAATGGAAAAGTTAGATTTTCTCCAACAGTCTCTCACTGGGTCTACAAACCACACTTAAAGGCAGGCCCCATAGCAAGCAGTAGATGGCCAGCTCAAAAAGAACTCAGTGGTATATTGAGAGATGTTTTGTCTCAAAAGGCTTTGTCTATGCACTTTTTTTTTAACTACTGCTGCAAAGAGACACCATGATCAAGGCCTGATTTTATGAGGAAAGCATTTAATTGGGGCTCACAGTTTCAGAGGGTTAGTCCATTATCATCATGGTGAGGAGCATGGCAGCGTGCAGGAGTAATAGCTGAGAGCAACATCCTGATCCATACGCAGAGAGCAATACTGGCCTGGTGTGGGCTTTTAAATCCTCAAAGCCTACCTCCAGTAATACACTTCCTCTAAAAAGGCCACCTCCAAATCCCTGGTGAGTAAGCACTCAGATATACAAGCCTAAAGGGTCCAATCTTATTCAAACCACCACACTGATCTTTTGCTTGTGTATTATAGTTTCTAATTTTGTGTTTTTATGGGTTTTCTGTGTGTGCTGTGTCTCTGCATATGTATGTGCTCCTCATGCCTTTTGTCTTGTCTTGTTTTTTGCTTGTTTGTTTTGTTCTATTTTTATTTGTTTGGTTTATATGTGCCAAGTTTGTTTTCCAAAGAAAGAGTAATGGGGATGGAGAAAATGTGAGAGGAGATAAGGGAGAAGAAACTGTGATCAGAATAAACTGTATGAAAAAAATCTATTTTTGACTAAAAAAAATTGTAAACTTAAAAATGTAAATTTTGGGTTGCCTATTTTCTAATAAAACACTACTTTAGAAAAATAATGTGACTAAACCTATGTTTCACATGTACAGTTGTACATATACCTCTTGTGACTATATAAGATCCTAATAAGATGCTAGAATGTGATTACACATATATTTTATACATATGATATATGCATATATATGTTCTGAATAAGTGTATCAAACAGCAAATGAAAGCATCTTTAAAAGAAGGACAAAAAATAAGCCAGTGGGGGTAAACTGTCTAGCTATGGATAGTGGGATTATGAAGACCATCTGTTTGTTAATATCTCTATGTAACACTCATGCACACAGGAAGAATATCACTCAACCTAACAATAGTTTATCGCTAGCATTAATACACTGCACTGCTTTATTAGCTGGTACAATCTAATTTTTTTAATTGTTTCTAAACTAAAAACAAACAATGTGTTTTAAACATTTTTCAGTTTATTTTTTAAATAAAAATAAAAAACATAAACATTAACCATGAATAAAAATAAAATAAATTCTTTAGGATCAAAGAGCAAAACTATGAAGACACAGAAGATCAGTATTCTCTTGGGGTCAAGCACAAAAGCTTTAGGCCAGTGAAAAAGCTGTGTAGCACCATAATGATTGATTCAGTTCCTCAAACCCACAGAATCCACCCTGTAGAATGAATCCTAATGTAAACTGTGGACTTTGGGTGAATGCGGTGTGACTCAGGAATATCGCATTTGCCTAGCCTATACAAGGCCCTGGGTCAGATCCCCAAAACCACCAAAGAAATGAAATTAATCACTATAGACTGACTTCCTGTTAACAAATGAGGGCTACACTGATGGGGCAGCGGATACATGAGAGATCTCTGAGCTTTCCTCATCTTTTCCTATGAAACTAACAGTGATCTTCCAAAGAAATGTCTTCTTTTTTAAAAGATTTATTTATTTATTATGTATACAGTATATAAAAGAGAATATCAGATGTTACCATCAATGGTTGTGAGCCACCATGTGGTTGCTGGGAATTGAACTCAGGACCTCTGGAAGAACAGTCAGTGCTCTTAACCTCTGACTCATCCTTCCAGCCCCAAGAAATTGTCTTTTAAAAACAAACAAAAAAAAATACCACTACTGGAGGGCACAGATGATTCTTTAACAAATGGAAAAACATCATTTTCTAGGATAGGAAGATTCACTCCTAAGATGTCTACTGTCTCTAAGATAATATAAATTTAACATTAGCAAATTTAGATAGAGTAGGGGAAGAGGAGAAACTGTACAAGATAATTTTAAATGGTATATGAAGACAAAATAAGCATGCAATTCTGAAAATAAGAATATACAAAGGCCTAAATCTTTCATATATGTTACAAACTCTACAAATTAAACCAAGTGGTACTAGCATACAGACAAACCAGTGAGACGTGACTCAGAAACAGAGCTAACACATCTAAGAATTTTATGTAAACCACAGCACCTCAAATACTGAACAAATATCCATTATTTCAGTTGTGTTGAGGCATCTAAGTAGCCACCTAAATCATACATCCCTTATACCATTCGCCATGTCAAACTGCAAATAGATTTTAATCTCAAACATAAAATATTTAAGATTATATATGTATGTCTTTATAATATATAATTTATAAATTTTTGTAACATAATTTTTAAATATATTTACTCTTAAATATAAAACAGAAATACAAGAAGAAACTCAAACACACACAAACATAATCTACTGATCTCCAACAAAGGAGCAAAGGCAATTCAATAAAGAAAGGATAATCTTTTAAGCAAAAGGTGCTAGAAAACTGGCCACCCATGTGCAAAAATGTGAATCACACTGACTCTACATCTTATGCACTCCCAGTATAGGCTGACAGAGGTAGTGGCAAGAGGATTGTAAGTTCAAAGTCATCCTTGGCTACATAGGAAGTATGCATCATGGACT
Organism: Sigmodon hispidus; assembly: GCA_004025045.1. NCBI lineage: Eukaryota > Metazoa > Chordata > Mammalia > Rodentia > Cricetidae > Sigmodon > Sigmodon hispidus. The sequence goes on along the minus strand of PVIH01000173.1, from coordinate 200,764 downwards.
GCATAACAGCCTGTCTCCAAAAAGAAACCAAAAGTTGGTGGCCTGGGATTAATAAATCATTTTAAAATACAGTATCAAAAGTAAAATCCATTGAAAATAGTTAGGTTTGACTTCACTATTAAAAAAATCTGTGCTCTGAAAATGAAAAAAAAACTATTAAAAGAACAAAAGAAAAGCCACAAACTGAACATAACTAACAAAACACATATCTGACAAAATGTCTCGATCTAAACATATAACAACCCAATTTAAAAAGTGGGTAAAATATTTGGACAGCCCATCAAATAACTGGTAAGCCAGTCAGCATCTGAACATGTTCATAATGAGATGACTATGCACAATAAGGACACAGGGGAACCAGAGCTCTTTCACTGCAAAACTAAAGATGGCAGTTTGGCTGTTTCTTACAAATTTAACATTACAAATCACAAGTCTTACTCTTATGTTCTTATAAATAAAGGGAGGTCACATATCAACACCAAAAATCTACACATCGATGTTTATAACAGACTTACTTATAATTACCAAAACCAGGAAGAACTAATATGATCAGCGGGTGAATGTGCAAACTGGTAAACATCCATGCCAAAGAATACTACTCAGTGATAAAAAAAAAAAAAAAAAAAACCATTAAACCATTAAGACATGTAATCATTTATATATTGCTTAAGTAAAAGAAGCCAGTTTATAAAAGCTGTTGATGTGTAAACATCCCCCTAGCTTGCCTCCTGGGTATTGCAAGCAAGATTCCAGCTTCACAGTGTGCATGCAGAGTCAGAGGGCTCTGACAGGGGCATGCCATGCCACATGTGGGGCATGTCTATATGGTCACCCTTTAAAGAACCACAACCACACTCTCTTTTTCTGCTCACTCTTTCCTCCCTTTCTCTTTCTCTCTCTCTTCCCTTCCCCTACCTGTTCCCCCAATAAACTCAATATGGCTTCCTGGAAGCATGTCATCATGTTCCATTCTCTGTGGGCAAAATACTAACAAAAGCTGCTTGCTGTGTAGTTTCATCCTGTGACACTGTACAGAGGAAAAAGTTACAGGAAGAATAACAGTATCAGCTGTAAAGGGGGACAGAATTTTGGAGCAATGAAACTGTTGTGCACAACACTGTAATGATGTAAACATTATGCACAGCACGAAGTAAATGCCTATGATATTGGTTCACTAAATGTAACAGTGTCACACTAACTGCAAGCTGTTATTAGGAAACCCATATATAGAAAGACATAGCAACTCTCTATACTATGAGTTTAATTTCTTATAGCTTTAAATAGTGTATCAATTGAAAACCTCAAAATGGCTGAATTTCTTTGTAACAATGGCATAAGGAAAAGCACTGCCCAATTTAAAGCCCAAAGTCAAAAAAGAAAAGATAAATTTGATCACACAATCTTTAGAAGACCACAGTGGTGAATTTCAAAAGAAATTCTGGAATTTTGCTTCCTTTATATAAGAAAAGTAGCCTAGAAATCAAGTTTAAAATACAGCAGAAAACCAGTCAGAAAATATTAAGCAATATTTCAATTCTATTATGATCACTGTGCAAATACAAAGTGTATGTCAAAGGAAAAAGCTACATGCTGAGCACTGGGCATTTTAAACTAATGATTTTAGCCCATAAAAAAAAAAAAACAGAATGTCCATTGTTGGGTGTAAGTTCTGTGATGGACTTAGGGTGGCTATTCTGTGCATGGACTGGCACTTCGGAGCCCATTCTCTCCAGAGGAACACCTAACCCAATCTTGATATTAGGATGAGGAAATCAGACCTGCCTAGAGTGGATGCTGAGCTGATCCACCTTGGGACCTTTTGCCCTGGGTGGCGGGGAGGGAAGCTGAAGGCTGAACAGGAGGAGTTGGGAGGGGGAAGGGAGGGAGAGCAAGGGTAAAAAAAACTTTATTTTATAAATAAAATAAGAAAACAGAAAAAAAAGGAAAAAAACAGAATGCCAAATTGAAAGGATATATTTTTTCCACAGCAATTTAATAGGACAGCCATGATATTTGGTGTAGTTACTCAATATTTTTAAATATCTCTATAGAAAAATGTTATACAATACTGTATTCCATAAGTTTTTTACTATATTCAAAGTAAGAAGGAAGGAATTTCCTCTCTGTTTCTTCTTTGCTTTCTTTCCTTCATTTCCTCTTCCCTTCAGTGGTTTTGCTCTAACTGTCCACTAGATGACCTATGTCTACAATGCACAGCTGTCCTGTGAGGGGCTGTAGGTCTTGCAGCTGCCTGAGACTGCCAGAGGGCAGACATCCCTGTAAATGGCCCTTCTTCTTTGTCTACTGCAGACGGTGGTCAGACTAGATCTGGGCAGTATGACGTTGGCAGCATGAAAAAGCCACCAAGCATTAAACGAAGGCTGTAGCTTGCTGACTGGTACAGAATTTACTGTTGCTAAGCCCAGGTATTTTCACACTGTAAGCATTAAGAAGGAAACCACTTCTTTGCTCTGTTTCCCTAGATGACACAATGGCCACACAGCAGTTTCTACATTGCTAAAACTGACTGAGTTCTGTGCTGGTTCATCAGGACATTAAGCCCAAACTCAAATTCATGACGGTTAGAACTTCGTTAAGGCTAGATACTCAGTGGTAAAAAATTGTCTTAGCAATTGTTGCCCAGGGTTCAATCTCTATACACTAGTAAGGGGGCAAAGAAATAAGAAAAAGATTTTATTCACCTATTGTGACATAAAGAAAGGGGTCAAATCCAAATTGTCTTGATTCTTTGAGACAATCAACAGCCAGGTACACATAGTACTGACACAAGCAATCATTGTGTCTACCAAAATTCTCCCAAAGGGCTCCTCACTGCTTTCTTCTGTGATTCAAGGAGGTAGGGTAACAGGCAAGTGTTAAGAGTGACTCAAAATGTCCAAAAACAAAGATTTTTAAAAAGCAGCTTTTACCAAGGACCTCTGAAAACTTCTTAGCAGAAATGCCTGGAAAGTACCTTAGCTAAGGTCTGAGATAAGAAGGCCTCAAAAAGGGAGACATACATATGAGTCACATTATATGGACCCAACAGGTTATATTTAGGAATATATATATGAATACATACAAGCATGTAATAACAATAAACAGAGACAAAGAAGGCAATCGTGGATTTAAAGGTGATCAGGGAAGAATATACGGTAGGAGGAAAGGCAACGGAGATATGTTGTAATTAAATTATAATCTCAAAAATAAATAACTGAGGAAAAAAATCAGGTGCATGAACCTGAATACAGCTGTACTTATTAAGCACAGCTAGTCTAAAGTGAGCTCTTCAACTGTGGATATGGGCTTGGGTACCTACCTGAACATGAGAGTCATAAACACTTCACCAATAATGAAAGCCAACAACAAAAATTAAAAACCAAACACATGACAGACCCAGATGCTTCTGAGAATGCACACCACTTCATTGCAGCGTCAGTTCAGAACACACACTCTCCACTGAGACTGCCAGCACACGAGGCAATGCCAAAGCACACTGCCTAAACCTCCTAGGGACACACTCAAGACTCCTGCCTTCTTCACATGTCATATTCCAGGAAAATGAATCTCTCCACACTATTTCCAACTCCATATCTGTCACACATTTCTCCACTTTCCACCAGACATTTAGTCTTAAAGATTAATCACATCTGCTACATTCTACAGACTTAGCAAATGTCTACCCTCTACCTAGATGTGACTTGTCCCTTCCCAATGTATCTATCAGCCCTTCAGCATACCATTATACTTACCACATCATATCTTCTACATCTCCCTCCATAAGAAAATACTAAGTTTCTCAAGAACAGAAGCCAGAACCTATTGGACATCTACAATAGCTAACAAATATCTGGCATGTAGCAAGAATACCATAAGCAAGTGACATGTGGAATTTGTGTGCTCTAAGTCAGCACTAGGAATGTACCACTACCACAAAAAGACATCAACGATCTCCTGAGATAGGACCCTATTGATTCAAAATCTGGGCCATGAGGTATCCGGTGTGAGCCTCTCCTGAATCTGGTGTCAAACCTAGATTCATACTTTAAGAAAAGGCAATCTTAGTGCCCCCTATCCCTTAAATAATCATCTTTTTCTTCACCCCTATTTCTGGGTTCAAAACTGTTATCAGCAATCTACTAGGGAGTGAATAACAGCAAAACTTATAGTTTCCTGGAAACAGTATCATATCCTCTGTTTTGGCTTTTGCTGACCTGCATGTGATCTCTTTGGAATTCCTTCTTCATTAGACCATCTTTCAGGATACAGCTCAGGACACTACAGTATAAGACCTTCTTCATATTCAGTGTCCAGAACTAGAAAGTCTACACAGACAAAGCATATGGGGGGGAGCATTTTAGGGGTGGGACACAGGAAGATGGGAGTCAATGAGTCAAGGTTCTTTTAAAGTGAGAAAAGCTAAAATTGACCATGGGGGTGCATGTGCATATGCGTAAATAATACTAAGCATTACTGAACTGACTTTAAGTTGAACAGCATATTAATTATATCGCAATAAACTATTTCCTTTAAAAAAAAAAAGTCATCTTTCACCCATTAACTGGCCTTGGGGCTTGTGCTGGCTAGTTTTAAGTCAACTTGACACAAGCTAGGGTTATCTGAAAGAAGGGAAACTCAATTTCGAAAATGACTCTATAAGATCAGGCTGTAAGGCATTTTCTTTATTAGTGACTGACGGGGAAAGGCCCACCCAAAATAGGCTGGTGGTCCTGGGTTCTATAAGACAACAGGCTGAGCAAGCCATGATGAACAAGGCAGTAAGAAGCACCTCTCCTTGGCCTCTCTGTCAGCTCCTGCCTCCAGGTTCCTGTTCTGACTTCCTTGGGTAGTGAACAGCAATGCTGAAGTGTAAGTCAGATAAACCCTTCCCTCCTTAGCTTGCTTGTTGGTCATGATGCTGTCACAGCAATAGAAACCCTAACTAGGACAAGGTGTTACCAGTGTAGTGGGTTATTGTTATGATGGACATGACCACATTTTTTTGGAAGACTGCAGAAGGACTTTGAGCTGGAACAGCCATTGAGCACTGAGAGCTCAACAGGCTGTTGTGTAGGAAGTTGGAAGACAGAACATTGAGAGCAGCACAGATGATGGAGGCCAGGCTTGTGAAGTTTCAGAGGGAAGTTTAAAGACTATTGGGGCCCTTTGTTATTTTGAATTAAGATTCTATGGTTCTGGTTAGCTGGGGCTTGAAGAATCAGCTGTGATTAACAAGATACCAAAATTACTAAATCAAACCTTTGCTTTTCTGGAATACTCAATGCTGGTCAGCTTGGTGGTGGTGGCACACACCTTTAATCCCAGCACTCAGGTGACAGAAGTACTCTCTGTGTATTCAAGGCCAGCCTAGTGGTCTACAAAGTGAGTCCTAGGATATCCAGGGCAACATAAAGAAACAGTGTCTTGAAAAAACCAAAACAGATTAAAAAAAAAAAGAGAGAGAGAGAGAGAGTGCATACTGAGTTATTTACACTGTTGGAGTTTCATTTTGTTTTATTCAGACTGTGACTGTACACTGACTCTTCCCTCCAAAAGAACTTCTTTTTTGATTAATTAATGTCTTCTTTTTTTTTTAAACAGGAGCACAGTTGAGAGACTGAAGTTTAAAAGAAACCTTAGATTTTAAGAGACTAGTTTTTTGTTTGTTTGTTTTTAAGAGTTCAACCTTCAAAATGTTTTAATTTGTAAAGACTGTGGGACTTTTCAAGTTTGTAAAATGTTTTGTGTTGTGATGTCTTGGGGATCAACAAGAAAGGAAAGGTATGGCTTAACAGTGATGTGTTTGCGTGTCAAATTGACAAGGGGTCAATTGTCCTGCTAGTTTTATGTTAACTTGACACAACCAGGGTTATTTAAAAGGATGAAAACTCAATTAAGAAAATGACTCCATAAGATCCAGCTATAAGGCATTTTCTTGATTACTTATCATTTGGGGAGGGCCTAGCCCATGGTGGGTAGTGCCATCTCTGGGCTGATGGTCCTGGGTTCTATAAGAAAGCAGGCTGAGCAAGCCATATGGAGCAAGCCAGTAAGCAGCACCCCTCCATGGCCTCTGCATCAGCTCCTGCCTCCAGGATACTGCCCTGCTTGAGTTCCTGTCCTGATCCTTCAGTGATGAACAGTGATGTGGGAGTGTAAGCCAGATAAACCCTTTCCTCTCCAACCTGCTTCTAGTCATGGTGTTTCATTACAGCAAGAGTAACCCTAAGACAGGGCTCGTGGTTATGAGAAATTTCCAAAAACCTTTCCTAACACATATTTCAATATATTATTAGCACTAAACAATTAAATGTGTCCATTTGTACAGGGATAACCAAACTTTGCACCTGCAAGTTTTCAATTTTTTACATCTTAATTTTCACATAATTTTTCAGATAAGAAAGAAGCATGAAGTGGAAAGCCAAAGAGAAACTAATGTTGGCAAAGACCTTACAGGGCATAGACCTGCACCACTTAATTGGAAAATCCCATGTAAATGTGTGCCTTTAACAAGTTTTATTTTCTAGCTTTATGGCAAAAACAAAACAAAACAAGTATCAGATTTTTGTCAGAGACAGGCTGAAGAAATAGAGCGTAGGTAAGCTTGAATTCCAGGCCTGAAACTTCTGTGCCAGGGAGCTAAGAACTATTCTCAGGAAACATTCCCATCACTCTTCTGCACTGATTGAGCAGGCACGCAAATATAAACAACAGAAAAATCAGGCTAATGTGAGAAGCATACAAGGTACTTTTAAAATCCTAAGGGAAAGAGCAAAGCTGAGCTACCTCCTATAACAACCTACCACCAGGGTGTGTGTGTGTGTCCTGCGATGCATACACTGATACTCAGGTTTGTGTATGTGTGTGCCCTGAGGTGCATATGCTGACATCCAAGTGTGTGTGTGTGTGTGTGTGTGTGTGTGTGTGTGTGTGTCCTGATGCACACACCACTGATTGTGAGAATGTGAATGTTTGTGTGTGTCCCCTGATGCACACACTGATACTCATCCCCAAAGTGGTAGGATTCAGAGATGTGGCTTTGAGAAATATTTAGGTCATGAAAGTAGACCCATGGATGAGATTAATAGCCTCATAAAAGAAACTTCAGATATCCAGATTCCTTCTGCTCTAAGAGGACACAGGGAGAACACAGCCTCTATGAAGTACAAACCCACATCTGATACCAAATCAGACAGTAATCTGACACTGGACTTCCAGCCTCCAAAACTATGAAAATAAAATTCTGCTTTCTATGCCACCTGGTCTGTGGATTTCTTTACAGCATCTCAGACAGACTAAGGCATCTAGTAAATACTCATTGCACTAGCAAATCAAAAGCAATGGATGATCATCGGGTCCAGTTTTTAAAAAAAAAAAAAAAAAAAAACCTTTCACACAGCATTTTTCCTGTGTTTTTTTGTCACTGAAGAAAATTTTAGATCCTTGAGATGTGATGATAAATCAGTGATATGGATGAAACTTATGCTTATAAATATGCTAAAACTCTAAAATATCTCCCATGACTGTGGTTCTCAAAAGTGAAATCACCAATAAACAATGAGTGGCCCTTGTACTTACAAGAGAACATTTGCAACAATGGCGTTCACGTCAAACAGGGTATCAGTGGGGAATTCTCTGAGCAGTATGTTGCCTCTACAAAAAAGTTTTAAAAGCATGTTATTGAAGTTCCTCCTTACACTCTAATTTGCTTGGCTACCTCATACATAAGTTCTTTTTTTTTTTTTTAAACTTTATTTATTTGCCTTGGTGTTTGCCTGGAACTGGAACTACAGACAGTTGTTAGCTGCCATGTGGGTGCTGGGAAGCGAACCCGGGTCCTCTGGAAGAGCAGACGGTGCTCTTAACCGCTGAGCCATCTCTCCAGCCCCCATACATAAGTTCTTATCTGTATACTGCATATATCTATCGGACTGCTGGTACATAATATTCTCAAATATATGCCAACTTACTGAGTATGCACTCAAATAAGTATGTTCATTTTGAAAAGTCAAAATCTGTATATATACACAGAGAAAGAGAGAAACAAATCCAAATCCAAAAGAGACTTCCTAATAGCATCTTCATCACATGCAGGTTTCCAGATGGGCTTGGAAAGGAAGCAAATGAGAGAAAAGTTTCCTGCACAAAAAGGCCCTCTCTGCTTCCTAGGCCACATCTCCAGGTCAAGATGACCGGCTCACACAGAGACGACCCACCACCTAGACACCAGTGGGTGGATCCATAGGAGTTGGCAGGGCTACAGGACACCCAGGCTGCTCTGTGCATCTGAGTAGGAACTCACAGAAGACTGAGGGAGTACTTGATTACTCTCCAGCTTTTGTAAAGAAGAAAATGAAAGCTCACAAAGGCTACCCTGGCACAGTGATGTGGTATGTACTGTTAATAGTCTTAAACTATCCATCTACATTGGTATGTCAGTGACCAAAGAGAATTTACCTGAATAAATATGCCTTCATCAGACCCTCTTCTTTCCCACAGTACCTTGATGCTTCTTCTTTGGCACAGTTAACCTATAAAAGATTATATCAGAGTATAAGGTATGCATCACAGGGTTTCGTTTCACCGTCAAGAACCCAAGGAGAATAAGACATTACCAGCTGTCTCCAGGCTAAAGTCTGCCCCTCACTTTTTCTGACTTGACGCTTCCACTGCTCACTCAAGTGCTCAAGGAAAGCAGAAAGGAAACATTCTCTGATACTCAAAGTGATATTTAATTTTCCACCAGTTTACATTTAACTCAATTTTGCAAAGCAACTAGAAGGTAAGGAGGTAGAATGGGAAAGAAATGCTTACGGAAAGATAAGCTACCATGAGGAAAACCAGACAGCAGAGGCTGAGGATGTAACTCAGAGACACTTAGCAGAAAGAACTCAAGCTGGGTCTACGACAGCAACTCTGCGCACAGGTGGGGCTGGTAAGTTCTGCTGGTTTCCTAACCCAGTCCTTTAGCCACAAAACCATGCTTTGAAAAAAATAAAGTGCTATGTTAGAAAGCTTTTTTAGCCTCCACCTAAACAAAGGCTGGAGAGGCAATCATTTTGTTCTGAATTTAAGGGTTTTGGTTGTTTGTTTTGTTTTTTAATAGAGTGGGGGTTTTGTTCTTGCTAATTTATTTATACAGAATTTGAGGAAACAGAATGAAAACTGTGAAAAAAATTACAAAAGGGGAACTGGCAGGAAAAACATAAGGAACAGAAAATGAGAATTAAGTCAGTTGTAACCAAAAGAACTTTAGTAAACTAAACTTTAGTTTTTAACTTTGAAGTCCAAAGAATAGGAATGTTTGGTGTTATGACAATAAATCTGTGTACTCATTCATTGTGATCTGAAGACATGCCATTATGTCAGTCACTAGGAATACAATTAAGTTTCAAATAAAAAAAAAAAACCTTTATTTTAAACTTATATTTAAAAAGTATAAACATTAAATAATATATAAAGTTAAGTGCCATACATAAAAACAGTAAAGGGTCAGAGTACACCAGATAATTTGAGATAGATAATCAAGGAAGGCTTCTCTGAGGAGGTGACATTGGCACTAGGAAGGGAAACACATACATATATAACGCGAATGAGGTGAAGATACCTCTTCTCTATATCTATTCTCTACCTGTGACTAGAGAGACAGCACAGTCAGGCCTGTGAGTACCATGGAATTACCAGTTCATTTCTAAAGTTTATTTTTATTTTCTGTCCATGATTGTCTGTATATATGTATGTGTACCACATGTATGTCTGGTAATGGTGGAAGCCAGAACAGGGCATCAGATCCCCTGAAAGTGGAGTTACAGATGGTTGTGAGCTGCCACGTGGGGGTCGAGACTTAACTAGGTCCAATGCAAGAGCAGCTGATGCTCCTAACCACTGAGCAGCTCTAACCATCACTTCTGAATTTTTGTTTAAATTTTTACCCAGAGTTCATGAGGGATGAGTGCTGGTAACAAAAAACGTCTATACAGAAAGAACCCACACACTTAAAGGGCAGAATCTGTAGTATGATTGTTTTTTGTAAGGTGCACAGACTGTCATAACTTCCTGTAGAGGGTCTGCTGCAGACACGAAGAGGGACAACAGTCACCCCTAGAGAAGTGGGTAGCTGAACTGAGGACAAATAGTGCCTACAGAGAAAGCCAGTAGGCACTAATCTGAAACAACAACAATCACCGGGAGACTTCTCATGTAAAGATAAAGTAAATGGAAGCTTAGATATTACCCAATCCAACACATGTGAAAACTGTCCATAATACTCCATGGCAAATTTAAATTTTTTTGGAAAAAAAATATATTTTCAAATTTAATTTCAAATTTAATAAATAAATTTAATTCATTCTAAAAAGTATCCAAACTATAACATGAACAATTATAAAAACAAAAAAATAGAAAATCAAAAAATATTTTAGGCACCTTAATTTTTTGCCTTCCATTTTTACTAATAGAAATTTAATAAACAACCAAATTGTGGCTGATGTGAAATATTTGTAGGACAAAAGGACAAAACCATGGGCTTGAAAATGCCATGACAGAATACGTTATGAAATGCAGTTATGTTCTCAGAGCTGGGGATTTACCAGCTCCTCTCCTCTCCATGCACCATTACATAATCATCTGAAGCTATCTTTCTTCACAGAGGTAAAAAGCAAGGAAAAAAAAAGTATTTTCTCAGTTTGGAAAACGGTATGAAGCTAATGTGTTTTTAGATAAGCAGTCTAAGGTCATTGTAAATATCTGTCACTGAAATTTTATTAACATTAAATATCCGTCTACCTTTGAGACTGAAATCCCATAGTCCTGCAGAGGTCTAACGGCTTCTTTTAGTTCTTCAAGAAACACAGAGTTACTTAGAGAACCTAAAACAAGAAATGTTGAATGAATATTTGTGAATCTGCTCTCTTAAAAAAATGAATTGTTTAAAATTAAAAGTAAAATCTGAACACACACACACACACACACACACACACACACACACACACACACAAAAATGTGACTAGCCTTCAAAGCAACAAGAACACATCCAGCCACATATCTTCCTATTATTTTTTATTCTAATTTATTATCACAATATGATTTTCTAAATTACCTTAAAAACTTCTTATTTAAAGCATATGATAAAAAGAATAAATTCAAGGCAGATGGTAATAGCATACACCTTTAATCCTAGCACTCAGTAGGCAGAGGCAGGCAGATCTCTGTTAGTTCAGGGCCAGCCTGGTTTACAGAGTTCCAGGTCAGCCAGGGCTACACAAAGAAACTGTTTCGAAAAAACCAACAACAACAAAAAGCTTAAAACTAATGTGGTATTATTCCTCCAAGTTTAACACCATATACACAGTTCTTATACATATATATAAAACTTTCAAAATTAATTTAAGATCCCAAATCACAATTAGAATCAAAGAATGACCAGAGCTGTGAATTCCTTTTGGTAATTCCAATACAGTTGTACTGTCACTGGCATAAAGGTTTAGATGAAACCATCTCAATTATGTTCAATAGTCATCTTAATTAACTCAGTATAAATAATGACACAATCAAAGCAGAATATAAAATATTAAGCTAAAGCATTGCTTAAACTACACATCTAGTTTTTTTTTAAAACTGCAAAAATATCTAGCTAGATGTAAAGAAAAGAATAATAAAGTATTCTTATAGAAATGACTGCATGAAATCCAGATGGCTGAATTAGTGTTTTCCATGAAGTAAGCACATGTGTAAACCACCCACTTAATCCTCATACTAAACTTAGAAATCAATCACTAGGCATCACAGCTGATAAGGAAAGAAAAACGAAAGCTAAAATACTTGGATTCTTCCAAGCAGGCAGATCACAGAAGCAGCTTTATAGCGCATACTGTTACAAATCACAGAAGTTCCCACTGAGTGCAGTGAAATAAACATCACAAGAACTGTGTAAGAATTTTAAAAGATACTTACCAACTTGACAAAAATAAGCTAAAGAAGCCTTTCCTGGCTGCAGTGTGCTGAAATATTGCTGAGGACTCAGTTCTGAGAGGGAGTCTTCAGTTGACTGGTAAAAACTGCACATCAAAACCAATGTGACCCCAGCTCTAAATGCAATGAAGCCAGAAGACATCATGTGCTGTAGTGAGATGTATGCGCCAGGAGATGTGTCTTGTTTTCTTCACTCCTGTGTCCTACTGCCTGAGTAAATGCCTGACACAGAGTAGGAGATCAATAAGGTCCTGTTAGATGAATTAGTTAAATGAAGGGAGTTAAAGACACCAGATGAATAGTTAAATCACTACATTACTTGTTTGCTAGAATTTTATTTCCTTCTAGTAAGAAAGAAACTCTGAGGGGGTGCTGTGTGTGTGTGTGTGTGTGTGTGGTGTTGATATTGATGTTGATTTCTGTGTTTGGTTTTCGAGACAAGGTTCTACTTCAAACTCACAGCACCCTGTTGTTGTCTTTTGAGAGTTTGAATTATAGATATTCAATACCATACTCAGCTTAATTTTTGATAATTGCAAAAGAAATCTAGGATATCTACAAAATGCTTAAGTTTCATAGATTTTTACTACAGTACGTTAAGCTGACATTTTTAAACATTCTAAAATTAATTATTGAATCCATTTTTTTAATTTTCTGTGTTATACAATGAACTCAAAGCCTTGTGCAGACTAGGCAAGCATTCTACCGCTAATATTTAGCTCCAGCCATCTACTTTGAAGTCAAGATATCACTCAGCTGACCAAGCTAGCCTTGAACTTATGATCTTTCTACCCCAGACTCCTGAGTAGCTGGAAGTATAGGCCTATATCACCAATGTCTCTACTCATTTCTAAAATTGGGCATTTTGTTTGATCCATTTACAGCTGATGTACAACAAATACTCCAACAACTGCTGAGTACCATTTGGATGAACGTGAGACATCCAAAGTCTGCTATGGATTTACTACCTTTTAAATCTCCTGCAAGAGATCTACTCACATTATACAAGAACATTCTTTCTGGACATATGTGTACTTTAATGCTTAGAACATACGATTTTACACTGCTTAGACATGGAAACCTTTCTCAACTGACTGGTGCAGTCCTACTGTCTGAAGCCAGTCTGGGCTAGCCTCCTCCTATCACCTTGGGTATATGCATCACTTTCCTCCTGTCCTGCTGTCAGCTTTGTCTGAAGTTTTGCTTTTCTTGGAATGAGTACAGTTTTTATAATGATGATATATACTGTCAAAGTTTAAAAGATAGCTTAGGCAAGCACTTTACCACAGAGCTATACTCCTAGCCTCTAGGAAAATTAAGATAGTATAAAATGTCTACCATATTTACAAATGTCTACCACTTTACAATATAAGTGAGAATTTTCATCTTTTAATCTGAATTAGAACCTCTATATTTCAAATACAAGATCACTATTTCAAATAGGTAATGGAAACAGAATTTTTCAGCAAACAGTAAGATGACAACTTTATGAGAAAAATCATATAACACTAGCTACATGCTCCATCCACTCAAGATTATCCCTAGAGATCAGGTGAGAATGAGACTAATAATTCATGAATTACTTAATACTTCTGAAATTCATTAGGCCATGTTACTACCATTGAGCAGATTTGCCTTTAGTTTTTAATTGAGTTAAGTGTTTTTGTTTTTTTTTTTAAAAAAAAAAAAAAAAAAAAAAAAAAAAAGCTCAAAGTAAAATGAGAAGTGACAGCTGTATATAAAAAATTTAGCCTTAGAAGCTGGAGAGATGGCTCAGCAGTTAAGAGCACTGACTGTTCTTCCAGAGGACCAGGGTTCGATTCCCAGCACCCACATGACAGCTCACAACTGTCTGTAGTTCCAGTTCCCAGTTCCAGGCAAATAAATAAAAATAAATTCAAAAACAATTAGTTTTTAAGATTCCTAATTAAAAGGAATCTTTGTCATTAAAAACTGATTATACATTCTAGCCATTATAAGCAACCTATTTCAGGGCTGCTTTATATTAAAGGGAACATTTGAAAATAGGTCACCCACTATTTTCTTTGTATTCTGGAGGAAACTGCATGTATTTCTGTGGCTAAGAAAATAACTATAGAACATTCGTTCCTATATAAAATAACAATAACCTAATTGAGCTGCAAAGCATTAGGTTAAATTACAACGAAAAAAATCAAGCATCAATTATTTTCTTGTCTTGAGGATACAATTCAATTACTTTAGCCTACACTGGACATTTGGTACTCAGTTTCTCTCCCCATCAATGTGCTTTGCAGCTTGGAAAGTTTGATTGTACATCCAAAGCAAACTTTAAATGCCTTTTTAATCTAACTGGACAGATGAGATTACATGTGTAAAAGTGCTGTGCAATTTATCAGTTAGGGACCAGAGATAGGAATGTTATCAGTAATTTCTCAATCATTCTACCTTAGGTAATATTTGACGATTTAAAAATTACATAAAGCACAGAGTATATGGGCTCCACTTGTTGAATGTAGGAGACACGAGGTGAAAAGAGGGGCAGAAGACTTAACATATTTCACAATACCAAAAGCCAAAGTTATTGGAAATAGTTGCCAATATCAAAACATCTATATCTCAATGTCTCAATTACCTATTGAGAGTGATTATCTCTAAGGAAAAAACTGAGGCAAGAATAGATATCAAGGAAACTTTTGAAACCCACAAACCATTCCTTTTTTTTTTTTACTTTTCTTAACTTTTCCAGACATAATCTCACTATATAGTCTAGTTTGGCTTCATGATAATCCTCTTGCTGCAGCCTTCAGTGCGCTAGGATTACAGGTATGAGGTGTAGTAATCATCCCTGGCTCAAATCACTTCCTTAAATAAATCACCTCATTTTTATTTCAGAAGTTATTTTTTTTTTAATTTATCTAACTGGTATCAGATCCCCTGGAACTGGAATTACAAACAGTTGTGAGCTGCCATGCAGTTGCTGGGAATTGAATCCAGGTCCTCTCGAAGAGCAACCAGCACTCCCAACCTCTGAGCCATCTCTCCAGCCCCTCAAAAGTTATTTTTTTAAAAAGACTTATTTATTTATTATGTATACAGTATACAGAAGAGGGTTCCAGATGTCATTGTAGATGGTTGTGAGCCACCATGCAGCTGCTGGGAATTGAACTCAGGTCTTCAGTGCTCTTAACCTCTGAGCCATCTCACCAGCCCCCTCAAAAGTTATTTCATACTCTTCTCTTTCTTCAGATCCTGCAGAATTTCACCTCTTTTTTGCATATTATTAAGCTTCCATGGCTTCTATTATTAATCTAATCTACCCTGTCTAGCTACAAAAAAAAAAAAAATGGACACACTTATCTATGAAAAATAAAAAGTATTTGCTCAGTCTTGTTCTCCCTACACAAGGATCTTTAAAGGACAGAGAATGTGAGTGGAAAGATTATCAGCAATCACAGAGGAAAAATAAAGATATGGAAAAGTTACTAAAAAGCAGTGCTTGAGCCTTCACAAGTCTACACACCTACACAAATTGCAGAGAACCATGGGAAAAATGTGGCCTGGCTCCTGGATGTTGTAGATCCTTTGGTTCCTGCCTGTTCACAGGTGTAAGGCAGGTGTCACTGAGCTTCCTCATTCCACCTCCACTGAAGTCCTTTATGATACCATGTGATTTCACTGCCGGGAAGGGAGGTAAGAAAACAAGGAGTATCAATCTACAATTTCAAGAGCCAGCATGTGATAAGCAACCTTTATTTTCTTCTGTCAAAGTCACCAGAAATGCTCAAAATGGTAGCTATCATATTCATGTGAACACATCACAGAGAACCCCTAGCTAATGTGTCACAAGCTTAAGAAAGAAATCTTGTAAAACGTTACGCCGTCAAGATTTGAGGAGCTACTTCTGCAGTATAAACTAGTCTATGTCCATTAGCACACAAGCTATAACTGAGCAGCTGCCTTGACAGAAACTCTAAAACACTGGCTAGGAGATCAAGCAGAGCTCAAAATTGGTCTGGGCCTCACAATAAAAGGCTTATTGGCAATGGCAATCAATGAATGAGTCACATGAAGTTGCTAAAGCTGTGACTTTATCTGGAGACAATACATACCTAATGAATCTACAATAGGTGTGTACTGAGATTCTTGCAGCTAATGAGCTTATTTCAAGCACTAAGGGGCTTGAAAACAGACTATCTGAACTGAATTGTAGCAGCTGTTAGTTATATCTGACAAGGTATGCAAGCACCAGCAAAGATAGGCAATATACAAAGATAAATCATAACTTAGACCCACACTACTCCATGCTCACAGAAGTATGCTGATGAAACCACTCAGCCTCAAAAAGAGGCCATATACTCCAAAGACAGTTTGAGATGTGACCAAGATAATGATAAAACTCTCATAGTTTTTATCTCTCTCTCTGGACAAAGCCAGAGACCATGAAGAACTACGTTCTGGGGCATGCAGAATGAGAACTACTTGTTGCTGATCCGGAATGAGTAAGTTCTGGGTACTCAAGTTCTCTGAAGAAACTGCATCCTGTACAGACTCTGCAGCATGCTTGCGCAGAACATCATAAAACAAGAACCCAAATCATCTTGCACTACCTCTTCCTGCCCCTTTTAATCACCATTTACTATCCACCTTTGTATCTGGCTTAATATTTTTAGCATGTGGAATGCAGACAACTTTGCCCAACCCAAAAACTACTGAGATAAAAAAAAAAAATCTAAATGCTACAAATTCCCCTACTTGAGTATGGTTCACCTGATGACCCTACCCTTATACCACTGAATAAATACACTTAGGCCTTTCTTTTCATTTTACCATTATTGTATGTGTATACGCATGATTATATACAGACAATAACTACTGCCTGGTAAACTACTGGCTCAGAATGTGGAGTGCAATACAGATCTTAAACCCCTGTGCAACATGCACTTAGTGAATGGAGGATGGAGCAGCAACTCTTCAGCAGAGCATAGGAAAGGAGTATTTAGGAAAGGATGGATTTTGGATGCTCCTGTAAATACTCCATCAGCAACACTGACAGAGATGACATGGTGGTGAGATGTTCACTCTGAAAACACAGGATTCCCTCTAATCTTGCATCACTCTGATTTAATATCAAGAAAGAGAGAGAGGAGAGATGACAAATTTCATGTAGTGGCCCAATATAAAGTCCTTTCTCACTTATTTAAAGCACTAATATAACGTTTATTTTTGTACCTCTGGGTCTCAAATGAAGATAGCACCACCCACTCCTACACACAAGACTAATACAAGTGTAATATCATTCTAATTCTTGCATTCTGGGCAAACACCAAACTGTTATTGCTCTCCCACACACACCCGCTCCAAATTTTATGCCAAGGACATCTTTCTAGTTTGCAGGTTTCAAAGAACTACTTTCCCCTTGCAGAAGGCCTTAACATTCATCTAATCCCAGTATCACCGGTGCTTAAGGACCATTTCCCAAGAGATTACTTACAGTTTCGGCTGACGTTTTATTTTATTCACTTCCCTTGTCTCGTGCTTCCTCCTACTCCAGAAAAAAAAATGAATAAATAAAATAGATAGATAAGTAAATAAATAAATAAACTGATCGATCGATCAATCAATCAAAACCAGGGTCCGTCGGCAACCCCAGAAACAGGTGTGCTGAATCAGAAGCCGGAGCTCCACACACAGCCTTCCTATAAAAACGCTGCCGGATGCGGATGTGCTCGCAATCCTGCAGGCAGCATCCCGAGGCCCACGCCACCTACCTGCAGGAGACCTGTGCGCAGGGACCTTGTGCAAAGAACTAAGAGGTCTCCTCGGACTGCACTTCCCGCCACCCGAGAGGAGGCGGAGCCAAGAGGCGGGGCCGCGGCTGGTTCCCAAGGCAGCCCGCAAACGACTACGCCTACCTGAGAAAGCTCACCACCCCTGGCCGCCAGTGCCTTAGTCTCCTGGGTAAAAAAAAAAAAAACACAACCCCCGAGGCTCCGCCTTCTCCTCGTGCTCCTTACGTAAGAGATCCTCCAACCAATGGAAGGCCGACGGGGCGGGACGAGAGCAACCCCAGGTGACAGAATCAGGAATCCTCCCGCCGGCGCGAGCCGGTCTTGCAGTTGTTGGGCCAATCAGAAGCGTGGGTGGGGAGAGGGGGCGGGCAGAAAAGAGAAGGCCAATCAGATCAAGGCATCCTGGAGTGACGGGTTCTAAGGCCCGTGGTCTTCCGAGTGCGGCGCTCAGAGGGCGTGCCCACCCGGGCCAATCGCTGGCAGCTCACAGTGCGGAGCGAGCGCCTCAAATGCTCGGGTTTCTCAGCTGATTGTCTCCAGCCGAGAGTTGTTTGCTGCTGCTGCAGCTGCGGAGCGGAGCCGCGGCAGGAGGAGCCGAGCCCCCCCGGGGAGAGGGGGAGGCGGGTCCGAGGGTAGCCGCGGCCACCGCGCGGGGACTGCAAGTGCTGTCACTGTGCTGCCCGGGACCGCAGGCTGGGGCGGGTGGGAGGTCCGGGAGGGGGCGCTTAGGCTGCTTCCTTTCCCGCGCTCCCGTCTCTGCTGCTCTCATCCCCTCATGAGGGTGTCAGTGCCGGGGCCGGCGGCCTCCGCGGTCCCCACGGCTGGCCACGAACCCTCGACGCCCGGCGGGGACGCCGTCGCGGCCTCGGGGGCCGTGGTACCCGGGTCGGTGCAGCTGGCGCTGAGCGTGCTGCACGCGTTGCTTTACGCAGCGCTCTTCGCCTTTGCCTACCTGCAGCTGTGGCGGCTGCTCCTGTACCGCGAACGACGGCTCAGTTACCAGAGCCTCTGCCTCTTCCTCTGTCTCGCGTGGGCAGCGCTCAGGACCACGCTCTTCTCGGCCGCCTTCTCCCTGAGCGGCTCGCTGCCCGTGCTGCGGCCGCCCTCTCGCCTCCACTTCTTCCCGCACTGGCTGCTCTACTGCTTCCCCTCCTGCCTCCAGTTCTCCACGCTCTGTCTCCTCAACCTCTACCTGGCAGAGGTAAGGCGGGAGGACCGGCGTGCGGGGTAGCGGGGCCGCCGGGATCCACTCCCGCCGAGATCGACGGGGGGGGGGGACCTGGGGGAGGTGGCCGGAGAGCAGCCTGGGGACACTGAGGCACTCCGGTCTTTCCCTCTCCCTCAACTTAAGCGGCTGATGGACTCGGTGACTGAGAGGGTTAGAGAGCTGTAAGAGTATGCGTGCCCCGACAACTTAAGACTGTGGGACACCCTTTGTTCGGTGTTCCAGACCTCCACGGTAAGGCGTTGGTAGCGATCGCAGAGCGGCATCGTAAGAAGTCACAGCTCCGGTAGCTCTGCCGGGGCTGGACCGGGTTGAGGGAGGTTGGATGCTGAGGTAGCGGCAGCTCTGCCGAAGCTGGACCGCTGCCAGCCATTACGTCACCAGGCAGAGCTGTTCCTCCGCTATTGTTGCTGCGTTTCTTTTATTAGAAGCTTATACTCCACACACACACACACAATATCCTTAACTGTGGCTCGATACACCTTACACAAATTCTGATCGATCGTTCCCCTCGGCGGGATGAACGATCAATAACCAATGCTGTGGGACAGCCGAAGGACCTCCATAAAGCCCTTAATGTTTGTCCCAGCTGCTGCTTGCTTTGGCGAATCAGCCGGTCTCTCGCAGCATAACCCTTTGATGAGGAGCTAATTAGAAGAAACAAGCTTAGCCTGTGCCTGTTGCAGAAACAAACCACGGAACTGTTTTTTTGGTTTTCAACAACTTGTTTAATAGCTGTAGTCCAATCACACCCCCTTTCTCTTTTACGGGGAATTGCTGGTTGAATTGCATTGTTCTGCAGCGCTTAAGTATTTGACCCATTTCAGACAGGTTTGGGGTAGATGATTGTCAATCATGTATATCAGTGCTGTTTAAGGCTTAGTATTTTCAGGCTTACCTCCCAAAAGTCTTCCTTTTCCTCAAAATCTAAGCTTAGGAGAGGAAGAAAAAGGTGACATCATACACTTAATATTGACTAATATAGAACAGTATTGGTCTATGCAGCTAATCCTCTCAAAGGCTTTTGGAGGTGATAACAGTTCCAAGGAAAAGTTACCCCCTAAAAAAGCACTTCTGAATTAGATTATATTTCCAACATAAACCAACTCTTTTTCTCTCTCAATATGAAAGCATTGCATCATTTTAAAAGCACAATTATAATTTCAGCTGTTCACCATACTCAAAACAATTGTTAAGTAACAAAACCTAACTTTATTTTTACTCTCCAGCCTTTGGAAGCTACACAATAACACACACACAAAAAAAAAAAATCCAAACCTTAAGCAAAAGAAAAAGGTGTATGTAATTATAAATCACATAAACATACTCTAATGCTGTCATTTATTTGAAGGTGGTTCTTATCCAGTTGCTTAAGGTATCATAACATTTATTTATAGATAAACTGATTGTGAGTTCTTCTTGACACGACTTTTAATAGAACATTAATAATCACCCATCACTGCAGCTTTACTTTAGCTTCAGATGCAGTTAATCTACCTGAAAATGATTAGAAGCCCACTTGCTAGAAGCATCAAATACCTTGCCATGTGTGCCTCCCGCAAAACACACACACATATGTCTTGACTTAAATCATATGTGTGATTCACTGGGCTTTTCCAAGTAGCTAACCACCCTTTCACTTGAGGTATAACACATAGCCATAAAGTACACAATCTTAACATGAGGCTAGATAAGATTTTATATATGTATACATCCAAGTTACTGACAGCCTGAGTAAGAGACCTTAACACAATATTTCTCACCTGTGGGTCGTGACCCCCGTGGGGTTCAAACTATACTTTCACAGGGATTGCCTAAGACCATTGGAAAACATAATTTGTAATAGTAGTAAAATTTTAAGTAGCAGCGACAGTAATTTTATGATTGGGGAGCCACCACACCATGAGGAATTGTATAAAAAGGTCACAGTTTAAGGAAGGTTGAAAACCACTTCTTAAGGGTTCACTTGTATCTTCTACCAGCCAGTACCTCTCACTCAAAGGCAAATAAAGTGGCCAAAACATTACAATAGAAAAAATATTATATTTAAGCCAAAATTCTTTAAAAAAAAAAAAGTACTTCTAGAACTAAGAAATGAAAAGGATCTAGATAAAATTTTCACATTTTTTTCTGATATTATAAGTAAGGGAACATTAAAGTCTGAAAGTCTTATTAATCACTTGTAGCCAGGTATCTTGGAGCACATGTCTTTAATCCCAGAGGCAGAGGCAGGTGGATCTCTGAGTTCCAAACCAGCCTGGTCTTCAAAGGCAGTTCCACACCTGACTCAGTCTCAGTGTTGTGGGGAGAAAACTGGATTTGCCAGGAGTGGAGGCTGAACTGAGCAATATTGGGACAGTGGGACCTTGAGAACTCTTGCCCATGCTGGGAGGTGGGGGAGGATGGGGAGATGTGGAGAAGAGAGAATGACCTGATGTGGTGGGAGGGGGAAGGGACCTTGAATAAGTATATACAAGGAAAGAAAATGTGACTTTATTCATAATAAAAAAAAAAAAGTTTAAAAAAAAAAAAACAAAAACCAGGAACTGGCAAAAAAAAAAAAAAAAAAGGCAGTTCCAGGACAGGTAGGAAACCCTATCTTGAAAAACAAAAACAACAACTAAGTATTACTTGTTTGTGTGATACACTTTTTCAAGAAGAAACTAAACTGCTTACTCTAGAACATATAGTTTTCAAAGTATTGTACTAAAAACTTTTTGCACTATTTGTCTTTAATAAAACTAACAATTTTAGGGCACACAGTAATACTTGAATAAATTCATCTTTCTTAAAACCTGCTTTAAAATATACAATTTAATCAGAATTTATTTCTTAATTCATTACAGAAAATAGGTATTTATATTTAAAAGAGTATTTGAAATCAGATGTAATGAATCATACCTATAATCCTAGCACTCAGGCTGAGGCAGGAAAAATGTTATGACTTTCAGACCAGCCTAAAGTACATATTTCTAAGACAATATGGCCTATATAGCAAAAGTACTTAAAAGGTGAGTATGTTAACACCTATTTGTAATCCTTGCACCTAGATGGCAGAGGCAGGAGAATCTCTATTTATACATTGCAGGACTCTGCTACAAAAAGAGTGAAATTGTTTTTCTTGTGTTGTTTTGAGGTAGGCTCTCTATGTACGCCAGGCACTTGCTTCAGCCTTCCAAACTCTGGGAATTTTATATGTGTACCACCATGCCCAGCTCTAAATTACAATTTTTAAGTAACAATTTCAAGTAACTGGAAATATAATTTCCATTGGTCATTCTGTGTTAGTAAAGTTTCTCTCTCTCTGAGTTGTTTATTCAGTATTTTGTTTTCAGATGGGCTTGCTAATTAGCTCAGGCTGGCCTGGAATTTGCTATGTAACCCAAGATGGTATCAAACTTAAAATTCTCATGCCTCAGCTTCCGAAGTGATGGAATTTTGGGTATGTGCCACCCAGCTTTTAAATTTTTCATACTATAGCAAAATCACAGGGAAAGTTTGTTAACAAAAACAAAACTATTATTTGATTTTTATCCCAAAGTATTGTCTTTACTGTCTCTCATATTAAATATTAATTTCACTTTACTTTTAATTTAAAACATTGTGTCTATTTCTGATGAATTATAAACATTCCAGCTTTTCATTATAAAGAACCATGGATCAAACCTTAAGGTATAGCCCATCAGTTAAAAGCACTTGCTGCTCTTGTAGAAATCCATTCAGTTCCCAGCTGCAGCCTAAGGTAGCTCACTGTATAACTTTAGTTCTAGGAGTTCCAACACACCTTCAGTCACATGCACATCCCACACACAGATCCATAGTTTAAAAATAGAATCACAAATCAGTATAAATATAGAAAACAGCCATTACTACTTTGAACACATTTTTGATGAATCTTCCAAAACACATGGTTTTTAAAACTTAAAAACTGCATAAACCATTCTTTCATCTGGTTTATTGATGAATGAAATTGAGCTAAATGTAGTCCTTTCTTAAAGGATTGGACTTTTCATCTTCTCATATATAACTTCCCAGAAATAGATTTTTGGAAGGAGAAAACTACAATAACCTAATTGAACTTTTTTTTGGCAAGATCAGCAGAGCATGACATTTACCAGATGAAATTTTGTACTCCTATGTTTTTACTAGTAAAGATTTAAGGCTTTAAATAGATTATTTTATGATTCTCCATTAGAATGTATAAAGAGACAACATAATAGTATACTACCTTTGGAATACTGTGATGCATGCCTAATAAATGAATTCATCTTTGAGACCCATATTGACATTTTTCCCTTCCAGTTTTTGCAATATAAAAGCTAGTTGTTTAATCAGTACAAAAATGCAATTAATTCTAATGCCAAAGAGTTATTATATTTAAAATTTGAACTTTTACATTCATGGATGCTATTAAGGTAAATGTACAATTCTAAATAGCAATGGCACTTTAAATAAGATGTAATTCAATTCCATGTATTCTGGTTTGTTATATTATTTTCCACAAATGTATTTTTGCCACCTAAAATGAAAATCCCTAAGAACAAGTTATTTTTTCATGTTTTTGTCTCACAGCAACTATGACTTTATTACTGAATAATAATATAAAACCCTATTTTGATGAATATTTTAGGTAAATTATGTATAGGTTGTCTATAGTCTTTTTATTTTGTACTTAGAGAATATACATGTTATGAATGTATAGATCATCTTGGTTTAAATAGAGAAAAGGTTAGTTATAATTATAACTGGTGAAATATTAAGCACAAAGCTACTTATAGTATAGTAACTGAAAAGTCTACAAAATAGATGCCTCATATCACAAATTACTCTTCAATGGAAATGGATTAGTTCAGTGTTTGACTTCTATCAGCAAGAAATACAAACTGCTTTTATCTGAACCTACTCAACCTAGTCTTTAACACACTAACTTATTTCTGCATTTCTATGGCTGTGAGTCTGTATATATTCTGGATATATAATACAGAAAGCAGGATCTAAGTAATTTACATTGAATGGATTTAATATTTTCAAAGCATTTTACAGCATCATTACTGTGAGAACCTAATGATCATCAAAACAGAATATGTAGATACAGATGCCTTTGGAGGCCAGAAGAGAGCATTGCTTTACTGGAACTTGAGCTCCAAGCCATTGTTAGCTACCTGCTGTGGGTGCTGGGACCCAAACCTGCATCCTCTAAAAGAGCAACAAGTGATTAGCTATTAAGACCTCTCTCTAGCCCTATAAAATAAAATCTGAGAAAGAGAGAAACTATGCTTGAGGTCTTAGCAATTACAATACAGCAAGAAGAAAAAAGTTTAGTATTTAGAGGAAAAAAAATAAAATGTTGCAGTCATACATCCAATGATAGACACAGTCACAGCTCAAGCCAGAAATATGCTCTATGGACTAGACAAAACACCAGCTATGACTGGTATTTGCTGGGATAGTGCCAATGGGACACTGGGGCTTTGGATTGAAAGTTAAATGCAATCAAGGGAAAAGGAAATAAATGTAGGTAACACTAGAAACTTTTTCTGGAAACAAAGTGTCCCTTTATTCTTAGTAAGGTAGAAAATGTGTCAGAGGGAGAGAGTTGTGGTGTAGTGCAGTATGTAGTGCACAAACTACACGAACCATATTTAAGCATCCTGGCAAGTGCCATGCTTCTTGATAGGTATGAAGCTCATCTGGTCCATGTTTAAGATAACTAATATGTATTGCACAAATTCAATTTATTATTATAATAAAAACCTGGAGCCAGATATTGAGGGAAAGCTGAAATATCAGAGAGAAAAGGAGCAAACCGCAGACAAATGTCACCCAGTGAACTCTTCAGGCCTCTTTCCACAAATCCCCTGACAACAAGGAAAGTAGAAGGAGAAGCTAAACTCTGCTCTTCTCTCCTCAGCTCAGCTATCTTCCTTCCTGATTCAGCTTTCCTAGAGCTAGGATTAAAGGTGTCTGCCAATACTGCCTTGCTCTGCTAGGCCTTGAGCTCTTGGATCTCTGCCTCCCCAGTAAGGGGATTAAAGGCCTGGGTCACCATTCCCTAACCTTCAGTGGCTCTGTGGGTTGCTCTGTCCTCTGATATTTCAGACTATTTTTATTAAATATACAATATATTGCCACAGATATGAACTTCCCAGTCCTTTATTTGAAAATACACTAATTGGTCTTTTTTCTTTTTTTTGTTAGCTTATGGCATAAATTAAATAATTTAGAGTGAGCTTATATGAAAGAATTTAAATGTGACAGCAGTGTGTTTAAAATAATAAATATTAATTTTATTCACTGAGTATTCAAGTTTAAAAAGCTCCTCATAGTTTTTGAACCTTCAAAAACTGTTAGAAATAATAAGTGAACTTAACAAACTTACACAATGACTTTTTAAACTAAAAAAAAAAAGGAAACTGAAATTGAGAAACAAGCCACTTATAAAACAATAGTATTAAAAATTAAAGTAGTTAGGAGTAAATGTAATACAATGCAAGATATGCAAGACCTATATAATGAACACTGAAACACTGAGATAAATTAAAACAAGGATATATAGTTCAATGATAGAGTATTTGGCTAGCATATACAAGGCTCTGGGTTGGATTCCCTAGCACTGGAAAAACAAAAGCCTTTATAAATGACAGGTATACCAGGAACATGCAATATTTTTAAGATGTCACTTCTTGAATTTAACCTGTACATGTAATGTAGTCCTTATTAAAATCTCTACAGAAGTTCTGATAGTTATACTTTGGGGTATTTTATGTGGAAAATATAGAACTGGAGTTTCTTAAAGTTTTGAAAAAGAATAATGAAGTTGGAAAACCATACTACCTGATTTCCAAGATGTTCTCTGTAAGCTACAGTTATCGAGACTACATAATACTGTTGTAAAAATAGATCAGAAGGGCAAGATTGTGAGTTCAAAATTATACACACACACTTAATTCAACAGAATGTTATGCAAAGATGTCAGAATTTAGTAAGAGAAAGTTTTCTTACATGTACACAGAAAGGGGGAAAGAGCAAACATTGATTCTTATCTTATACCATACTTTAAAATCTGTTTGATAAAAATCATGGACTTAAATGTAAAAACCAAGATTTGTAGAAGAAAATCTTTGTTTTCTTAGAAGAAGCTAAAATTTCTTGGTTAGAAAACAAAACACATAACTGAAACTTATAAAATTAAAGCCTTTTGGGTTTTGCAAAATCAAGAGTGACAGTGAGAAAATATTTATAAAACTTACAGCTGGCAAAAGTACATGTATTAAGAATATATAACAATTCTTAAAATTCTCTAATGAGAAAAGCCAAATGGGCAAAAATCTTCAACGCTTTGCAAAAAGATATATACAAGGCCAGGAAGCACTTGAAATGATGATCAGGATGATTAGGAGGATTAAAATTACAGTCATGATTAAATTACCAGTGAACATTGATTAGTAAACCTAAAATGTAAAAGACCTTAGAAGTATACATAGGGACTGGAGAGATGACTCAGCAGTTAAGACCACTGACTACATTTCAGAAGAACTGAGGGTTCAATTCCCAACACCCAAATGGCAGCTCACAACTGTCTGTACCTCTGGTTCTAGGACACAGATATGCATGCAGGCAAAACACCAGTGCACATAAAAAAATGTCATTTTTTAAAAATTATATATATATGTGTGTATGTATATGCTGACAGTTTAAGTATAAATAGACTTTACAACCAGTTTGGAAAACAGCTTTTAGAAAGCATAGCACAAGTCTGTTATACAATATAGCTGTTACTGCCTTAAATAATTAGGAGAAACCATATGTCCTTTAAAAGCCTTACATATAAAAGCTAACACACAGCTTTATTTACAAGAGCTCAAAACTGAAATTAACTCAAATATTCACCAAAAGTAAATGTATACAGCATACAGAGGAGCACTGATACTATTAGTTTTTTTTAAAAAAAGCACAAACAACTTATACACCAGTGTAAAGTGATTCTCAAAGTCAATTAGCTGAAAGAAGTTAGACTGTCCATTTCCAAATGACCTCACTTATTTACACCAAATGTTTTTAAATGCAAAATAATCTGTAGTGACAAGTTATTAACTAGGCACCTAGGGTCTGAAAAAGGGAACATACATATCACACAACAAAGAGGCTGCTTGAGCAGGCATAGGAACGTTTTGTATTAGTAGATGGTATTAGTTTATATACCAATCAGAACTCAGAATTTGCTGTCGGTGGTGGTACATGACTTTAATCCCAGCACTCAGGAGGCAGAGACAGGCAGCTCTCTGAGTTGAAGGTTGGTCTTATCTACAGAGTGAGTTCCAGGACAGCCAAAGCTACACAGAAAAACCCTGTCTCAGGAGAAAATAAAATAAGAATTCTATACACAGATGATACAGGGTATGTTACATTAATAATGTCTCAAAAAAAAATGCCTTGGTTGGATCTTTCCCTCAATGCACAGGATTTTGTTTACTCAAAGAATAAAAGATAAAGTGGTAAGTGGAAAATGTAACTCCATATTTATTAAAATTAGGTAAGTTAAGTAACTCTGTGTCTTCCACCTTGCTTATTATTAATTAAATTTAATTAATAATTATTAATTAAAAATTAGAGCAGGGCTGGAGAGATGGCTCAGCGGTTAAGAGCGCTGACTGCTCTTTCAGAGGACTGGGGTTCAATTCCCAGCATCCACATGGCAGCTCACAACTGTCTGTAGTTCCAGTTCCCAGTTCCAGGCAAACACCAAGGCAAATAAAATAAATTTTAAAAAAATTAGAGCAGTGGTAGTACCCACTTTTAGGATTGTTGTGAGGGTTAGATTAAATATGAATATTGAGAATGATACATGGCATATAAATGTTGATCATTAGCTATTACTAAATTTAGAAGAACCTGTATATTTTCTCATCCCAAAGACATTACAGTAGAATTCTGTCACAAAAGTATTCATAAGGGTTAAGAGTATAACTCTTGTACATGTAAGTGGGGGGGGGGCTAGATTCAATGTTCAGCATGAAAAAAAATCTAGAAAATTAAATTGTCATGCAGAAATAAGTTTAAATCTTTATATTAGACTTCCATCCAAAAAAAGAAAAAAGCTGAAATTTGACAATGTGTTAACACTTTTTAAAATAACATGATAAATTCTGAGGATGGAAACAAAAAATATAGAAAATAATAAAACAGGAAACAATAAAGAGGCAGAACAAGCACAAAAGCATCTTTATACTTTTATCTTGTTTTGTTTTAATATGTATTTGCTTTGTTTTTGAGCCAAGGCCTTTCCACATAGTACCAGTTGTCTAAAGGCTTGAGCGTGACTCTCCTCTTTCTTAAGTAACAGCATCTACATTCATGGCATAATGTCACCGGAAAAAAAAGATTTGTACCTATTTCTGATTCACCCAAACTGCACCTCTGAGCCCTGACTTTCTAGATTCTATGTTTATTTGGCATATTCTTCATCACCTAAAGTACCGAGATTCAACATTCTTTGCTTCTCTGTCCCCACCCACTTGTATGTATGTCCTTTGAAACATAGTTCTCCACTTTTATTCCCCATTTTAGTGTCTTACACTATTCTTCAACTGAAAAACAAGTAATACTTGACACTGCCTTCTCAAGCATTCTTACATTCACTCCATCACCAAATCCTAACCTCTTCAAGTCCATCCCTCATCACAATCCCTGTTTCAAGCTACTACCACCTGCTGTATAATCTGTCATAGTCAGCCACTAACTACTTAGTCTGTATCCTCTGGCACACTGATACCTACATGCAGGTTCAGTCTCTGCATTGTTGCTAATGTTTTTCTTCTCCAACAGAAATCTATTTAATTTTAGAAGATTTTTCCTTAGGTTCTTTTATTGTCCGTAGTTATTTAGGATAAAGACAAATTTGTACACACTACATTTCATCATAGCAATATTTCTCGTTCCTCATCACTCTAGCTACACCACATGTCCTCTTTTCAGTCCTTTGGACTTGCTAATTCCCTTCTATAATAGAGCTTTCTCATGATTTTTGATGGCTAGAATGTTCTTCCCTTTTATAGTTATTCCTCTCACATCTGAGCAACACTTCTTCAGAGAAGTCTGCACACAGCTATTCAAATAGATCCCCCATGCGTATATGTACACGTATAATTTTACAGCAGAAAAATGTCAGCCCCCTTTGCCCTCATTCTTCTTTCTCTTCCCACTTAATTTGGTTTAAACCAAATTTGATCCTAAACTCAAATGTTAAGAAAGGCCTTGGTGTTATCCTGTAAGAGATCATAGGAATCAGAGGTGACTGTGAATCAAAGACTTCCAAGTCTTAGGAAGACATCCACATTAACAGTTTTCACTGTAGGACAATATTAGAAAACAATATGACTTTTTAAGAGAAAGAAGAAATTTGTATTTCTTTTTGCATGTATTTATTGTGTATGTGTGTACTACATGTGTGAGCATGCTCTGGAACTTGTCAGAGAACAACTTTGAGTAGTCAGTTCTTTCCTTCACCTCGTTGGCTCTGAGGATAGAATTCAGGTCATCAGAACCATCTCCCAAGCCCAGAAATGTGTATTTCTTAAAATAGGGAATCTGGTAACCCAAGCACTTGGGAAGTGGGTCCACACAGAAGATCAGGAGCTAAAGGTAAGCCTCAGCCTAATAGTGAGTTCTGGGATAGCTTGGGCTACATAACACTCTCAAAAATTAAAAAATAATTTTTTTTGTTTTTTTCTGTATACTTTATTATTATTATTATTATTATTATTATTATAAACAAAGAAGTCACACTTTCTATCCCTGTATATCATTATTCAAGGTTCCTTCCCCCTCCTGCCACATCAGGTCATTCTTCTCCACTACTCCCCATCCCCTTCCTGGGCAGGCAACAGACAGTCCCATGGTCCCACTGACCCAATATTGCTAAGTTCCGTCTCCACTCCTGGCAGATCCAGTTTTGTCCCCCCTCCCACAAGAGTCAGGTGTTCCTTTAGGTGGAGTGGAATCCGAAGAGTCAGTCCAGGGTGTTTCTGATCCCAAGCTGTTCAGTGGTTGTGGTTTGCAGCTTGGGCATGCTTGGCTTTTTTCTTGTTTGTTTGTTTAGAGACCACTAATGAGTGAATACATCCCCTGCTTATCTTTCTGAGATTGTGATACCTCACTCAGGAGAATATTCTCCAAGTCCATCCATTTGCCTGCAAATTTTAGGGTATCATTTTTTTCTTACTGCTGAGTAATATTCCATTGTGTAGATGTACCACAGTTTGTTAATCCATTCTTCAGTTGAGGGACATCTAGGTTGTTTCCAGGTTCTTGCTATTACAAATAATGCTGCTATGAACATAGTTGAGCTAATGCCTTTGGAGTATGACTGTGCATCATTAGAGTATACACCCAGAAGTGGTATTGCTGGGTCTTTGGGGAGATTGATTCTCAATTTTCTGAGAAACCGCCATACTGCGTAGGAAATATATTTGTAAATAATTATTGGATTCAGATATATGACGGAATTGTCACTAAAACTAAATAAGACAAGCAAAACATTTGTGTGGGTCATTCCCAACACATATAACTGCTAATTTTTATTCCTTTTTTCTCTTTTGTTTTTATGTTGTCTTTCTTAAAGAAATAAAAAAACAAATGAAGTCTATAATTTTCATGTAACAAGCTGTGTTTTGTTTCTTGTTGCCATGATAAAAATAACTCTTAACAAAGCTAAGCACGCCTTTTTTCCCAGCACTCAGGAGGCAGAAGCAGATGGATCTCTGAGTTCAAGGCCAGTCGATTTACAGAGTGAGTTCCAGGTCGAACAAGGCTGCACAGCCAAAGAGAAACCCTGTCTTAGGGGTGAGGGGAGACTGACAAAGACAATTTAGGTTGAGGAATGGTTTATTTTAATTCCCAGTTCTGGGCTGTAGTTCACAGCAGAGAAGTCACAACAATAGGAGCTAGAGGAAATCGGTTGTATCTCAAATCAGGACAGAGGGTAATGAATGTATGCATGCTTATAGTACTCAGTTCACTCTCTTCATTCATTCCAAGGCCTGACTGATTCAAGGGTGCCACCCACCTTCAGAATGGGTTTTCCCATCTCCATCAACCCACTTAAGAAAATCACTTGTAGACCAACCTAATCTAGACAGTTCTTCATTGAAACTGCCAGGTGATTCTAGATTGTGTCAAGGTGACAGTGAAAATAACCATAACACAAAACCTTAATTACATCTAATACTCAGCAATGTTAGTTCAAATGAAGCCTGAGCAGTTGATTCGTTTTATCCCAAGTCTGACAGGATGTAAGGGAAGTACCATAGAACACAGACTGTACCATAAACATCTGCCTTCTACTACACTATCGGTTATGCTATGCCACACACTAGTTTACATTTATTTTAAGGGGATTTCGCATGTCCTTGATCTGCTTTCTTGAATAAGATGTAGTTGGATAATTTAAATCTATGTCCTTCCGTTGTTTTTTTTTTTTTAATTATTATTTGATTTGGTTTGAGTTTTTGTTTGTTTTGAGACAGAGTCTCTCTATGTAGCCCTGGCTGTCCTGGAACTCAGTAGACCAGGTTAGCCTCAAACTCAACAGAGATCTGACCACCTAAGCCTTCCAAGTGCTGGGATTAAAGGGATGCACTACTACATCCATCAATTTTCTTACAGTTCAATTGAATTATAGCCACTTTGTCAGTATATTCACCACAGTGTACAAATTGTTTTTCCAGACTTCAGTCCTTCAGAGGTAAAAACACTTAAGTAATACTGTCTTTAAATTTTGTGCTATTTTCTCCACTACTATGTAGGGCTTCCCAGTTGCTGATTAAGTCATTTGGACTGCTTTGAAATGATGTAATGTATTTTACAGGATATGGATTTTTCTCCATTGCAGCCTTGTATTAAGTTTTTTGTTCAAGTGCTTTCTCATTTTTTTTCTCTCATTTTGTGAAGCCTCTTACAGAACAGAAAGTTCAAGACTTAGTATCTAATTGATATTTTTTGATAAATCTGTTCTGAAAGGACATTTAGTAGCAGAGCTGTTAGAATAACTTAAGTCTGAGTAAATACATATACTTGCAGCAGCAGGAAGGAAGGAAAGAAGGAGAGGTCTTGTGATAACCTACTGGGAGGGAGCATTACATATACTATCTTTTGACAAACTATAATCAGTTGTGATTAAGGAACCTACTCTAAACAACTTGTGGATTTTTCAGGTTTGTAAACTAGAAGTTGTCAGAATGCAGTTGGAACATTAAATATGGAGGGACAGTGCAGTTAAGGATTAGAACACTGCCATGTTTGGGGATTATGCCTTTAATTCCAGCACTCAGGAGGCAGAAGCAGAAGGATCATTGTGAGAGGCCATTCTGTTCTACATAGTGAGAACTGGTCTCAAAACCAACCAAATAGTAAATCTTAGTCCTTAGACTCCTGCTAACTGATTGAGAAGTTTACCTAACCTCTGTGTACCAGTATTTCCTCCATGTTTAAAATGGAGCTACTTTTGTCTATCTCACAGCTAAAAGACTGTTTTAAAACACTGAAAGTAGGAAATAACCAGAACACAGTAGATACAAATATTATCTATTGGTATTTCAGTTGGGAGAAAAGAAGACTGAGCAGACAGTATCCCTAAGATAAGATATCCTTCTGTCTGGTGTCTTACAATGAACTTTTGACATCACTTTTCCTAATCTATAATAATGTATGTTATGTTGTACCATTGTTTCCTTTACTTCATGATGAAGATAGATTTGTAGATATTTATTAACCCCAATTTTAAATGATGAACTGAGATAATAGGTTTGCAGTGAACCACACTAGAAAGGAGAAGAGTTGGAAATCAGGTCTTCTGGCTACACTAGTGATTTTTCTATCATAGTATGGTATTAGCAGGTTTTAAGCTACTATTAGTGATTATTGACATTATATCCAAACTGGGTTGCCTTTAAGAAACCAAAAGGAAAGCCAGAGAGATGGCTCAGCAGGTAAAGACACCTACTGCCAAACTGATTTCAATCCCCAGGGACTACATGATAAAAGAGGAGAACTGATTTCCAAAGTTGTCCTCTGATGTCCACAGCATGTTGGATTGTGTGTGTGTGTGTGTGTGTGTGTGCACATACGCACATGCATCTGCTTGTCTATCTATCCCTTAGTACATACACACAAATACAAAATGGAACAAAAAGTCAAGAAGAAAGATTAGTGAACAGTGTTCCCCATATTCCTTTCTTCCTCATGATTCCCTGTTTTTGATATATTCTGTCCATTTTCCCTGACCACTTCAGTGAAACTGATATTCTTCTGTGTATTCTTCCTGTATTTGCAACTCAATTCTACCATCTTCTTGACTTAAAAGCATGGAGGACTTTATGGAAAAGAATTACAGTATGCTGGGATATTTACCACTGGGAAATTTAGTTTCAGATTCTATTGAAATGATTCTGTTTAAAAAAAAAAAAACAAATCTTCACTCTTTGTTCAGAAATAAGTTTTGCATATTTCTTAGATATACACATTTACATCTTCAGCAAACTTTACATGGTAAATTCATGAACAGTTTGTAGTAATCAATTGAGTTTTTTTTTCTTTTGAAAGCTTACAAATTTTCTTCTCACTCATAAACTTATACTTTATTTCTGAAATTTTTAGTTGTATTCTTTAAGAGCATAGAGTGTAAAACACAGTATTTCAGATCACTGTGCTTTATTAAACAGATTTCTGACTATTTGTTTGGGCATATTAATTGTCTAGAACATTAACAGCTAGTAACCAGTTATTTTCACTGTTAACATCAATGAAGCAGTGTTTGTCACCCTGAAAATTTGTTAACTAGGGAATTAACTGATATTTTTTTCCTCTTTGTCTCTATTTTGGTTTTTTGAAACTCTTGGATTTAAATATTTTACATTTAATATTGAGCTTTTTCTTATTTCTCCTTACCTACTTTCCAAATGCCTCGCCCTTTCCTACTTTTGAGGAAAGAGTTTCTTCACTTTCCAGCCCTTGCCATAACTTTTGCCATTCTTTCAGGGTAACTTAATTTCCATGAGTTTTTTTTTTCTTGAAGTTCTTTATTAATAACAGTTTGTGTTTTGTGAATGCATTATCTTAATCTATCTGAGTATAATGATTGATTTTGTTTGCTTGGTTTCTACTTATTTGTTTTGATCTCCATCTTTTATTAGAGACCCTGGGGTACTCTGGTTACAGTTGGCTTGCTGTTCATAATTAGAAAAAAACTGAGCATGTGGGTGAGGTATGTACATTTGGGGAGATCTGGGTGAGCCACTTGTTACAGGGGTTTCTGATATAGAGGCATAGGGAATTGTATCTTTCCGCTTAGATTGATCAGATTCCTTGTGGGAGATATATTGTAATAATTCAGAGAATCAGAAGTTCACTCCAGCATTTTAAGAATAGTCTGAGGCAAGAAAGGTAGAGCAGGGGAGAATACTTACACTTGATGCATAACCTCTCTCTCCTAGTTTTTAGAGTGGTGCCAAACTGTTTTCTGCTGACTTCTTCATAGATCAAATATGCAGGTATCTACCAGAGTAAAGAAGAAGTGTTTCCCCAAGAAACTAGAGATTTGTTAATTCAACTTTCAAACTGCTATTATTTACCCTGTTTTATCTTCCCCAGAGTGTTACCTGGTTCTTCTGGCTCCTATAGCTTTGACAGTTTTGAAACTTTTCTTTCTTTCTTCCTTCCTTCCTTCCTTTCTTTCTTTCCTTTTTTTTCTTATTTTTTTCTCATTTTTTATTTAAAATTTTTTTAAACATACCCACCACTGTTCCCCTTCCCTTTCCTCTCCCCGTCTTCCCCGCCCCAGCCTTTCTCCCACTCTATCTCCCCCATCCATTCCTCAAAGAGGGTAAGGACACACAGAGTGAGTCAGTGCAGTCTAGCATATCCAGTTGAGGTAGGACCAAGCCCCTCCCCCTAGTAACAAGGCTGAGCAAAGTGTTCTTCTGTATGGAATGGGCTCCAAGAAGCCAATTCACACACTAGGAATAAATTCTGGTTCCAGAATTAGAGTTCTGAAATTCTTATCAGTTCTTTCCTTCTTTCTTGGAAGTAATACAACTTTATAGCCATACATTGTGAGGATGTTTTCAAGACCACCATTAGGCTTGGTGTTTTGTTTAGAAAGACAGTTTTGCTCTTGGTGAAAGGATACAGAGTAAGTCCAATCAGGGAAAAGCTACATGACTATAAAGTCTAAACTCTACAATTCTTTTCTAGTGGACCTTCATGGGACGTTCTTTAATTCATTTGGCAACAAGTTATGACAACACACATGAGTGCTGTCTACCAAAGGAGATTTAGATATTAATAAGGGTTTGTCATATAGACATCTTCTGTTTAACACATAACTAAAATTCTAGGCTCTGGGAAAGAAATTCAATATGTAATATAGACCATGTTTGTAAAATTTAACTACAATGAAGCACTCTTATCTTTAAGGAAATTATAAGGTCCCTCCTGAAATACAGTTCACAAATTGCCAGCATAGGCTAATCTTACAAGCAGTCGTTCTAAAGATAGCAGTACACACACACACACACACACCTGCTTTCTAGATGCCAACATTTTGTTTCTGTGGGTTTTTTTCACATTCTTCTCTAACTCATGGGTTTATGATTTTCATGAGAGATTTTTGGGTTTTTGTTTCATTTTCAGATAAAAAATAATATAGGTCTTCAGTATTCATCTGGAAATTTATTTTATTGTTACACTTCAGTTTTATTATGTGAAATCATTTAAGAAACTTTAAGCAAAACCAAAGTAGAGAAAAGAAACTGAGAACACAATTATTAGGATACTATATTCCTAAGATGCACAAAGATATTATATCCTAGAATCATGAGCATGAAGAAGATATTAAGAAAAAATACTTAGAAGACAGAGTTTCTTTAAAAATAAGTATATGATTGGCATTTAAAAAGAGGACGTATTCAGCTTATACCTCAAAATTCCTATGTAGTCCACAGCATTGGTAAGCTTGGGAATAATGCACTATTTTGCACAGGAACATGAACAGTTGAGATGGAAACTGTAGATAACTGATTTTGTGAAAGTAATCTACATAGTTATGTATGCCTAGTTAGTCACTATGGAGAAAGATTATATTTATCATGATTTCTTTTAGTATGAGTTCTAAATTTTATACAAAGATATTCTATGGTAGTTTTTATTTCAATTCAAAAAATTCCACAGAAAAGTGCTTGTTCTATAAGTATTTTAGCACCTACCATCTTCAAAGCAACAAGTCCTGTATGCCATGAGAATAAATATATACCTCCAGGGTAAGCCTTAGGCCATTCAGTATGAGGAAACAGAATATTGTGGACTAGTATAAATAAGCTATGAATAATAAAAAATGCCTCACCATTCTACAGACTGAATGGTCCATGATTCTGGCAGATTGACTGTCAATTGAGGGCCCACTTTGTAAGATAGATAGTGGGAACATAGGACTCTTCACTCTCTATGAATTCTCTTTTACAAGAACACTGTGGTTGTTAGAATGTAATTAGCCCCATAAGCTCATAGGGAATGGCACTATTGAGCAATACTGAAGTAGGCTTGGCCTTGTTGGAGGAAGTGTGTCACTGTGGAGGCAGGCTTTGAGATCTCATGTATGCTCAAGCCATGCTCAGTTTCTCAGACCACTTCCTTTTGCCAGCAAGTCAAGATGTAGGACTCTAAGCTACTTCTTCAGTGCCATGTCTGCCTGCACTACCATGTCATACCATGATAATAATCGATTAAGCTTCTGAAAATGTAAGCCTTCTAACTAAAAGTTTTTCCTTATTAGAGTTGCCATTGTTGTGGTGTCTCTTAACAGCAATGGAAACCCTAAGACAAATACCAAGTCCTCACAAGGATTCCATCAGTGTGACCTAAGCATGCCCCATTGGCCTCCTAATACCTTCACATTGAGTATCAGTATTTTAACGTAAAACATAGCACCATCTTCAAATTTGGAGCCCTAACATTAGCAGACCTACATAGGATAATATTGACACATAAAATATATTTGCTATACTCACCTCCCCTTTAATGAAACTAAAGTAGAATTCATACATCTATATTTTAAGATAGAAAAATATTTCAGATTGCTTATTATTATAAGATTAAAATTAAGAACATTGTAACATTATCTAAAATTTTCATTAGTCACCATATTAGGATTAACACTTTCTCATATTTTCCCCACTCGCATATATTTATGTTCATGCTACTGAGTTACATAAGGACTTTTTCATAGAAGCATACAATGTACTTTGAGCATACCCCCTTATACCTTCTCACCTTTCACTTCCCACTATTCATTTTGTTGGTCTCTGTTACCAAGAAAACTAGATTTTCTAAATAAATTTCTTCTACTTTTATGTCACACACACACATATGCTAAATAATACTTTTGCAATTAGAAGTGGTAATGTGTATTGACTAAAGTTGGTTATTTGATGAAAAAATTTAATGTTCATCAACCTTCATAATTCTTACACACTTATACATAGGAAAATACCCTTATATAAGTGGCCTATTTTGATTTTCTAATATTTGACAAGAAATGAACTGAACTAGCATATTATATACCATTATAAGCTTCAAATAATCTGCAAAAATGTGTTTATTATGTTTTATGGTTTACCTTAATTATCTTAATTAATTGTATATAGTTAAACTTCTTTTTTATAATTATATTTTCACTAGGATCATATGTTAGATGTAGTTGTAAAGTGCTTGGAAAATCTAACTGATAATAATACCATTATTATTTTTAATATTCCTACAATAGATATATAATTTAGGTACCTGATTAAATAATATATTGAAGTACATTATGCAAGTTCAGGTTGTAACTAACCTTTTAATTCTGCTTTTATCTAGCTCAAACTCCTCTTACATCTGTTATTCCATGACCTGTAATATGAATTACCCTTCTAAACCAGTCCTCATTCTCTTCTTGATAAGATCTTTTTAATAGCCTGTTCTAAAATGTGGCTATTCCCAGATGGCACTTTATGGCATTTTGTAAAAAGAAGACAGTAAGTCTGTCTGTCTATCTTATACCTTCCAAAACTCTTTACTGATATTATGCCCTCATCTCCTCTCAGAAATCTGTGCCATCTGATTAGGTCATCACTGGATATAATGATAACCTGAAACTCCTTGGGTGAATCAATACTTTTGTCTCTCTCTGTTTTCTTTGCTAGAGGAACATTTTCAAAACCCATGCTGTTAACCCATGAAAAGCGTCAATCCCAGCATGTTTCGATTTCTACTTAAGTTATCCATTAATATAAACTGTACCTTGAAAAATTCTTTAAAATGGAGCTGTTCTTTGTGACCAGTGCTTTCTCTTTTCTATTAGACTTTTTCAGTTTTTTTTATCTGCTTTCCATCCTTATCAGTTTGTTCATTTTACCCCTTTTT
Organism: Sigmodon hispidus; assembly: GCA_004025045.1. NCBI lineage: Eukaryota > Metazoa > Chordata > Mammalia > Rodentia > Cricetidae > Sigmodon > Sigmodon hispidus. The sequence goes on along the minus strand of PVIH01000173.1, from coordinate 162,346 downwards.
TCTCCATTCCATTTTATTCTTTTCTTGCTGTTTTGCTCTGCCAGAATAGTGCAGTCATCAGAAGGGGCTCTTGCCCTAGAGTAGTTCCCATAGCTTACAGTTCTAAGTCAGTACATGAACATGCAACCTAGTTAAGCTTAAATTTCTGATTTTTCCCTATTAGACCATTTCACTTTCAAAATCAACACATTTTGCTGGCTATGCCTGCTGTCAACTGAATTTCTGAGTCTTAATATAGTCTTTTAAATACATCTATTGATTTTTCTGTGTTTAAAGTATTTAAATCTAACATTTCCCCCAGAATATACCTTTTTGTTGGAAAATACATACATTTATGGGAAAATAAAATAGACTCCATTTGCCAAGTTTTCTCATCCAGCTGTATATCAAAGTGTCTCAATCTGTAGTGTCAATTTTTGTTACATTTGCCTATCTGTATGTGGGTGTGTATGTATGGTTAAGCAAGTCACAACACATACATGGAGGTCAGAGGACAATCTGCAGAAATATGTTTTCTTCTTTAATTATGCAGGTCCCATGACAGGACTCTAACCACTTGAGCAATCTCTTCAGCCCCCAAAATGTTTTTAATGAAGAAATGATTTATAAATTATTTTCAGTGTTACATTTAAACCTCTAAGTTTTTCTTCCTTTTTGAATCAGGATTTTATTTCTTTCTTCAGCTGAATTGCTTTGCCTTCTTGAGTATCTTGACTTACTTTTCTCTTCTTCTACCTTTTCACTCACCCTTTCCATTCAGTTCATTTCTACAAAAAAGATCTTAGATCAGAAACATGAAGGGTCTTTTTACCCTGCTTGAAATATAAGAATACCTGCCACATTTGTATGCTGCGACAAAAGAAATATTAGACTCATGGGTTGCAGAAAAGGGCCATTTTTTAACCAGGCTTTTAAGACAGCTACCCAAACAGGGTTTTATATCAGATTTCTAGGCTCCAGTCCATAGGGCTACACTGTGAGGAGCCAAAATTACCTGCATCTGCAGCAAGGTGTACTACAGTGAATCTGAAGGGAAGAAAGATAAAGTGGCGGGAAAGGATGAACGTTGGTTCTTGAGTGTAAGCTGACGGCCACCAGAGAGAGGCTCTACTCTACAGGAATGTCTTTGACAAGGAAATGTTCTCCCTTTATCCTAATGGTAAAGAAATAAGTTTCTAAAACTATCTCTACCTTTCAAAGATGTTTACTATACAAACTTACTGCTCAGAAGGTCTGACCCATGCAAAAACAGATATTCATAAAAAATTGTCTCCCAACACATCTAGTTTGTATTAATTTCAGTTGTTACCTATGCTCACTACCTCTGTGGTTTTACATTTTAAACTTCTTGAACTTCTCTATCATTATCCCAAAAACTCTTCTTTGCAAGGTATTGGTGACATAAGAGTCACCCAACCAAATGCTACTTTTTTGTCATTTTTCACTTTCAATGGAATTACAAAGCTTTACCTCTAAACCATCCTGCTGTTTCCTATACCTGCTCTCTTTTTCTTCTTTTCCTAGTTCTCTTATTCTTCATTTCTGTGCCTTTCAAATCCTGTTAAACATGAAGATGCCACAGATTTACGTCACATCTTTGTTCTTCAAATATGTTAGTAGAGATTCAGTTGTCACCTCTATGAATGCCTGTACTTTCCTACATACATTACAAAACTCACTGCCTTTGTATTTGTCTAGGTGTGTAAGAAACTCTAAAAATAAAAATGGAGTCCATGATCTAATTTATTTATTAGTCAGTCCCTCATTCTAATATTTCTTTAGATTCAAACCCACAGTAGTGGCAGGGTGGTTCAGCAGGTAAGGAACCAAGCCTAACCACCTGAGTTTAATTCCCAGAATCCACATGGTGGAAGGAGAGGACCAAATTCTCTGACCTCCACACACATGCATGCCCACACAGTTTTATGTACAAATAAATAAATTAGATTTTAAAAGTTGAATTTTTGCTAGGCTTGCCTTTAATCCCAGCACTCAGAAGGCAAAGGCAGGCAGATCTTTGTAAGTTCAAGGCCAGCCTGGTCTACAAAGTGAGTTTCAGGCAGCCAGAGCTGTTATATTGAGAAACCCTGTCTCAATAAGCAAACAAACAAGCCTGGGAATGTGGTTTAGTAGATTTAGTCATGTCAATGATATTTAATGCAAAAAAATTTATTACATTTCATGGAAGAATCAATCACCCAAACAAAATTACAGTTTGTGATGGGTTAAAGCCTACTCCCTTAGCATTTTATATAAGGTCTCTGTGATTAGATGACGGCTTGCCTTCCAGCTTTAATTTCTTCAGTCTTTCCATGCTCCCCCATATTACACCATACTACCAAATACAGGCTTTGACCTGAATTCATTGATCATTTTAAAACATATTACTGAAAACCTGCATTGAAGCAGGCATTATGCTAAAAAGTGAAGCTACAAATGCAAGTAAGTTGTGGCTTTTCTCACCTGTAAATATGAAAATAAATTCTATGGAGTATGACTGACTAGTAATTCCATGAGACAAATTTCCTTTCCCTGAGGCACTTAACCAGACATTATAAAGTGTAACATGTTGGTAGCTCTGAGAATGAGTTGTTAATTGTTACAGGATCACGAAAACACATTCCAGATAAAGTACAAATATGTACTAAGGCATGGAAGACATATAAAATTGAACACTTTTATTGAGAAATTGTAAATTTTTCAGAATGATAGATCATAAGATTGAAGGCAGGAAGCTAGTAGAATGGTGGGATTGAATTTCGTGTATTAAAAGTAAAAGACCTTTCATGTATTAATGTGTGCACTTTTTCCTGGAATAAGATTTAAATAAGATTTACAAAGACAGTGCTGTACTTTAATTCATTCAGACAAGAATCATTTGTAGATACTAAAACTAGTGGATAAACTTTTAAAGAATAAGATAATTGCATAGTTTTTCTTAATACACCTTCATGTAATATTTATTAGTTACAATGTAGAAAAGAGTTAACAACAGTGGGGAAAACATACAAATTCTACCTCAACCTAAATCAGTTAGTAACATAGGAACTGAACAAACTGCCATAATGAGTTCCTGAAGAAAAGAGTATTTTATCACTTCTGTGGAATTCCAGCTAAAAAGCATAAATGAAGTTGTAAGTAAACAGCAGGTAAATCCAGAGTGGAGAAGCATTCAACAAGTGGACATGCTAAACAGGTAAGGCATAGAACCACAAAAGTTCTAAGTAAAATTAGAAAAGAGAAAGCTTTAATAGATTAAAGGAGATTAAACAAAGCCAAATGGCTAGGAGGTAAAGATGCATGCCACCAAACCAAATGATGTGACGTGAGTCTCCAGAACCCACATGGTGGAAAGAAAAAGCAGACTCCAAGAGTCTATCCTTTCACATGCATATGTATGCCATGGAACACACATGTTCACACATACACAAGATAAATGAAAGTGAAAGAGACTAAATATGAAATGTATATTTAATACACAAGTCCTGATTTTTCACCATAAAGACATTGAGACAACTTAAAGTATTTAAACTTTTAAAATACTATTGTTTCTACATTGAATTTTATATTTATGAAGCTGGAAAGATAGCTCACAAGTTAATAGCACTTGCTGCTCTTGCTAAGAACCCAGGACCATGTGGTGGCTCAAAACCATAATAGATTTTGTTCCAGGGGATCTGATGCCCTCTTCTGGCCTCTACAGCATTGCACACACAAGCATGCAAACAAACACATTAGATAAATCTTTAAACTTAAAATATTTTTAATTATACTGTAGTTACATGTAAGTTTATTTTTAAAGGAAATGGTAAATGAAATCCTTAAAGGTAAATACACAACTAGCTACTAAATGATGTCTTAAAATTTTATATAGAATATAGATATTTGTAGCAGCATAGTCACAAAAGACAAAAAATTAGATGCTACTTACATCTCTAATGATGAGTAAATGCATAAATAGATATGCATATATGTGTATATATGTAGTCTTAAAAAATTGACACATGAATCTTAAAAGCATTTCTGCTAAGTGAAATAAGTTGGGCACAAAGGATTAATATTGAATGAGTCTAGTTATATAAGTGGAGCTAAATTTATAGTTACTGGAAATAGAATGGTTATGAGAGGCTGGAAGAGGAAGAATGGGAAATTTTTTAATGGACTGGAAAAATGGAAAGGTTTTGGAGGCTGATGGTGATGGCTGCATAGCTGTCTGAGTGTACTTAGTGCCACTGGAGCTGATATTTTTAATGGTGACATTGTAATTTTTATGTCTTATATATTTTTTACCATAATTTCAAAATTAAATCACTTGGGCACAGAAAAAACAAAAATGAAAAAAGGGAAGAATTGTCTCCAAAAGAAGTAGATGGGGTAATCAGTGGACTTAGAGAAATCAATTAAAAGGCTCTTAAAATAATCCATTGTGATAATGAAGACAGAAAGTGGGAAAATCTGAGAATGATGTAAGTAGTACAATTTAGAGACTAATGGGGTAATATTTCAGAATATGGCATACATTGAGCTTTTGGTACATGATGATATATTAGCCAAATGCAGTCGATATGGCTAGACCTAAACATTGATCTGCTTAGTGCCCATTTATTTACCTTTTATAACTTGGTTCCTTTGAGAAGCCCTCCCTCACTCTCTATAATCTCCCCTTACTCTTTCCTAGATTCATTATTCTCTCTCTACATTTTATAACGACCCCGTGTACCACAATATGTCAAAGTAGATGGTCCACCTTTTATGCAATGAGGGCCTTCAAAATATTAACAGTAATTATGTTTATTAATCTATGACACCTTACATAGAGCATGAGATATCTGAGTTTCTCCCCAATTGTTTTTTTTTGTTGTTGTTGTTTTGAGGTGATCTAACCATGTAACCCAGGTTAACCTGAAATCCTACATCATTCTGCCTTTGCTTCTGCCTCCCAAGAGCTGGGATTTTAAGCACCTGCTGTCATATCAAAGAACATGGAATAGTGATAAGTGCTCAAGAAATATTTGAATTAAACCAGCAAGTTCCTGAGTACTTAGAATATTTTTGTGCATAAAATCTTGTATTTTGTTTTTCTTATCAAACCACCAAAACCTGCTCCTTGTTTCAGTAATCTTGTAACTGATCTTTTCATTTCTGTTTTGTATTTCCTCTGTGTACACCAGTGTTAACACCAGATTAGTGAAATCCCATGCTTTGGAATATCTTTATAAAAACCTTCAATCCTAGCCAGGCATAGTGGCATAAGCCTTTAATCACAGCACTTGGGAACCAGAGGCAGGCAGATCTCTGTGAGTTCCAGGCCAGCCTAGTCTACATAGTCAGAACAGACCTACATAGTGAGACCCTGTCTCAAAAAAACCCAAAGCATACAAAAAAAGAGACTTGAATGCCTTCCCATTATCTAAAGAATATGGTTCAAGTTTTACTGGTAAGGAAATTACCTTTGGAGAAGATATAATCATATTGATATCAAGTAACAAGCTCTATTTTAGAACAAAATGTGACTAATAGAAAGTTTAGGGTGTGGATTGGAGAGATAGCTGAGTGGTTTAAGAGTGCTGTTGGCTCTTCCAGAGGACTTGGGTTCAATTCCCAGCACCCACATCTCCTCTTGTTGCACCACAGTCTTTAACTTCAGTTCATGGGTCTCCTGTCCTCTTTAGAACTACCAGGAACACTTAGCACACAGACATACATGCAGGCACATAAAACTAAACTAATTCACTTTGAAAAATATTTAGGATAAATGACAAGACATTTAGCACAGAATCTGCTTCACAACAAAAGTTCAGTACATAAAATAATTTTGTTGCATATTTAAGATAGAAATTTAAGTATTTGGATGCCTGTTTTTGTTTCACAATATTTCAACTGAAAGCATTATTCTTTATAGCTATATCACTTGATGCACAAGGTCAAATAAACTGAAAAATGCTGTCTTGCAATGTATTTTCAAAACTTTTTATACTCTCTTTATAGGTTATATGTAAAGTCAGATGTGCCACTGAACTTGACAGACACAAGTAAGTTTCATGAATATCCATGCATTGATATTAATGCTTGGTGTCTAAAAGATATAATTATTCTAATGTACTTTATGTATACTGGTGTTTTTCCTGGATGTGTATCTGTGCACCACATGAATGGATTACAGACAGTTGTGAGATGTCATGTAAGTGTTGAGAATCAAACCAGGTCTCTGGAAGAGCAGTCAGTGCTCTTAGCTGCTAAGTCATCTCTCCAGATACCCTAAGTAATATTTTTAACAGTCAATTGATAAAGGTAAATGAAGGGAATTGCAACATTACAGAAAATTAAATCATTAGATTGGTTCAAAAAAGTTCAGCAGTTCATTTTCTCCCTTCAGCTGTGATAGCCATGATACCTGTGATTATTCCCTCCTTCCTCCCCTTCCTGGATCCACATAAGCAAAACTAGTGTATTCAGAGTTTGTTGAGCTAAGCAGTTTCTGTAGTGATTAACCTCAGCAGGGCAAACAATAAATGACTCAAGAGACAGGAGTTTCAGACCCAGTTCTACTAACTCATTAACTCATTTAATTTCTCTATGCTTTGGTTTCCTAGACCATTCTAATTCACTGCATAGCATAATAAGGTCATTTTTTGATTTGAAGCTACATAATTAGTCTTTTTGTTATATGGTTTATCACTTCACCAAGTGTGGTAGCGTATGTTATAATCCCAACACTGGGGAGACTGAAGGAGGAGGACAATGTGGACTTCACAGCAAGACTCTATCAAAAATGTTTCTTAATAGAACTAAAATTTTTCAAATTAAAATTTCTTTGCTTCACTTTTTTATTCATCAGTTTTCTTGTTTGCTATTATAGGTTGTCTTATTGCCAATTACAGATTTATCTTCTGTAAATTATCTCCAAGGACAGTTTATGGTGCCCATTGTTGAAAGCAATCCAAAATAGAAGATGCTAGAATGCAAAGTAAATTGCTAGACTGTACATACTTAATTTGGGGAGATGAATGTATTTAACCTGGGATTATTTTCACAAGAGAGCTGATAACTGTGAGTTGCACAGTTTGGTCACATCTTACAAGAGTTTTTATGATGACTGCTTGGGAACTATATGTTCTGTTCCTCTCTTCTTTTTGTGTCAAGTTTGAAACACATTTGCTATAGATAATCAGGATCATAGGCTCAAACATTGTTTAAAACACATTTTCTATAGTTCTTAAAATACTGTAGGTAGCCTTTAATCCTAGCACTCTGGAGGCAGAGGCAGACAGATCTCTGAGTTCAAGGCCAGCCTGGCCTACAGAGTTCCAGGGCTATACAGAGAAACCCTGTCTGGAAAAGACAAAATAAGAAAAAAATAATACTGTGATGAAATTAATTAGGCACAGCATATTAATTTTCTAGATAAATTTTAAGAACCTGGTAATTGTTAAAATGTGAAGGTCAGTCACATGCACTCAGTAGTTACAAAAATGACAACTTTAAGATTGCCTTGAAATGGTGTTAAAATGGTGCACTACTTTTTCCAATTTCACAGGTCAGAAATTATTTTAAAATGAGATTATTTCTAAAGTAATGCTTTAGAATCTGTGCTAGTTTGAAATAGTTCAGATACTAAGTTCATAATGGGAGATATAAAGTAATTCTGAGATTAAATTTTTGTTTAATGAAATTATAAATATTTTAGGCTGAATTCTTGTACCTGAAATAACACTAAATTCTCAATTCTTTTATAAACATCATATAAACTTTTTTTTTACAGGATTCTACTGCATTTGGGCTTTATACTGGCAAGCCTTCTCTTCTTAGCAGTGAACTTGACCTGTGCAATGCTAGTCCATGGAGATGTCCCAGAAAATCAGTTGAAGTGGACTGTGTTTATTCGTGCATTAATTAATGATAGCTTGTTTATTCTTTGTGCCATCTCTTTAGTTAGTTACATATGCAAAATTACAAAAACATCATCAGCAAATGTCTACCTCGAATCAAAGGTAAGTCTAACTTTAAATCTTAATCCTCTGGATCATATTTTAATGAGAAACTTTTGTTGCCTCTTTGAGAAAGTACTCTGAGGGCAGTCACATTTTTAGTACGAAATATAGTGGTAGCAATTAAAAGGTTAGCAATTAAAATTTTGGTTGTGAATTAAGCCCTCTCTCCAACTCAAACTTTGGCTCTTATGAATCAATAATAGAAGTATTTTTTGTGACCCTGCATTAGAGGCTAGTCAGATGAAATAAAGCAAAACAAATATGCTGAATCAAAAAACATCTTATACCCTCCAGGGACAATTCTCAGAAGCAATCAGGATGATTCCACATTTAACTGACCATTATAAGCTTTCCTACAGTAGAGCCTTTCACAAAGCTATAGGATTATTTACCTTTACACCAAAGTCCACATATGATGTGAGCCCAGGCAGACCTCAAGGGTTTGGTGCTGTTAAGACCTAAAGTCCTTATGAACTTGTCTAAAACACAGAAGCACCTCAGCGGGCTTCTGTTGTCTCCATGTGGACCAAGTGTGTCTGAGAAAGGTTCAAGCATGCTTTCTTGTTGAAGAAACAGAAAATGGTGATCATTTTGAAGGCAGAAATATAGAATCAGAAAATGAATAAATAAGATTTCTATAAGTAATAAAAATCAAAGCATGTTCTAAAAATAAAGCATATTATAACGCTGTAGAAAGAACTTAAGACTTTGTCCAGAAAAAGCAGTAGTATTGCCATTAAACAAATGTATTAGATAATGTGGACATACACTTGGGTTAGCAGTGTAGATGGCCCTGGAGATAAAATACTGCTTATCTGTGTGACGTTTTAAAAGGACTTTACTCAATGAAGTCCATATGATACTTGAAACAGTCAAGCCTTGTTTCTTTTTCTTGTTTTGAAAAATAAGTAAATGTTAATTCACTAATGAAGAGCTATGAATGTTTCTACTGTTGAAGATAACTGACAGTGTCATTGGATAGTGAATGTTTTACCACAGTGTGTATGTGACATTGAGTGTGGGTTTGTAGATATATAGATATTGGGGTGTGAAATATATATATACATACACACAATACATATGTATATATATGTATATCTATGTTCTGAAGAATTTAGACAATTTTGTCTTCTCAGACTAACAACTACACTCAGAACATTATGTATTCTAGAGAAAGTAAGACCAAACTTGGAAAATTGCTGGTTCTCTAGAGAAATATATATATCCAGACTTTAAAATCACATTTTCAGAATTACCTCTGCTATATTCAGGCAGTACATCTTGCTTTTACTTTCCTCTTGTAAAATCACTAGGCTCATGTGTATGCTTTTTTATTCTCCTGTATCAGTATGCAGTAATGGCCATTTCAGTCCACCAGTGTTGATCAAGCCACTACCTCTTCAGTTTCACATCAGCTGTCTTGCTGGCCCTGAGAACCTTGTCTTGTCTCAAAGCTCAGACTTGCTTCTGCTTTCTTCTTTCTATTCTTCTTCCTTTAGACACTTTATGATAATAATCTCTTGGCCAAATCTTACGTGCATTATTTTCAAATGGCATGTAGTATGCCACCTATCTGAACCACATCCACAATGCCCTTCCCCTTTCTAGTGCTCTGTGTTCCTCTCTTCCCCAACCTTAAAGACCAAATTGAATTCAGCTTCTTCTCTCAATCTCCAGAATCAAGTCTAAAAAAGCTGACTATCTAACCTATCCTGAAATTTTGGGTTCCCTGGGAGCTCTTTTTGTTTTCTATGAGCTACCATATGTGTACACATGGTGTGTATTTGTGTGTGTGTGTGTGTGTGTGTGTAGGCTTTGAATAAAATGAAACCACTTTCCTCTTTGTATCTTTTTTATGTTGTCTCATGAACTAACATGGGTAGACAATAAGAGTGAAAGTAATTGAAGTTCTAGGATCATGCTGCCTGGGTTTTACTAACTCAGAATTTAACCTCTCTCTGTAACTCTCTCCAGAGCTGTGCTATAATGATAAAGCAGTAATATATGAGAAATCATGGTGTCTGAACCAGCACTAAAAATAGAAACATTAGCTGTTATTATCTCTTTTTTTGAGACAGTGTTTCTCTGGGTGGCCCCAGCTGTCCTGGAACTACCTTTCTCTGCCTCCCAAGTGCACCACCACTGCCCAGAAGCTATTATTATCTTTATCATTATGTTTTGGCATAGTTTATTGATGAATTATTAGAGGATTGGAAGAAAACTTTTCAGATAACAATTTGGGGAAACATTCTTTGGTGTTTTGTTTGTTTTGATTTAGCTACCCCTAATATTATTCATCAGCTGGTTTTATTTCCACTAGACAGCAGTCTCCAGCCTGACTGTTAAGACTTGGCAATCTGAAAGCATAGAATTTTACAGTTTTAAGAGAAGCAACAGTGAACTTCATGTTACTCAGTGGCAAGGGTTTGCTCAGTGTACACAGCCTTGGGTTCCATCCCAGTGCTGAAACAAACCTGGAGCAATAATGTCACCATGGTATTTACATTTAGAACTCCAAGTAAATATAACTTTATGCCCTCCTTCCTCCACCATACAATACTAAAGAATTTTCTCACATTATAAAAAATCTATGACTACATAACATTTTATCATAGATCAAAATGTAACTCTTGTTTGATTGCCCTTGAAGTCATTGTTTTTAAATATTAACCTCTAAGTTGTTACTTTTTATCACAAAATTGGAGTAAGATTGTAATTGCATCTATAACTCGCTTTACAGAGCATGTAATAGTCTTTTATGTTCTCTTTTTTAAAATTACTTAATTTATATGTTAAGCAGCTACACCCTTACTGTTGTTTGAGTCTCTCTTTCAAAGAAGACTTTTCTTGCTTTTTAAACAGTCTGAGAGCTGGGAATAGTGGTCCAGGCCTTTAATCCCAGCACTTGGGATACAGGTGCAGATGGGTCTGCTAGTTTGAGGCCAGCCTAGACTGTGTAGTGAGGGTCTGCTATTTTATATAAAAAAAAATAATAATGATAGTTACCTATCATTGATTTCTGTGCCTTTATTATTTTCCTTTGTTTTTTTCACTTACTTGAATATATAAGGCTGTTAGTTTGTCCTTTATTTATGTGCTTATATAAACTATAAACACTTCATTCTTTTATAAACTAATAAAAGGTAGAACAGTATATTTCCAAGAACTATTTTGGCAGGGTTTTTTTTTTTATAATCTTACAACATCAAAGCAACGTCCCTTATTTAACAAAAACCTGGAGATGCTGGAGAAATGTCACAGTAGTTTAGAATGCATAGTGCTCCTGAAGAAGAGCAGAGTTAAATTTCCAGCACCCATGTCAAGCAGTCACAACTGAAACCCTAGGAGGATCCTATGCCTCTGTTCCCAACAGACACCTGCACACAAGTGCACACACAAAAAACATACATACACATAATTTTAAAAGTAAATACTTAAGAACAAGGAAAATTTAGGTTTGGATTTCAGCCAAGTCTCAGGTATAGCATACTTACCTACACATCAGTGTTCATTACATGTTATCTGTGTCAGCTTAACTCAGAAATCTTAAAAATCAGACGTTTGTCATCTTTGGTACCCTAACTTCCACAAGGAGTTACCCGTTTTGCCTTCTGTTTGCTTTTCCACCGAGGCGACTCTGATCTAAAGTTCCTGTATTCTAGATTCTCGCCAGAACAAATCTCACCTGTTATATTCACAGCCTGGATTGTCAGAAATATGACCTGAAGGCTGTACAGTCTGTTTCGCCCTCTAATATGTATTGTATGCTCAACTTGATCCAGCTCATTGTAGTTTCACACTGCATTAGTTGTCTTTTCTATCCTAGAACATGATAGGCATTGCTTTGGCCTACATCAAGATATTTAAAAGAATTTTCTTATAAGAAAGATTGGCCCCAGGGGCTAGAGAGATGACTCAGCAGTGACCAGTACTTGCTGCTCCTTCTGGGGACCTGAGTTCCACATCACTGTTCACAACCAGCTCCAGGAGACAGATACCCTTTCCTGTCCTCTGCAGATAGTTGCGCATACATATGGCATACATTCACACACAACTAAGACATATAAATAAAAATAAAGATTTATTCTGGTGAGTGCTAGATGACTCAGCTGGTAAAGGTGTTTGGTGCCAAGCCTGACAGGCTGAGTTTGATCCCCACATCCACGTGGTGGAAAGAGGGAACCAACTCCCACAGTTTTCCCTCTGACCTTCATGCATGTGCTGCAGTGTATGTGCTTGAGCATAAACACATTAGTAAGTAAATAAATATTTGAAAACTTTTAAAGGAAGATTTATAGTAAAATCATCTATATATTATATAATGTTGTTGACAGTATGAGCTACACAGAGTCCCCAAGAAAAGATTTTTGTCAGTCTCAGCACCAAAAAAAAGTCACTTTAAAAAATTTTTTTCTCAAATAGTTTATCTCACATCCAGAAGCAAATAAGTATCCAGCTACTATCAATTGTAAAAGACCTTATTGTATCAGTTTTGTGCTGGTTTTACCTCCTCCTTATTTTGTCTTAGTCTTCTCTACCTACAAATACATTCTTATGTGTATTTTTAACCAGTGTGTACCTCTGTGGCATATGATTATTTGAAATTAGAGAAATGTAAATTTAAAATAAGATTATTAAAATAAAATAAGATATATCTTTGGGAATGTTTATATTTCTTCCTTGGATATGTTTTTTTAATTACCACGGAATGACCTTAGAAACTAGAAAGTAGAAACTTGAGATTGAGTGAAAAGTATGGAAACCACTCAGCTATTTTTGCCTTAGTGTGACTTTGAGCAATTAATAGCATCTCTGAGCTTAAATGTCTTTATCTTCCCTGATAAATCCCTTCACTGCATACAAGAATCAGTTCTCTCTATGTTCAGCTACAATAGACTTGCTGAATCAGCAAAAAACATGCCTTTTTACAATAGCCTCAAAGAAAAAGTATTTAGAAATAATCCTAATGAAGGAAGTAAAAGATATCTACTGTAAAAGCTTTAAGACACTGAAAAAAGAAACCTAAGACAATACATGACCCTTCCCCCCCCCAAAAAAAAAAGCCTGTTACATTCTTGGATTGGCAGAATTGATATTGTGAAAATAACTACAGTACCAAAAAAAATCTACTCATTCATTGGAATCTGCATCAATTTTCTCATATAGGCATCCTAGCCTTTAATTGTTAAATATGCAAATCCAGATGGTAGAAAATGTGGATAAAGGCCTAGAAACCAGAAAGAGGGCTGTGGGACAGAAAAAAAGGCTCTGAGAAGGGAGGGTGAGAAAGAGACAAAAGAGAAAAATGGAAGTTGTTCCCCAGGTAAGGGGAACAACAGGAAGTGCTGACAGGGAGATGGGAGAAGAAAGGAAGGAGGGAAGGAATGTGAAAACCCCATATAGAAATAACTGTTACTCATAAGTTAATTTAAAAATAAAAGTCTCATCTATGAGGTAGAGATAAGGTAGTGTTGATCTCTTCCTGGGTTCCTGTGAGCTAAAGAGTAATAACTGCCAGGCCAGAGAGATGGCTCAGTGGTTAAAAGCACTGGCTGCTCTTCCAGAAGACCTGAGTGAGATTCCCAGCATCCACATGGCCGTTCACAACTGTCTGATCTGATCTCATACACTCACACAGACATAGCATGCACATAAAATAATTAAAAAAAGAGTATTAACTACCTCACATGTTTGTTGTCAAGATTCAGTGAAAATGCTCATAAATAACTAATACATTGTGTTGCACTTAGGAAGTTCTAAAATGCTAGTTAGCTTTTGTGCTTATAAGAGATGGTAACCTAGCTTAAAGGAGTGGAGTTTTTAAATTTTATTTATTTATATAGAATAAAGTTTTTTATTTGCATATTTATTATTTGGCAATTTTACATCATGCAACATACAAACTCAGTTATCAGACCTCTCAGATTCTTACCCACTTAGATTCTTACCCACTCTTATGATCACCCCATTTACAAAAACGCCCATTCATGCTGATCATTTACATACTGGAACATAATTAAACTCCCTGTGGCCAGACCCTTAAAGAAGACAAGTCTTTCCTCACCTAAACCCCTGTCAGAGGCCATCAATACAGAAGTGAGGTACTGTGTCATTTAGCTATGTTCTAGTCTTGAGCTCTTGTATACAATGACATCTCTTTTTTTTGTTTGTTTGTTTTTAAGTTCACTAATGAGTGAGTACATCCCCTGCTTCTCTTTCTGGGATCTTGATACCTCACTCAGGAGGATAATTCTCCATATCCATCCATTTGCCTGCAAATTTTAGAATATCACTTTTTCTTACTGCTGAGTAGTAACTCCGTTGTGTAGATGTACCAAGGCCTTGTTAACCCATTCCTCAGTTGAGGGGCATCTAGGTTGTTTCCAGGTTCTTGTTTTACCAATAATGCTGCTAAGAACGTATTGAGCTAATGCTTTTAGGGTGTGAATGTGTGTCTTTAGGGTATATGCCCAGAAGTGGTATTGCTGGCTCCTTGGGGAGATTGATTCCCAGTTTTCTGAGAAACCTCCATACTGCATTCCAGAGTGGTTGAACAAGTTTACGCTCCCATCAACAAGGGAGGAGTGTGGATATATATTACCCATTTAATAAAACCTGAATATTGGGGAGAGAGCACCCAGTCAAATCCTAGGCAGACAGCTCAGGGAATTCTTAAACCTTGAATACAAAGATAAATAAATAGCTGAGTCAGTCACACACACCTTTAATCTCAGCACAGGGAAAACTGGAGTGGCTCCACCCTTGATCCCACAATTTCAGAGACAGAACTTTTTCTGTTTCTGTGAGTTCAAGACTACATGCCTTTAATCCTAACCTGGATGGGTATATAAGGGCTGTAGAAACCCAGAGAGAACAGAAGCAACCAGGAGCGAGGCTGATTGAGAATTGACTGTGGTGCTTCCTCTTTCTGATATTTCAGCCTTTCCCCAATATTTGGCTCTGAGTCTCATTTGTGATACTACAGAGGTGTGTTCCCCTTGCTCTACATTCTCTCCATCATAGGCTATCATCTGTGTTTTTAATCTTAGCCATTCTGACAGGTATAAGGTGGTATCTCAAAGTTATTTTGATTTGCATTTCTCTAACGGCTAAAATGTTGAATACTTTTTCAAGTGCCTTTCAGCCGCTTGTAATTCTTCTGCTGAGAATTCCCTTTTTAGTTCTTAACCCCGTTTTTTAATTGGGTTATTAAGGGTTTGGGGCTCTGGTTTCTTAAGTTCTCTATATATTTTAGAGATCAATTCTCTGTCACTTGTAGAGTTGGTAAAAATCTTTTCCCATTCTGTAGGCTGTCGTTTTATTGACTGTGTCCTTGGCCTTACAGAAGCTTCTCAGTTTCAGGAGGTCCCACTTATTGATTGTTGTTCTTAGTGTCTATGGTAATGGTATTATATTTAGGAAGTGGTCACCTGTGTCAATGTGTTGGAGAGTTTTTCCCATTTTCTTTTCTATCAAATTCAGAGTGGCTGGGTTTATGTTGAGATCTTTGATCCACTTGGATTTGAGTTTTGTGCAAGGTGTTGGGTTTGGATCTATTTCCATTTTTCTACACACTACCACATAGTTATGCCAACACCATTTATTGAAGATACTCTTTCTTCCATTGTATATTTTTAGCCTCTTTGTCAAAATCAGGTGTTCATAGGTGTGTGGATGAATTTTGTGGTCTTCAATTCGATTCCATTGATCCACAAGTCTGTTTTTATGCCAGTACCAGGCTGTTTTTAATACTGTAGCTCTATAGTATAATTTGAAGTTAGGGATGGTAATGCCTTCTGAGGTTCTTTTGTTGAGCAAAATTGTTTTACCAATCTGGCTTTCCTGTTATTCCAAATAAAATTGAATATTCTTTCAAGGTCTGTAAAAAATTGTGTTGGGATTTTGATGGGAATTGCATTGAATCTGTAGATTGCTTTTGGTAAGATTGCTGTTTTCACTATGCTAATTCTACCTAATCAGGAACATGGGAGGTCTTTCCATTTTTATGATATCCTCTTCAATTTCTTTCTTCAGAGATTTAAATTTTTTGTCAAACAGATCTGATACTTCTTTGCTTATAGTTATACCAAGGTATTTAATGCTATTTACAACTATTATAAAAGGTGATGTTCATCCCTTTTATCTTTACAGGAATGCTACTGATTTATTTGAGTTAATCTTGTATCCTGCTACAGTGCTGAAGGTGTTTATCAGCTGTAGAAGTTCCCTGGTAGAATTTTGTGGGTTACTTATGTATACAATCATATCATCTGCAAATAGAGATAGTTTCAGTTCTTCTTTTCCAATTTGTATCCCCTTAATCTCCTTTTGTTCTCTTATTGCTTTAGCTAAAGTGTCGAGAACCATGTTGAATAGATAAGGGGAGAAGGGACATCTTTGTCTAGTTTATGATTTTAGTGGGATTGCTTTGAGTTTCTCTCCATTTAGTTTGATGTTGGCCATTGGCTTTTTGTAAATCACCTTTATTACATTTATATATTTTCCCTGTATTTTTTATCTCTCCAGGACTTTTATCATAAAGGAGTGTTGGATTTTGTCAAAGGCTTTTTCAGCATCTAAGGGGATGATCATGTGGGTTTTTTTCCTTCAATTTGTTTATATGTTGGATGACATTTAGAGTTTTCCATGTGTTGAACCATCCCTGCATTTCTGGGATGAAGCCTACTTGATCATGGTGAATAACTTCTTTTTATATGTTGTTGGATTCAGTTTGCCAGAATTTTGTTGAGAATTTTTGCATCAATGTTCATGAGGGAAATTGGTCTGTAATTCTTTCTTTGTTGTGTCTTTGAGTGGCTTGGGTATCAGGGTTATTGTGGCCTCATAAAAGTTTGGCAATATTCCTTCGGTTTCTACTGTATGGAACAGGTTGAGGAGTATTGGTATTAGCTCTTCTTTGAATGCCTGGTAGAACTCTGCACTGTAACCATCTGGGACTGGGCTTTTTTTATTTGGGAGACTTTTAATGACAGCTTCAATTTCCTTTGTTGTTATAGGACTGTTTAGATGTTTAATCTGATCTTGATTTAATTTTGATAAGTGGTACCTATCCAGAAAGCTGTCCATTTCTTCTAGGTTTTAAAGGAGTGTTTTGTTGTTGTTTAGATTTATTTATTTTTGTTTTATGTGCATGGGTGTTTTACCTGCATGTATGTCTGTACTATGTGTGCTTGGTCCCCACAGAGGCCAGCAGAGAGAGTTGGATCCCCTGGAACTGGAGTTACATGTAGTGTGTAGGCACTGGAAGCCAAATCTGAGTCCTCTGGATGAACAGTCAGTGCTCTTAACTGTAGAGCCATCTCTCAGCTTCTTGAAGGAGGTTTTATATATCTGACAACTATGTCAAAATTGATTTGGCAAAGTATTCTGTATAGCTAGTCAAACTCAAAAGGAATAACTACCCGTAAAAAGGAAATAAAAATCCTTACAGAACTGGATTTCTCTTCTGAGTAACTTAGTTTTACAGTTGTGCCATTTTACTCTTACATACTATTCCTCTTGATTTTTATGAGTTGATGTGTATGAAATATTACATTGTATCTAATATTTAATTAGTTTCCTTAGTACTTGTTGACATTCTTAAGTGTCCCCTTAAAAAAAAAAAGAAAGAAAGAAAAACTTGTGTCTCTAACTCTCCTCAAGAGAGCCCAGGAGAGTAGGAAGCAATTTTGCTCTAAGATCTCAAAGTTCAGAATGTTTACAAATTTATTTGTTATCCCAATCACCACATACATAAACTGTTACTGTTAATTTTTATGATTTTATAGACAGACAAACAGTCTGCAATTGAAGTAGACCATTTCAGTAGTGGGCTGAGCCAGGCTAAAGCCCAGGTGATGGTGTAATGTTTGCCTGTTGGTCCCTTGGTTCACACACTGGATGATCAGATGACAGGTTGGTAGGAGCTGTCACCACTGCAGCATTTGGTGTCCTCCTGGGTAAGTGTGTTGCACCCTTCCTTGGTCTGGTGTATTTGTAAGTTCTCAGGCCTCATTTTCCTCATGTGGCTTTAATATGCCCATGTGCTCATGTAGGTGCATTGATAAACTTCTAGGGTAATGCCTTTTTTACTTTTATGGATGTTATTTTTCAGTCTGTGCCTCTTGAGTGGTTCATGACAGGAGATATTATTTATGTGCACAACAAAGTGCAGAGGTGACCTGCTTCTGCAGCTATGTTCAAAATGTAGTCAGATGCTGTTTGCAAGATGGAATTTCCCAGAGCAAGGCAGAGTCTGGAAAAGATGCTGGTTTATATAGTGTGGAGTAACTTAGGTAAAGGTATAGTGTAATCTCAATACTCAAGTGGTTTCCCTTAGCGTTTATACTCTACTGCCTCCATTATCAGAACTGATGTTCTGTGATTAGAAGGTCTACCCAATAGCTATCCATGTTGCAATGTCAGGATCATAGGTAGGTATCAAAGACTTAATTTCATTGTGATTTAACATCATGAAATTGTTTCTGAAACTATTCAGATTTAGAATTATTAAAACTATTTTTTAAATGTATTGAATTTTTCATTTTTAATTCTAGGCTTGGCATTTTAACTTCAAAGGGAAAATGAAATTTGAGAGATTTTTTTTTCTCTGACAATCAATCTGGCCTTTTCTTTTTTAAGAACACCATAAAATAAAACAGAAATTAGAAGTATTTTATACAATAAACAGAAATTAGAAATTTTCTTGGGCTTTATAAACTGTCATAAAGAAATCTGAAGACTTTTTTTCTGAAAGTATAAAAATGAGTGTTCAGACCAAGGGTGACTGACACCGCAGGACAAAGGCAGAGGGAGCATGACAAGGATGGACTTCTCTATCAGCAGCTGTTCTGGAGGGGCAGGATGCTGTACCAGGCAGGGAAGCCACCCAGATAGCTCTCTCTCTCTCTCCATGGAGAAAAAGGGGAAGCACAGTCATGAAAAGTCCTTCCTTCTGCTGCAACTGAGGAAGAGACCACTTCCCTCCACCTGCTTTCCTGGGCCTGATGCCCTTTACCTGGCATTTATCAAAACCCATCCAACTCAGTCCTAACCAAAGTCAGAAGGTGCCCAAAGTTTGCTGGGGAGGGGAAGAGGCTGGTGTGATATCAAACAGAGCTTTATTTGAAGTCATCATTGGTGCCGTTTCTTGCTGTTTATTTGTTTGCTAGCCTGTTCTTCCAGCTGCATGGCTAGGCACAGGGCCTTGATGACTTTTCGAAGGGCTAAGAAGTGCTTAGTCTGTTGGGTCAGGGCCGATCCTGCCTTGTTTACAAAGGTCTCCAAGTCATAGTCCGGCTGATCGGTCATCTCTGAGAGCTCCAGCCAGCTCGGTCCTTGCTGTACGATCTCCCTGAATTCCTCCATGGCCCTCTCTTCCAGCTCCCTGATCTGAGTCATGGCTTCATTAAAGCTGGACATCTGGGAAGACAGCTCCTCCTCTTCCTTGGTGAAATTAACTGCCAGTGATGTTCCATTGGTGCTGTCCTCCATCTCCTCTGTTTCCATCTGAATTGGCTGCTCTCCACTGGGCCTGCTGTGGCAGCTCAGCTCCTTGACTCTGCATATCACAGAGTATTTAAGGTGTATTCATAGGAGCTTATGCCTGGTGAGATCATGGCAATCATGCAAGTCCTGGAGTTCTCCCCGATGAACGAGTCTCTCAGCACCTGTGTTAGCTTGCTCTCCCGGAATGGGGTGTGGGCCTTGTTCTGTCCCAGTGCCCTGATGTACTCCTTTAGAGCTGGGAGAGACTTGTTGATCTTGGTACCCTCCATGCGAGTCTGCCTGTCAGCACTGTAAGTGTCCACCCCTCGTTCATTCCCTGCCAGATCCACCAAAGAGAATTTGCCATGTAATCTCCCTTTGCTTCGAAGAAGGGTCTGGAAGCAGGTGTGGGAGCAGGAGGAGTTGGAGTTGGCAAACGTTTGTCCAGAAGTCCTGCAGGCGCTGCCCATGTTGATCATCTTGATGACATCGTCAGCACAGTTAGCCGGGTACTCCTGCAGACCCACCACCTGCACCTGTTGCTTGCTGTCTTCTAGGACTAGTAACTTGGCCTTCTTGTTGAGCAGATCAAACACCTTCCCATTGTAGATCTCAAAGAATGTCACATAAACTTCAAGGTTTAAGTTCCGGTAGCAAGGCTGACCCTTCAGAAGAAAGACATCCCGGGAGGCCATTGCATAGATCCCTTTAGTTGCATTCTGAGATTTACCAGACAGGTCTCCACCCATTGTATGAGTCTTCCCACTGCCTGTCTGCCCATAGGTAAAGCAGGTTGCTTTTTCTCCTTCAAAGATCGTCTGAACCAGTGGCCTTGCTATGAACCTGTAGACGACTTCATTTGAAGCTGTTTCATCAAAGGCGAAGTTGAAGCAGAAGGCCTGGTTCTCCAGATACTTTGTCAGGTCCACTTTTAATTTGGGTTCATGCGCCAAGAGGAAACACTTACTGGGAACAGAAATCACGTCGATTTCTTTCTTGGCCAGTTCTTGTTTATTCAGTGGGTGCTTTCTTACACAGACACAGATCTTGTGTTCTTCGATAGGATCAGCCACAGTAAGTGGGTGACATTCCATGGTAACCCGAAATTCTTTAATCATCCGGGCAAATTCCCAGTTTGGAAAGCTGCTGTCATATTCCTGAGCTAGCTTTATTCTTATTTCCGAGTTCTGGGCTCTCTTCTCTTCCCGCTTGTTCTTCATTTTTTCCATTTCCTTCATGATACACAATTTCCACCGAACTGAATTCCTAGGGTTTGCAGAAGACATGCCTCGGGTGGGGTGGGCTTGCTCTTCTGCCTCCTCGCTGACCATCGATAATGGTAATTCTGTCACTGCTGCACAGGAGGGCCTAGGAAGGTCAGTGCCAACTGAAAACTGCTTGCGAGAGTTTGCAGCCACAGGCAGCTCCACCTCCATTTCATTCTCCTGAGTGGCATTTCGAACCTCCGGGACGGTGGACATGCAAGTGGATCGGCTTCGAAGACCTTCTTTTGGAGCTGGAATTTTGGAGCTGACTGATCTTCGTTTTTGCTTTGGGACTGTTACATTTTCCTGCAGTGGCAGACTGTCCTTTGGGTGTAAGGGGAGAAGCTGAAAGAGCTCTGGGTTTATTGCAGCCACATCATCAATATCAATCTCTTTGCCCTTTGTGTTACCTCCTTCTGTCCATTCCACTGAAACACAGGATTTCTCCAAGTTCACTGTGCTTATATTGACACTGTGAATTAACCGATTACTGCGTTGAATCTTGATGGAGAGACTGGGAAACAATCGGGCGTGAAGCGATTCCATGGACTCAGAAGCACGAAAAACAAATGCAAAAAACTTAGAAACAATGACTCTGCTAATACAGATTAGTAGTCGAGAGATTATTTTTTTAAAACGTGTAGCTTTCTGCTTCTGATAGCTGCCTAAATTGTTATGACTGGATAAAAGGATGAGTTCTGAGTAAAATATAAAGAGGACTGAAGATACTGGAAAGTAACACTTAGAAGGAAATGGCATGGAACCAGCTTCCTGCTCTATACTACTTCTAGTCTGATGAGTCTCACCCCTAGGGCACTTGAAAAATCAGAAAATGCAGTTCACATACTATTACAGGTAGAAGCTAATGGGGGAACTTGGGGATGAAGATGGCCATGTAGAAGAAACACCACATTCTTGTTATCATCTATGTCAAATGTTTGTCTAATATCTGATATGGTCAAGATAAACTCTAGGCAGCACACTAATGATAAAGGAATTAGACTGAGACTTTAGCCTGTATATAGCACTGGAAACAACTTGAGATCAAGTCTATCAAACATTTTGTGGTTTGCTAAAACAATTAGTCCTTTTCAGAAGAATTTAACAAAATTCCAACTCTTTAAAATATGTATTTCACAGCACTTGAAAAAGTGCTCAACTTTTTTAGCCATCAGAGAAATGCAAATCAAAACAACTTTGAGATACAACCTGACACCTGTCAGATTGGCTAAGATAAAAGACACAGATAACAGCCTATGCTGGAGAGGTTGTGGAGCAAGGACAACACTCCTCCATTGTTGATGGGAGTGTAAGCTTGTTCAGCCACTCTGGAATGCAATATGGAGGTTTCTCAGAAAACTGAGAATCTCCCCAAGGATTCAGCAATACCACTTCTGGGTATATACCCTAAAGAGACACAGTCACACTCCAAATGCATTAGATCAACTCTGTTCATAGCAGCATTATTTGTAATAGCAAGAACCTAGAAACAACCTAGATGCCCCTCAACTGAAGAATGGATTAACAAACTGTGGTGCATCTACACAATGGAGTACTACTCAGCAGTAAGGAAAAAATTATATCCTAAAATTTATAGGCAAATGGATGGATTTGGAGAATATCTTCCTGAGCAGAGTCTCACAAACCCAGAAAGATAAGCAGGAGATGTACTCACTCATTAGTGGACTCTAAACAAAAGCAAAAAGCAAAGCATGTCCAAGCTGCAAACCACAACCACTGAACAGCTTGACATCTGATACATCTTGGACTGGCACCTTGGGTCCCACTCCCTCTAGAGGTACACCTGACTCAGTCTTGATGTTGAGGGAAAGAAACTGGATCTGCCAGGAGTGGATGCTGAACTAAGCCATATTGAGACATTGAGACCTTGGGACCTCCTGCCCTTGCTGAGGAGGAGATGGGGAGGTGTGGAGAAGAGAGTGTGACTGGAGGGGGTGGGAGGGAGAAGGGACCTTGAACAAAGATATACATGGATAGAAAATGTGATTTTATTCATAATAATAAAAAGACGCAAAAAATATGTCTTTCATAATGCTCACAGTTATGAAGTTCCTAGCTGTATGAAGAAAGGGAAGATATAACTCATATTTAAATTTTTTCTTAAACTTTTATTTATTTATTTAATTATTTGACTTGGTGTTTGCCTGGAACTGGAACTAGAGACAGTTGTGAGCTGCCATGTGGGTGCTGGGAATCGAACCCGGGTCCTCTGGAAGAGCAGACGGTGCCCTTAACCGCTGAGCCATCTCTCCAGCCCCATAACTCATATTTAAAAAGCAAAACCCAGAAAGCAATAAAAAAAAAGCTAAGACATTTCCCCACATGATGATCTAGATGTTGGATTTATTCAAGATTTTATTGTGTATTCAAGAGTATAAAGGAAAATACATTTGGATTAAATAGGAGTTCTTATGAGAAACATAGACTGTAAAACAAATAGAAATTCTAAAGCAAATCACTTAACACCAGGCTAGAGAGAATGAGTCTATGAATTTAAAGATTAAATCAATAAAAATTACTCAACCTGAATAACAAAGAATGGTAGGGGAAAGATAAAAAAAATATAATGAACAAAACCTTCAGATCTTACTTTTGATTATATAGTATAACCAAAGGAAAACACAAAAAAAAAATGAAGTTGGAAAAGTTATTTGGAGAAATAACTTAAATTTTCCAATTTTGTTGTAAAAACAGATTTATAATTTCAAGAAAGTCTTTGTTAACTTTGATTTAATCAGAACAAATATAAGAAAATGTCTAAGCACATTTCAGTCTCATTGCTTAAAAGCAGTTAGGGAAAAGTAAATCAACACTTGTCAGGAACAAGGATTCAAGTGGTGCTCACTTCTCATCACAAATAATGGAAGCCAACAGCATGGAAACATCTTCAAATGCTGGAAGGAAAACTTGTCAGCTCTGAGGTCTGCAGCTACAGTGAATACTTTTGCTGTTGTTTTATTTGAGACAAGGTTTCACTGTGTAGTCGATCCTAGCTGTTCTGGAACTCTGTAGACCGGGGTGGCCTGGAACTCAGAGATTTCCCCTGCCTTTGCCTCCCAAATACTGTGAGTAAACCAAGTCACCACCTGGTTTAAAAGATTCTTGAACAGCAGCAAAGAAATAAATTTATTGGGATAAAAGCACTCAATAGAGCATACACTTTCGCAAGCATACCTAGGTTACATGAAATGCTAAGAACATTCTGTAGTCTGTAGACAAATCAACACTGGCTTGAATTCAGCTCTTCAGAAAAGAATGAAGAACACCATAGTTAATGTTTGGGTAAACATAATTTCTTCATTTTTAAAAATATAGAATAAGTTTACTTATGTAGATATATATAATTTTCTGTATGTTGTATCTAACAATTGTAAACTGAAGGATGGGGAAGAATATTGAAAGCTAAGGGTGTATATTATAATATTTAGAGCAGTGGTCTTCAGACTTTGATCTTGAAACTGTTAGAGTTCTAAATATTAACAGAGATCTCAAAGAGCTTTGTTATGTATACCTATTACTATATAACATATTAAGAATTAAAATATTAATCTGTTAACTAATTTAAAGCAAGCCGACTACATGTACAATAAATAACTTTTGAGTGATTATGTTTTTTTTACAAAATTAATAGATATTCAAAAACTCAGAAAGATAAGCAGGGGATGTACTCACTCATTAGTGGTCTCTAAACAAACAAGAAAAAAGCCAAGCATGCCCAAGCTGCAAATCACAACCACTGAACAGCTTGGGATCAGAAACACCCTGGACTGACTCCTGGGATCCCACTCCCCTTAGAGGCACACCTGACTCACTCTTGAGTTGGGGGAGAAAACTGGATCTGCCAGGAGTGGAGACTGAACTAAGCAATATTGGGGCAGTGGGACCATGAGACTGTCTGCTGCCTGCCCAGGGAAGGGATGGGGAGTTGTGAAGAAAGAATGACTTGATATGGCGGGAGGGGGAAGGGACATTGCATAAGGATATACAAAGATAGAAAGTGTGACTTCTTTGAAATAAATAAATAAATAAATTTAAAAAAAAAATAACAGATTAGCATGTTTCATTATTCAAGCATCCTTGATAGAAGACATCAGGGTTTTCCTGTCTGTGCCTGCATTCACTGTGTTAGAGTATGTTGTTCAGGTTAAAATAAATTAAGAAAGTATATCTTCACACATATGTGCAGCTGGAAAATTGAGAATTTTAATAAATTTTTAAGATAATTGTAGATATCTTCTATAGTGCTACACCAAAATGCAGAAGTGGAACTTTCTTAAAGGTTAGGTACCATGAAGAATCTAAAGCAATGATGAGTGACCTTCTAGTAGTCTATATTACACTTGGAAAATTTTTGTGAGTTCATGCTTTGATTATTTGGAAAAGAATGGTCACAGATCTTCAATATGTCTTATTTTATTAAGTTGTGTCTCATGTGTTAGTGTCACACCATCTCATTAGGAAAGTCTAGTTTGTAGAAAACATTAATCATGGATGCAAGTGTGCATAATTTTCCAAAATGATTTTCACTTGAAAGTTCAGTTTAATTGCCAACTGTTTTATTTAAATTTGTAGATTTATATTGTATACATAAAAAATACACCTGCATACCAAGTCTGAATAACTATTGTTTGTCTGCTATGGTTGTCTGTCAAGTAAAAAGTTATGTTCTTAGAAGAAAAAAAAAAGAGGAAGTTACTTTTTTCACTTCCAAATTGATAAATCTTGAAAGTGTTTTTTTCCAGAACAGCCACGTTGTTTCCATATGAAAAATCACTTTAGGGGCACAGATCATCTAATATATGGAGTGCTCTAAAATCATTTTAATATTTTTACTGTTTCATCAAGGTAGTAATTGGGAGGGTGCATACCTGACATCCTGGCACTTGAGGGACTGAGGGAAGAACAGGAGTTCAGGCCCAGCCTCTCAGCTTCAGAGAGCCTTTGAGGCCAACCCGGGCTATGTGAGATACTGTCACAAACAAAACCAAACAAATAAGACTTTCTAAAACTTTCAGGTTTAATCAGGAATGCATGGTAGTGAAGAATATAATCATCAGAAAACAATTTACATTTGTGCTCTAGAAAGCATTTTATTGGATCTTCATTTATAATGTGAAAAGTAATGAAAACAATATTTGCTGTTTAAAGCATTCATCACACCTGCATTTAAATTTTCAATTCCTTTTGCTTTAAGCTCTGAATGATTGGTCTCAAAAAGATGCTGCAGCTTAACTTGGACCATAATGTTCAAAAAATGTTCTGTTGCAGAAGACATAAAAGGTAACCTCTTAAATTTCATAGAAAGCTATTGAAAGATAGTTGTTCTATTTTTGTTTTTTTACTAACAGGTTCATGTAGTTCCTTTGTGTTAGATTAAAGGAATCTCACTGACTCAGACAACTCTTTGACACTTTCCTTTCTTAGCTTTTTAGGGCAGTTGTGTGTTGAAGGCATTTTTTATTTGTGTATGATGCATATGTGTCTATATGTGTGTGAGTGTGGGCATGTGTGAGCCATAGCACACATGTAGAAATATGAGGGCTGCTTTTGGTGTCAGTCCGTGACTTTCTCTGGTTCAGACAAGGCTGTCTTTGTTGTCTACCTCTGCATAGACCAAGCCACCTAGCTGCAAGCATCCCAAGATCCTCCATTCTCTTTCTACATCTTAGTATAGAACCACTGGAATTCAAATACATACTACCATGCCCAACTTTACATGAGTTCTGGATATTTGAACTCAAATTGTCAGAATTATGCAACAAGTACTACTCAGGCCAAATTGTATCATCTTAGCTATTCTCAGTATCATTGCCATTAGGTCCATTCACATTGCTACACAATCATCCCCACTCTCCATTCTCAGAACATTTCTCTCATCTCATACCAAAACTCTGTACCCATAACTCCCCATTCCCAAGCCAATGATACATTCTTAAATATCAAATGTGCATTTTGTTTTATAGTAAAATACTATATTTTTTTGAGACAAGGTGTCTCTCTCTGTCACTGTAGCTATCCTAGAACTCAATATGTAGATCAGGCTGGCCTGAAACTCACAAAGATTCACATGCATCTACCTCCCAAATGCTGTGATTAATGCTGTGTGCCATCACACCTGACAAAATATTAAATCCAAACATTTGTTTTGCATTGAACTAAATTCTAGATTCTGAAGAAAATTACTGTGTAAGGCAAAAACCATGTGGTATACATATTATTGGCTGCCCATGCAGGTGCAAAAAATATTGTAGCACATCAAAATAAAATGTATTGACTGATAAAGGGTTCTAGCAAGTGCAAATGAAGAAACTAGTCAGAAGTCTGTATCAGTACAGAGAACAAAATGAACTCTTGTGTAAAAATACACATACTTGTACCCTAATTATGCTACACTAGAACTTTTAGAAAACACAAGTATACAGCTGTGAAATGGTCATAACATCATCCCATTTGTAGCTAGCATTGGCAAAGTCTGCAGTATGCTCAACATACTGAAAGCAAGAGCCAACTCCCCCAAAAAGGCAAGAAAGTTCTACTGTTACAATAGTTTTGATTTTGATCTTTCAGGATCTTGGGCCCTAAAGATTTTCAAGATGATATTCCCTTCTGAACACCACCAACAAATACAAGAGAAACAACAGAAACCAAATATAAGCTTTGTACTCAAACATATCATGACTTAAATGCTAATATTTAGAAATTTAGCACCATGGGATTGTAGAAATGGTTAAGAGCACTGACTTCTCTTCCAGAAGACTCAGGTTCAATTCCCAGCACCCATATGACAAGTCACAGACATCTATAAATCCAGAATCCAGTACCTCACACAGACATATGTGCAGGCAAAACACCAATGCACATAAAAATAAATTACTAGAAAAAATATAGAGCAACAGAATGAAATTTTTAAGCATAAAGTAAGCACAAAGTATATAGGAGGACTAAGATAATGATAGAAACCTATAAAACAGGAAGCACAATAAATTGTAGCCAAACACTGATTCTGTCAATAGATAAATTACAGTTCAAGTAACTCTTGAGCTACAGACACAAAATCTAATCAACATAATACAAAGGATAGTAATCATGCGCAAGGGAAATTTAACCAGGAATGGAACATTGTTTTAGCATTTGAGTATCAGCCAGTGCAGTTCATTACATTAAGATAACAGGGCAAAAGAGGCAGGCTCATGGGTCAAAGCACTTGCATACAAGAAGAGATGAAGTCCTGAGTTCAAATCCCCAGAACCCTGGTAAAGTAGGGTGTGATATGGTATCTGTAATCCCAGTTTTCTTAATAGCAAGACGAGAGGCAGAGACAGGACAGTGTCTAGAAGCTGGACAGCCAGTTATCCTGGGAAAACAATAGCTAAACAACTAGAGAGATCTCATCTTCAGGTAGAGAAGGAAGGCAGGAACTGACACCTATGGGTTCCTCCAGCCTCCATACCATTTACACCATGGTGCTCACGTACCCACACTCATTATTACAAACATCGTACACTCATGCATCATACACATCAGAGAACAATGGAGAAATCCACATGATCGTTTTCGTAGACAGAACAAGTATTTGGCAAAATGCAGCACCTGTCTTGATTTGAAAAGATTTAAGACAGGGGTGGGGGGAGACTAGGAGGAAGAAAGGATATATTGTGTAAGAGAAGAATAAATAAAGGAAAAAAAAGATATAACAACATCCAGTTAATAGGGAATAGAAGAGATTGCTTTTTGGTTTAAAAAGACATCTGTTCTTTTTTTTTTTTTAAGACATTTGTTCTTAAAGCATATAATCAATATCCTACTTAAATATTATAGTCAATAGTCAACTTAAGTATTAAATGGTATGTCCCTAAGACCAGAAGTAAAGAAAATATATTGGTAGATTTTTGGAGGATATACTTCTGTTCAGTATGGCAAAGAAAAAAAAAGATAAAAAATTAGGAACTAGTAGAAGTATTCAGGTGTGATAGCGCCTGCAATCCTAATATTCAGATAACTGAGGTGGTAATACTCAAGCCAGCCTGGGCTACATAATGAGACTCTGTCTCAAAAAGTAAGGGAGGGAGGGAAGGCTTAGTGGTCATCAATTCCTTTCATCTGCTTTTATCATGGAAGTACTTTTTCTTCCATTATGACAGATAGTTTTTGCTGGATTATAGTTTCCAGTTATCTTTCAAAACTTGAAGTACATCATAGCAAGCCCTTCAGGTTACCCCATTAGATAATCTGGTGTTATTCTGGTGCCTCTGCCTTTACATGTGACTTGCTGTTTGTCCCAGGCCATTTTCAGTCTACCTTTCTTGTTGTTCTGTATATTCAGTGTTTTAATTACAATATGAGAGCATATTCCTTTCTCATCTTCTCTGCTGGGTATTCTTAACACCTACCTCTTCTATGTGGGTTGGCATCTGTTTTCCTGACTATGGAAAATCTACTGCTCTGACTTTTTTGAAGATATTTTCTGTGCTTTTAGAAGGAGACTTTTATAACCCATAAATTTGTTCTTTTCTGGGTCTGTCTTAGAATTCTTACTAGTACCTTTTGTTATCTCATCTGTGTCTTTACTGGATTGTCTCGGGGCTTCCAGATTCTGTCCTCTCCTTGATTCATCTATTGCCAAGGATTTCTGAAGAATTTTCTGATATTTTTTTAATTTTCAGATTTAAGGCTGATTTTCTTCAACCATTCTGCTGAACTGCTCTTTTATTCCATCTGTAACTCCTTGTTAAGCTGTTTATGTCTTTGAACACGGCTGTAATTATCTTGAGTTCTTTGGTTTTTCACCTAATTCACTCTAACTAGACTTAGTCTTTGGAGGAGTCATGTTCTCTTGATTTCTTGTTTACTTGCTTTGGGATTCGTGCTTCTGTGTTATTTCTCTGCTTAGTTTATTTTTTATCAGCTATATTCTTTCACTTGAACTATTTGCAGTGTTCAAGTGAGACTTCCATGTGGTAGTGTTGAATGGATAGTTCACTAAAGAATTCCTCAGACCAGGTCCAGGTACCTGGTGTATCCTCTGTGTTGTTCCCTCAGTAGATTATAAATTGAGAGAGTGACCACAGATATTTGATGTCACCACTAGGCAATTGTCATAACAGCCAGTTAACAGCAGTGGCCTCTTTGACTTCATAACTCTTGGAGGATGAACAACCTGGGATACTATGGAGCATTCTCAGATTTGAGTTAATCTCTACCTTATTTTTTGAATTAAGAGTCTTTTATTGACCCTGGGACTCGCCCATATGGCAAGACTAACTGGCCAATAGGCCCAGGAATTCTATGTCCACCTTTGCAGCTCCAAGATTACAGGCATATTGCAGTCATGCCTATCTTCTCACATGGAGGCAGGGGCTTGAGCTCATATTCTCATGCTTACACATCACACAACCAGCTGAACTATCTAGCCATAAATTCACTTAAAAACTAAAAATGAGCAAGCTGGTTAACTTATTGCATTGTATATCTTAATGTGCACAGATATCTGCATGTCAGTCATGCCTTAGTTGATCTCAAAATTTGTATGAAAAAACAAACCTAAAATACTTAAAATAGTGTGGTGGTTTTTTTGTACAATTTTTTGTGGCAATGAAAGTTTTCTATAGCTGTAGTGTTCATTATGGTTCATGACCGTAGATGATTGCTGAGCACTTACTGGTGATGACATTCCATTTAAATATAAATACTCCTATGTAGCTCATGGATAGTATGTTGAATGGTGAAAATAACATTGAAAAGAAAGAAATTAGTCAAAAATTGCAGTAATTAACTGTGCTACTGGCCTAATATAGACAAGTAGACCAAGGGAACAGAATTTAGGACCTGGAAATACAACAAAGTTGCAGCTAAAGAAGCACATAACATGCAGTGGGAGAAAAAGATAAGCCTTTCAATAAATGAATGTCTACCTGCAAAAGAATGAAAATAGGTACAATCTTGTCACCATGTATAGAAATCAATTCAAAGTGGGTCAAAGAATGTGACTTAAAAACTGGAGATGCTAAAACTGTTAGAGGAAAACATAAGGAATGCTTTTCATAAGCAGTGGGATAGAGAAGAACTTTCTGAACAGAACTTCAGTAGCACAGAAAGCAGGCCCAGGTCTCAACAAATGAAATTAAGAAGTTTCTATATCTCAAGTATGGAGTTAATATCCTGAATTTATAAAGAAGTGCAAAAATCAAATACCCAGCAAATAAAATTGCCAATCAACAAATGGACTAATAAAACAGATAGGTTTTAAGAAAACCCAAAGCTATTGCAAAGTATGTAACATCCCTAGACATCAGGAAAAATGCAAATTAAACCTGCTTTGATAGAGGACCTTACCCCAGTCAAAATGATTGTCATCAGAAATTTGTCAACGAATGTTGGAGAAAATGTAGAGAAAGAAGAACCCTTATTCACTGCTAGTAGAGGTGCAAATTAATACAGTGATTATGAATTAATTAAAATATTAAAAATAGAGCTACCATATGACCCAGCTTCTACTCCTGGTCATATAACCAGAGAATTCCATTTCCTATCATAGAGATATTTCCATACCCATGTTTATTGCTGTTGTAATAGACATATTTTAGTGAGGAAACAGAACCAATCTAGATGTCTATAGTAAGAAGTTTCTGGCCCATCCTAGTCCTAAAGTCCAAAGAAGAAAAATTAGATAATCCAACAAGTGAACAAGTGTTAGCATCTGACATTTTAGCTGAATTTCTTAATTCTGCACTTGATATACAGTGGATTTTTTTAATTCCCTGTGACCATTGGTTGGTTTCCCACATGAACTGAAATCATCCTCTCCTGCTTTTTTTTTTTTTTTTTGAAAAGTTGAATTTAAACTTTAACAGAGCATAACATTGAGATACAACCTCTAAAAAATTAACCTCTTAAAATCACTGGCTCATATGGGATTGAACATTTAATGCAGAGTGCCCATGTAAAAAATGTGTCCTGTGCCACAAGAGTTAAGAAATTAGCTGAACACTAAGAAGTCAGGCAGGATTATGCTCACAGAGCAACCAGTGAGAGACCCCATTGAGCTTCAGTTGCAGCTTATCCACATGAGGTATCCTTTCAATTCTGGCATGGAGTCAGAATTCATAACAGCCAGAAACAATCCTATATCAGTTTAATTCTGTTTCCCAGTCTACAGAACGATGCCCTATAACTAGGGCCATGTGGCATTGTTTAAATATTAAATAGGTGCCATGCTTAGCTGTAAGACCTTACTCTAGGAAGATGTTAATACCAGCACAAAAGCACCAGGAGCCTTCCCAGCAGGGCTAGGAGTTCCATGGCTTCAGATCACAGTGAAACAGGAAACCAAACATGTTACCATATGAAATAGAGTTTAGTTCTGGACCAATAATTATAAACTGGTCTTTCTTCTTGAATATTATAAAGGTCAGAAGACGGTTCTCCTATGGGAGTGCTCACCTGTG
Source organism: Sigmodon hispidus (assembly GCA_004025045.1). Classification (NCBI taxonomy): domain Eukaryota; kingdom Metazoa; phylum Chordata; class Mammalia; order Rodentia; family Cricetidae; genus Sigmodon; species Sigmodon hispidus. The sequence continues at coordinate 130,138 of PVIH01000173.1, read as the reverse complement.
ACTTACAGGTCATTTAGCAACCCTGAACCTAAATGTACTAAATGCTGTAATTGTCCCTAAAGCTTGTAACAGTTAAACACAAACCTCCAAATTATCGTATCGAGTGTTGACTTGAAATGAATCAGTCTCTTTGGCAATGGAATCACCTCTTAGAATAATGTTTTTTAACTAATAGGTAAAATATGAAGGATTACAAAGAAAACCAACCAACTGAATTAGAATAAAAGAACCCCAGATTGAGAGTCACTACAAACAATATCTTAATCCTCTTCCTTGTACTCAACACAGTTGAAAACCATGAAGTAACAGGGATTTCTTTCTGAGGAAGTGGTAAAAGCTATAGTTCAGACTGTTACACATTTGTAAGCTTAATTGAGTAGCTGGATTATTTTGTCAGCAACATAATGTCACTCAAAGGACTATCATCCATTTTCTAATAAAATGGAATAAATATGCAAGGAGCTGAATTTCTATTCTTGCTTTGTATCAGAAAAAATGTATCAGTTGGACCATTGCTTCTGTTTCCCTCTTCCCACTTCAATGAGACTATACTGATTAGAATCAGTTGTGTCAGGTCATTGGCCAGTCTGTCTATTCATGTACTACTACTCCAGGAATAAGGCAATTTTGACAAAACAAAATCTTCCTTCAGCTGCCATTTTGCAAGTAGGCAAAGCACTTACACATTTTAAACACAATGCAATTCAGGAACAGGAGTTACAGGCAGAATGATCAAGCGTTTATTTGAGCAGGTATCTACTCAGCTTTCTAAGAGGGCTTTGCAAGAGGTGATTGTGCCATATACAGATGAGTTGTTGGCTCAGCTGTAGCAAACATGCTGGACTCAAGCCTGTGCTTCTCGTTTCTCTAGGGTATGTCTCTGTGCCAGACTGTACTCGTCAGCTCTGTAGTCACTCTTCTCTACTCTTCTAGAGCGTGTTATAATCTGGTGGTGATCACCATATCACAAGATACGCTAGAGAGTCCATTTAATTATGGCTGGGATAATCTTTCAGATAAGGTGAGTGCCTGTCATATATTACTAGTCTCCAGTTGATACCACTGATAATTAAGTTAGTCTCAGCAGGAATATTTGGTGTTTGACTCAGGCATGGTTTCATGCAGTCTCTGCTCTCAGTAACTCTGTTTAAAACTGTTTAAATTTTCTCATTTGCATGCGACACCCTGAAATCATTTTTCAGAAAGTTTTATCTAAGAAATAATTTATTTAGTAAATAATAATAGTGCTAGAAAGTTGTTAGTCATAAACCTATTTACTCACCTAAAAAGGTGATATTTTAATACCTCTAGGTAATTGTCTGTCACTAGCCAGTGAATATAGCTAACACCCTGTAGGGTGGAAGAACTGCATAAAATCTTAGTGTTTGGCTTAGTTTTATGTATCTAAGTGATTACTTTCTTTAAAATCTGTTTTAACAGCCTCGCAAAGTGAAGAGCATTAATAGTTCATTGCGTGTCCAGACGTTTACTGTAATTCTCAGCATTATAGCTGTACATCTTTAACTCCTCAGCACACTTCATCTCATTCCTAAAAGTACAGTTTGACATCTAGATGTTAAATCTTAGAAGTAGTTTCATTTAACACTGAATCCAGAGAGTGCTAGGAGACTATTTTATTCACAAGCTAAGGAGATGGGCTTTTCGCTTGTGATTCCATGTGCCAGATTCTCTTCCCTCCCCTTCCTTCTTCCCCTCTTCCAGAACCTGGTAGAATAGAAACAAACTCGGTAAGTCAAGTGGCCCCAAAGTGTATTTTTAACAATCAGCTGTGCTCACTTACTTAGTATTTCTGACTCAGGGTGCTATTGTTCCAGTGGGGCCTCAAATGGCATCATTCTGCATTATTCAAGGACTTAAATTGTTTTTCTAAGCTAATGCATTGAAAATTTTTAATGTCTTATTATAGTTTTTAAAAGTATTATTATGTTCCTTGGAGGAAAAAATAACCATTATATGAGATGTCACAAAATAGCAAAATACAGAAAAGTTCAGTGTTTTGTGTTTCTACTTAATATATGTTAACTCATCCAGCCTCAAGTGCTTGTGGCAGGTGACTGCTTAAATATGAAACCACTGTGAACATTACTCTGCTATGTTCTGTGGACAGGCTCATGGAGAAGATGGAAGTGGAGGAGACTATATCGTCTTTGGAATGGTCCTCTTTCTGTGGGAGCATGTACCAGCATGGTCAGTGGTACTGTTTTTCCGGGCACAGAGATTAAACCAGAATCTGGTAAGATATGATATCCCCCAAAGCATAGAATATTTATCCTGAGTTTGTGTTCTTAGTAAGCCTAAGACTAAAACTCACAGGTTCTATCTAGTCTCCGGCCTTCAGAGGTCTCTAACACTTTGTCCACAGGCACCCGCTGGCATGGTGAGCAGCCACAGCTATAGCTCCAGAGCTTTCTTCTTCGACAATCCAAGGCGGTATGACAGCGATGATGACTTGCCAAGACTGGGGAGCTCAAGAGAAGGAAGGTAGATCTAACTGGTCACTTAAAATTAATTAGTATTAAAATAAATTGAAAAAAAAACAACTCTAAGCTTTTACCTACCCAATAAATAGGTGATTTGGTTCATGAAGTACTCTTGCTTAACTCACTAGGTCTTAACCAGGCGGTACAACATGCTCTATAAGCTGCCAGGTGATCTGAAGCCAGTATATCAGGTTTTCTTTAAAAAACATTGGAGTCAAGTGGCCATTATCATCTCAGAACCCCTTCTTGATTCCAAGTGAAATCATGCACAGTGTTGGGTAGGGAAGGGTTGCTACACCTGTGTATTTGCTTCCTTGTTCCTAATGTGATTCTAGGCCAAAAAGAAAAGTCTTTCCTCGTGTTCCAAAACCATCAGAAAGCCTTATACAGCAACAGGACTCTTTTTAGTTTGGTTCTTTGTCAGTAACTCTGACTTCATGTGATTCTCACCAGTAAAGTGGGGATTAGAACATAGCCTGTCATGAGTCTTGTCATGCAAAATAAAGAAGCACATGGACATACAGATGTGTGGAACGAAGCATAGCACATAGAACGTGTGATTATTGTCTGGTGCATCCTGACACTTCTGAGAATAATACATTTGTTGTGGTTTGTGTCACAATTCAGAGCTATCAAGTAGAAGCCATTAAATCATGTAGAAAGTCAATGTTATTTTGCACATTTATTTTAATATATTTTCTGTGTTGTGAAATTCTTTGGACATGTTAAAAATGCCAGTGTGACTCTTTCTAATCACAACCCTCTGACTTCTTTGCTTTATCTTGTTGCTGCAGTTTATCAAACTCTCAAAGTTTGGGCTGGTACGGCACCATGACTGGGCGAGGCAGCAGCACCTACACAGTCACCCCCCCACTAAACGGACCTGTGACAGACACTGCTCCTTTGCTCTTCACGTGCAGTAATTTAGATATGAGGAGTCACCATAGCTTATATGTGACTCCACAAAACTGAGGGCTTTCCCACAGCAGGAGTATTGAACTGTTTTTCATGAATGTGTATGTATATTCAACATCTTTAAAACATCTACATCAACATTGCATCATCTATTGCAACTAGCAAAATCTGGAAATACAGCTATGTTTCATGGAGAACCTCAAAACACAGCTGGGTTTTTTTTGACCTCTGCATAGTGAAACTCAAAGTTTGGAGGAGACAGAGTATTAGATGCTAAGGTACTTGATGACCTCAGAACCTCCTAACTTTGAATGTCCAACGCACATTTGCATATTTGCACTTTTACCTATGTTCAGAAAGAATACTCTACAGTCCCCTAAGCCACACTTAAGTATTCACATGAGAATATTATTGTACACCAGACCAGAAGGCAGATTTTCCACAAAAATCAAAACCTAGAAATTCAAAGGTGTACTCTACATGGAATCCTTACCCAGTTACAGCTTTAAAGTGTGATCAGAGTTAAGGTTTAAAAATGTGTTATTCTTTTTTTAAAAATATGTAACATGGAAGAGTTTTGTAAAGCATGCTTTGAAAAAAATATCAATTGAAATTACTCCATTGTTTTAAACAAATAATAGTAGAAACCCTTCATGGTGCTGCTGGCTGGCAGTGTTCTTTGGAAAGCCAAAGGAGTTTCTTCAAGAGGAACAATAAGACAGTGGAGACTGTGTGGCCTTGAGTAGGACTGGTCAAGTGGCTATTTTGTATGACTAGGTAAGTAGCAATTTAAGCCTGATTCTTCCAGGAGCAATAGTGACTTTTGCATAGGAGGTTTCAGTAGAACTTCTTGGGACTAACTAAACAGGTTTACAGATATGTTTAGGAATTGTTCACTTAAAAAATGCTAAATTAAAAACAGTACGTTTTCCAAAACATATTCAAATTATCTGAAAGGAGATGGAGCAAATCCTACCTACTGAGTCAAGATTGTCCTCAGGTAAATAAAAATCATGAGACATTTTGCAGTGAGCTAAAGTGCAATACTTTACAAAATGTATAATCCCACCTTTATTTTTCACATTTTATATCTTGTATATGGGCTAAGACAAATTAAATTAATTTCAATCAATTCCAGCACTGGATTAATAAGCAAACAAGAGAAGTGTAAGAGGGATAGTTTAGGATTCTGTTAAAACTGTCTTAAATATGCTACTGTAAGCAGTTGGCTTGTGCAGGCATATGCACTCAAGCACACACATATGATGGTAGGCCACCACACAATGTAAAATGCACTTTCTACCTGTGTGTATATGGAAAGCAGATGTTGAATACCTCCAACTCTGAGGGGACAGACAGCTTAGGAGGTGTCACACAGGTGAAGATGACCCCACACAGGATCTGCCCACTGCTTTGGAATTGGGATGAACACAGCTGCCCTTTTCTGTCTACTGTGACTAGAAACTGTCTTACTTGTATTCACACCTAAAATCTTGCAGCTTTTTAACCACTATAATGCAGCAATGTCACAGAAGTATATGTGAATCTTTAAAAACATATTTTTAATCCTTTCTGTCTTTGGAGAGGATGGTACAAAGCCAAATACTTTTCTTCTTTTTATGAGCAACCAATTTTAAATTCAATCAGAAGCATACTTATAAATATGAAGCATTTGTTTATAAGTTCTTACTGTAACAAATTATTTGAACTTTTATAGTACAGAAGTTACCCTTGGTACTATGACAACCTAACAATAGTCTACAGCTCTGGGTTTCTTTTCAGTTTTTCAGTCTTTCAGAATACCAGTTGTTTATTTTGATGATGTTAGGTATCTATTGTCTTTGGTATTTTTTTCCTAGTTAAGGTTCTCACACAAACATCCTGGTTGGCAAATAACACAAAGATTAAACTCTTCAGATATAGTACCGTAGTTCTTTTCACTGCACTGGTTGACTACACTGAATTTGGGATTTGTTAGTTTATTATATTTATCACTGAATCAATTACCTAAATTCTTTTTCCTTTGTTTTGAAACAATTTCTCTGTGTACTGCTAGCTTGCCTGTATAGACCAGGCTGGCCTTGAACTCAGAAATTCTTCTGCCTCTACCTTCTAAGTGCTGGGATTAAAGGTTTGTGCCACCACACCTGGCCTATAAAGTACCTAAATTCTTAACATTTGTCTCCTTATATACATTTTACAGTACATCACCAAAGAAGAAATCTGCCCATGTTTGCTTAAAAATTCAAAAGCACTAGCAGCACTTTAAGTTGGTCTCAGAGGGAGCTGTTGATAAGGTCAAAGGGCTACAGTTCCCTGTCCACCTGCACTGAAGCACATGACAATTCCAGCCCTTCCTCACAATCATTAATTAGAAAATCAAAATTCATTGCTTAAGTGTATAATTCTACAGTGATTAGCAATATTCTTATTATTTATTTCATTTGAGTTGCTATTCATTTTGAATCTCTTAACCACCTACTGTAGTCAATTGTAGTTTTATGGACAATGTAATTTATAGCTAAAGTGGCTTTTTTACGTGTAATTGCCTTTTTATTGTTTAACAGTGTTTCTCAGCTATACAGTCAGTTTCAAACTGTATAAGGTATAGCTGTGGCCAATGAATGTATTTATTTGTTTCAATAAATTATAGTAAAACTACTGTAAATGAGTGTGTTTTTATTTGAAGGTGTTTTCTTAATATCCCTTAATAGAATCCACTCACTTTCTTTCAAAAATCTCACTACAAATGGAATTTGTTTATAGTGAATAATAAACTACATCTGGATCACAACACATATTTCAGCCTGTTTGAAATAAAGTACCAAGTTCTTAAATAGTGGTGTCATTAGTTAGGCATTCAAATGTCAAGCCAGGAAAAACCCTCATGAAATAGTTAATAAGTCTCCCTCCTCCTAAGAATCTTCTAGTTCATCTGGTCTACAATCCTAGCTATTCTTTCCTCAGGAAGCTCCTGTGATGTCTCCTCCTCCCATTTGTGACTGACCAAAGACCACACCAAAGTTTAAATTATTTTCATCTTTATTGCCCACTTGAAAGCCTACTGACCCTTACTGTAAGCAAAGGCAGTGAGGGTACTTGCAGTGAGGTACAGCTGTCACTTTGAAGCAATTAACAAACATTTATTGAATGCTCATATGCCAAACATTATGTGATACAGATGCCAAAATTAATAGTTTATTTTCCTGCCCCTGAGGAGCTCACATTCTAGTAAAGGACACTTAAAAAAATAAAACATACAGTACACTAAGTGATTCAGTAGAGGTAGGCTGATATTACAGTGGTAACCATAGGAAGGGAACAAGTGTAATTCAAAGAGAATTTCAAGAACACGTACAACTTCCCAGGTGAGGAAGAAGCCTGGGTTTCTTGATGCAAATACAGTGTCTACCAAGGTTTGGAGGGAGATACAGCTTTGGACTTTTGAAAAACTTTTAACACTCTTATCAGAACAGAGTGGCAAAGACATGAGGCGGGATCTTGGACACCAAGTAAAAGTTCTCATTAAAAAGCTCATTAAATTGCCCCTGAGTGTTGGGCTGAATGCTTCAAGAAAGCCGAATCTGGTAACATGAACCAACAGAGATGAGGAAACAGACTTAGTAACAGTCCTTTGAGTAACAGTAGCAAAAATGAAAGAGAATGATATATTAGAAAGGTGGGAGTAAAATCAGCAGAGAACTCAGACACAACAGCTAGGGGGAAGAGAAATGAACTGTAAAACTCTGTACAGAACAATGGTTCTGAAATTCAGTAAGCAGTCTCAAGAGGAGGCTTGTGAAGACTCAAAAGAGACTTAGGGAAACTGAGTCCAGCAGGAAAACAGACTGAGAAGTCTGAGCTAAAATTTGTTGGGCATCACTGAATGAAGATGACCCAAGAGAGAAGCACAGTGACAGAGAATAAGAAGTCTGAGGCAGGACATTTAGGTTAAATGAGGACCACAGGAAAGACATTTCAGGAGGAAACCAGAGGGACACATGGGCATAGGGACTTCAAGGAAGGGGTTGTCAAGAGTGTCGGTGTAGGAAAAGTTCAAATTTAAAATGGCTTGTTAACTGTAGACTTAGAAATAAGCTGTTAGACTTTATTCAGAAAGGCAGAGGACACAGGGCCAATAAAGTGGGAGGCAGCAAGTAAAAGCAGTGAGATTTTCAAAAAGTCTGGCTGCTGACATACCCTCATATGGTAATCACTTAGAACTATAAGGTCCCAAGAAAATGGACGTAATTCATGGTCGATGTCTTTCATTTGATACCCAATTCAAAAGAAAGAAAAATGAGAACGGAGTAAGACACATTGTTAAACATAGGTATATGATCATTCACTCCAAGTATACTAAATACGTAATTACACATTCAATCAGTGAATACTAGACACCAACTCTATGCTTGGCGCTGGGCCAAGTCTTAGGGACAGAGAAGATACACAGTGTAAAATGATATTTCTAGCCATTACATATATAAATCTTTCTTATGTGACATCTCAACCTGTTCTAACTGCTCAGACGTCATATATGATATAAAGGGAACATAATTTTGAGGTATACAACATTTATAATTGCCATGTGATATAAATTCTTAAGCCACTTCAAATATTGTTCTCAGTGAAAATCTTCCACTGATGAAAATCTATCCAAGTTATATTTCCATTTTCTGGAGGCAAAAGAAATCAGGCTCATGTAAAAAACATGAAGTGTAGACCCTGTGATTACACAGGTCAAACTTTAGGTGACTAGAACAGGAGATGTTTCCTTATTTTAAGGCTTACAAGTATTTTAGCTCAGATTCCTAAGGTTTGGTTTTTACCTAAAAAAATCCTCCCAAAAAATCATTTTTAGGGAATTACTGAGCATTACACTAAAGTATTTTGGGTTAGAGCATGATGCCCATGACTAGTTTTTAAATAATAAATAAAAACAGGGTTTCTGTGTCTACATAGAAGATAAAGCAAGGTCTGAGGATACTCAGGGGTGGAGGGCTAGCCTTGCATACTTGAGGTTCTGGGTTCAGTCCCCACTGTGGGATAGGATGAGAGATTAAAACACATGTGAACAGTCAATAAATTTGAGTAAAACATTTTTTGTACTGTTTTTGAAACTTTTCTGTAAATCTGAAATTATATAAAAATAAAATTTTCCCCAAAATTTTACTATTGGGGAAATATTATGAGAATAAATATATAATCTATTCATCTTTCTACAATGCTTAGAAATCTCCTGTGCCTTTGAGTTGTTCTATTTTCCTACATACACAATCAAAATAGCTATCTAACTCTAAAAGGAATGTTTCACACCAGTGTATTTTAAGGATGCCAGGAAAACACAGGTCTCCCAGTTAAACCTGAACTTAAAGCAAATGACTTTAGTATAAATATGGCCCTAATACTGGATACAACATACTTATACTTAAAAGGAAGCTAGCTGTTTATTTATTTTTTATTTTTTTTTAAACTTTATTTATTTATTTATTTATTTATTTATTTATTTGCCTTGGTGTTTGCCTGGAACTACAGACAGTTGTTAGCTGCCATGTGGGTGCTGGGAATCGAACCCTGGTCCTCTGGAAGAGCAGACGGTGCTCTTAACCACTGAGCCATCTCTCCAGCCCCCGCTAGCTGTTTATTTAAAATTCAAATCTAACTGGAAATTCTGTATTTTCCTTGCAAACAAGGCAAATGCAAATTCATTGGTGCTTTTAGGCTGATGACCAGGGGTTACTGGTGGGCCTCTTACACTTGTCACGGTTACCTTAGCTTTATTTTTATCATCTTAAATACAATTCTAGTTAGTTTGAGAGGCTTAAGACATTACTCAGCCAGCTTCAGCATATGGAAATTTGGTGATCTTACCTTTGTCTAGTATTAAAATTTGAACATTACCAAAATACTATTATTCACAATAATATTAAACATGAACACAATTTTTTTAAATATTGTTTACTTAAAACAATGTATTTCCCCTTTTACAAAAGCAGCTTTATAGAAATGTTGGCTTTAGACGGCCATTGCAGTCATACTGTTGGGGGAGAGAGAGATTCAGCTCTTTGGCCTCCCCTGTCCAGAAACAGGCACATTTCAACTTGTCCTCTTCAGTGAACATTCTGTAACAAGTGCCTGAAGTTCTCTAATTCTCTCACACTTGTAGAAATCCTGTAACCAAAACACTTCACTTAAAAACACTTTCATAAATTCTCTGTTAATCATTTTTCAAGCATATAAAAGTTTTAAAGTAGCTAATTTTAATAAGTTGAGAGGTACATAAATCTACTTATATCCTTTAGTTTTTAATCTGATAAGGCAAACCTATGATATTGTCCAAATACAAACTAACTTTTAATACTGAAGTACAAAAATAAATACATATGAAATTACAGTTATATATTTTAAATATCCAGAGCTATATTTAAGCATTTAAAGCACATCAGTATTTAGAATATAATACGTAAGTATATATGTATAAAATACTTAAATATTTTAGGTATTCATAAATGAATTTGCTATTTGTGTATTACTACATATATAATATGAATACAAAAATATAAAAACATTAAAATAAGTATTTAAATATCCAGAAGCATAAAACTAAATAAATAATATACCTTTATTTAGTACTAAATATACAAAGATCAATGCTATTGATCTTTAAAGAGAAAAGAGAATTCTGACACAACGTTTCACCATTTGTTTTAAGATTTATTTATTATGTATACAGTGTTCAGTCTGTATATATGCCTACGTGCCAGAAGAGGGCATCAGATTCCATTATAGATGGTTGTGAGCCACCATGTAATTGCTAGAAATGGAAGTCAGGACCTCTGGAAGAGCAGCCAGTGCTCTACCTCTGGCCTTCTCTCCAGAACAACCAACTTTTTAAAAAATATTTATTTATTATGTCCACAATATACAGAAGAGGGTACCAGATGTTATCATAAATGGCTGTGGGCCATCATGTGGTTGCTGGGACTTGAACTCAGGACCTCTGGAAGAACAGCCAGTGCTCTCAACCTCTGAGCCATCTCTCCAGCCCTCCAGAACAACCAATTTTTATATATAGTAAAATGTTCTGCACTGTGTTTTTCATGTTTCCTCTCACATGCACTTTGGCTCTGCTCTCCAGTGTGATCAAAGTAGATCACACAACTAGATCTAATGTAACGGTCAAGCTCCCCAGGCTAAAGATGTAATTTTTTAAGGCCAATTATTTCAGTTCCAAAATGTTTGATATTATTTTTAAGAAAAAAATTTAGCCCTTAAAATGTTAATTGAGGGGATGGGAAAATGTTTCCTGGCATGCTAGGGTTCAGTCCCTAGCACTGATGAAAGGTTGTCAATCTCAGAATCAACATGAGCCAAAAGGAAATACCATCTACATTTAAAATTGTTGATGTACCCTCCTTATCTTACGCTTTTCCTCAAATCATTTTGACAGAAAATAATTATTTCTAAAGAATTACTAATCTTTTTGTATAATGCTGAGTTCACAGAAATATTTGTGACTTTCCATACCCTTCAAAAAGAACACCAATAAAACACTTTTAAGTAAATACAATAAGCTGGGCCTGATAGCATATGCCTTTAATCCCAGGAGGAAAATAGAGGCTGACAGATCTCTGTATTCAAGGCCAGCCTGGTCTACACAGTAAGTTCCAGGACAGCCAGGGCTATATAGTGAGATCTCATCTCAAAACAGAACAAAACAAAATACCAATTATGTATGTATGAATGTTCAAAATAATTATAATAAAATGTACATATTAACGGTACCGAAATGTCAGTAAATTAAATGTGAATATAAAAATTAATAAATGGAAATAATCAAGTATAATTGTATGTGTGTCTATCAGATCATATAATTCTATAACAAGATAATTTTACTAAAAAGGACATTCCTCGTCTTCTCTGAAAATGTACCTATTAACATCAGACTTAGGTGGCTAGTAGAAACAATTTCAGTACATTAAAACTAACCTTCCAAATGCATTAAACAATGATACTATTTCCTGTCGGGTTAGCTGGAATTCGTAACTTGGTCCACTTTCTGGCATATTTGCTATTAGTTTCTCGGAAAACAAGATCTTCAGAGCAGTGCCCAAACCCTGAGTCTAAAACAGAAAGAAGAAAAAAGAGCAAATAAGAAAACCCCTCAACAAACAGTAAAAAGAGAAAACTGGATCTACCAGGAGTGGAGGCTGAGCTAAGCAATATTGGGTCAGGGGGGACCTTGGGACTGCCTGCTGCCTGCCCAGGGAGGGGATGGGGTGTTGTGGAGAAGAAAGAATGACCTGATGTGGTGGGAGGGGGAAGGGACCTTGAATAAGGATATACAAGGATAGAAAGTGTGACTTCTTTGTTCATAATAATAAAAGAAAAAAAAACTTAAAAAAGAAAAGAAAACCCCTCAAAAAGTAAAAAAGAAGACTTAGCAACACTTACCTGAAGCTTTCCCCACAGTCGGCACTTAAAACAACCAACACAATCCATGATTCTAGAAATATTTCTAAAATGTAGTCGGAAGTCCTCCTAAAAACAGTTTAACATAATTTTATATAAGTTGCATGCTTATGTAATCAGCTAATAACTGTGTCCTGTGCTTTTCATGTGCTTAACCGTGGACAGTGTACTAAAGGGCACCAAACACAGAACAGTGCACAGAAGCACCCATTACACAGCAGAACCCTTCCTTACCATTTCATCTTCCCCACAAACTATGTCTACCCCTCAAGAATTTCTTCAAAAGACTCAGGAATGTTAACCAGCAGGCCTAAGTTCACAGTCCTGGACATGTATACATACAAGTAACACACTATGCAGACTACACAGTGAGCCATGTGGGATGTGTGAGTGTCAGGAACAAAGAAAAAGAGACCATGAATTAAAGGGAACAGAGGATGAGGGAATGGAAGGGTTAAAGGGAAGGAAGGAAAAGGCAGAAATTGGGTAACTATATTTTATTTCCAATAATAGTAATAATAACTGAAAAAACATGCCTTTAAGTACTACAGGGGAAGAGGCTTCTGAGGCTCAACTCCTCCCTGAGGGACTGCTGACAATCAGTAGCTGTTCTAGAGGTCTATAGAAGCCAGCTGTAGACAAGTTAGAGAATAAGCGGTTCACACGTGCTCCATAAATATCCATGTGGGTGGAAGTATGATGGGCCAGTATCACATGTTTTAATTACAAAATATTACTGGATGTAAAGTGGGTTTTTCACAATTACATTTTCACAATCAAAAAATAACCAAAACAGACTCCTGTAGAAAGAAGGAGTTTGAAAGTTTTTTATTTTTAAGAGACCATCATACTTGTAAAGCTACAAGCCTCTACTGTAAAAGATTATGCCTGCTTTTTCTAAGTTCATTGCTGGAACTGATGTAATTCAAACATTTGAACACAGTGTTTCTTGAGTAAATCTTTGCATGATATGTACAGAGGACATGTATGGTTGCTTAAAATAACTAAGTAACATAACAAAATTAAAGCCAACCACATAAGATAAAATGAGTGTCTCCTACCTACGTGAATTTAAGATGCTGGGAATTTACTAGATTAGAAGAAAAGCCTATTAATTTCCACAAACAAACACAATGTCTAATCATCTTAGTATCTACCAAAATTCTCTCCTATCAGAAAAAAATATGCAATCCTTAAAATAATCAGAAATTAAATTATTAAGACAGATTCTCTTTGTCCTGTTGCTCAAACAGGCATTAGACTCCTGGCCTCATTGACCCCTCCCTCACCTCCTGGCTACTCAGGAACCACAGGCACACATCCACCCATCCAATTTCTACCATGTGTTATGGTCATTTGGCAGAATGATCAAAGTCAACTGACTTAATTCTTGCCAAAATTCTCAAATGCTTCATAAACCTTCAGACCCCAGTCTATTCCAGACACTAGTAATTATTCCTGCTCATACACGAATACTGTAAAGGTGATATAATGAAAACTTTTTTTTTCAAGACAGGGTTTCTCTGGGTAGCTCTTGATGTCCTAGAATACTCCATGTAGACCAGGCTAGACTTGAACTCACAAAGATCCACCTTCCTCTGTCTTCCAAGTGCTGGAATTAAAGACGTGCGCCCCCACCACACAGCAAAAGGAATTACAAATAAAGTTCAAATCTATGTTTACCAAAAAGCTTTTCAAAGTAAATTTGCTATAAATTTTTTTTTAATTTTCCCACTAATTTTTTTTCTAAAAAAGTTATACAAAAACTTCAAAACACGTAAAAGCTGAGTATTCTGGAATTTGGATCAAATTAAAACACTGTGAGGAATATTTATAATTTATAGAGTCTAAAAAGAGCTGATGACAAAACAATCTCCAGCAAAACAAACCAGCAAGTAAACATAAAATATGGAGCATAGAGAAACAATACAGAAAAGAAGTCTTCTGTTTTGGTTTGGTTTGGTTTGATTTGGTTATCTGAGACAGAGTTTCTCAGGGTAAGTCCTGGCTGTCCTGGCACTCACTTTGTAGACCAGGCCAGAAGAGTCTTATGGTGGCATCTTCCCCTCACTCTCCACTTCATGGAAGCTGTGGGGGATTACATAACCACTGAGGTACAAGTCTGTGGCTAGAACAAGCCAAGGAAGAAAGAGCCAGCAGTCAAGAACAGCTGATCTCAACACTACACACAAAAAAGAACTTTCTTTGCAAGTTGATTAAATTAGCTTCTTTTGTCATGATGAGAAACAGAATGTTACAAACATATCAAACCCACTGAGCTATATGTCAAGATTCAGTATTAAGTATAAGTACATATATATATAAGTTTATTTTTAATTGATAATGGGGAGTTATGATATTTTGATATTTATTACTTCATATAGAACAATAAAACCAAGGTGACAAGTTCATAACCTGATATACCTTTTTACAGTTCTGGACTATATAACACATGCCTGCTTACTGGTGAGCATCCTCCTGAGCAAAAGGCCAAAGCTTCCCCAAGAAGGAAACTCAGTACTTAGACCACAAGCTTTCATCCTAACCCACCTCTCTCCAAGGCCTCTCACAGGCGTCACTCTACTCGATCTCCAGAAATATGTGATTGTACACTCACACCCGCACACTCACCAGGCTGTCCCTGTGATTGTACACTCATACCCACACACTCACCAGGCCATACCTATGTGATTGTACACTCACACCCGCACACTCACCAGGCTGTCCCTGTGATTGTACACTCATACCCACACACTCACCAGGCCATACCTATGTGATTTTACACTCACACCTGCACACTCACTAGACTATATCTAAATGTTAAGCTGAAGTATAATTACCTTTAGTTTATGTGCTTCATTTTTATCCCCAGCAAAAAAAGAATTCTCATCAAAATGTAAAGGAAATGACCTGTGTTTTAAACAGAGAAAGGTCATGTTCATTATGAGTGTTGAAAGTCTTGCTAATATATTTTATTGGTCAGTGATAAATAATTAAAATAGAATAAAAATCAGTAACACAAACAATCCAAACAAATACTTATCCTCAAATCTAAATGCTAAGTATATTAGAAGCTTGGCTCCAACCTTAGACTATGCAAAAAAATATAATGCTGGTATTAAAAACGAAGAAGAAGAAGAGGAGGAGGAGGAAGAAGTTGTTGTTGTAATACACAGATCAAAGAAAAACCAAAAAAATTCTAGAAGATCTGGGAAGACCAGGTGTGGCAATGCATACCTACTTTTCTAGCCCTCTGGAGCCTAAGGGAGAAGAATGTGACCATCTCAAAAAAAAAAAGTGAAAAACTAAAAATCGAATGAACAGGCTATTTATATTATTTTAAAGACTGTTTTCTTCTCTAAACACTGCAGAGTTTACTTTGGACACCACCCCTCATCTATATGCTAATGTACATGGTATAGCATATAAAACCTACTTGATTTCATGAAGGATCTCCAGAAGTAACACTTTGTTTTCTGCATCCTGAACTTTATTTCCAGTGAAGAGCTGAAAATCTGGGCGCTCAAAGAATGGGAGCACTTTTGATAGAGCCCTCAACTCTATCAGGTACAGAAAGTACAAGTTCTTCAGCCTTCTCGGACCTTCTCCTTCAGTCAAAACCCCATCAAAGCGCTGCTGGAACTCTGTGACATTGTGGCCCCATTTCTTTTCCAACCAAGTATCTGAGAAGAAAGAAGAATGTTAAATGATTAAAGTGTACAGTTAAGTAGTTTTCATTTTAATTATAAGGGTCTATTGATATTTATAGAAGTTAATTTCATTCTGTAGGTTAAAATACATGATTCAACCAAAAAAAATTTTTTTTTTACATTTTAGCCTTGAAAAAGTCTGTCAGATGTGGTGGTGCACACATTTACTACCAGGCAGAGGCAGCTGAATCTCTGTGAGTTCAAGGTCAGTTTGTTCTACATATAGAGTACCAGGACAGGCAAGGCTACATAGTGAAACCTTGCATCAAAAGTATATAAAAATTTAAAAATTCTGTAGGAAGAATTTTGTCTTTTGGAACCCTTTCTTAAAAGGTAAAATGAATAAAATATTTACAGAGAAAATAAGTTTTTAATAAAAATCAAATTTCTGAATATTAACAACCATAAAATCAGAATATATAATTTTAAAACTGATTTGCTGAGCTGGAGAAGTGCTGAGCACATGCTGCTCTTCCAGAGGACCTGGTTCGACTCCTAGGATCCGTGGCAGCTCAGGCTGCTTGCAACTCCTGCTCCAAGTGGACCCAACACCGCTGGCTATGTGGCACCTGTACTCACATGCACATACCCCCACATACATATATGCATAATGAGTAATAAAAACAATTTTGGGGGGAATGATTATCTGAAACTACAAACAAATTTAAAGCACTATTTCAAATCAGAATTACCATTTTATTTTTGAAAAGTAAAATGCTTCCCAATTTCAGAAGAAATAAGTTACTGAGGAAAATCAAGCATGGTTTGACTTTCCACCAGTACCCTAAACCATGAAGAACAGCATACAATGCTGGAGCCATCGAAATCTACATGTAAATAACGGCTCTCATGCAGTAACAAACTGTGCTGTTGGATGTATTTTAATTCCCACAGCCAACATAAGAACATTCCCAAAGTGATGTGCACAGTTTTGAGAGAGTTAATAATATATGGAGCCGGGGCTGGAGAGATGGCTCAGAGGTTAAGAGCACTGACTGCTCTTCCAAAGGACCTGAGTTCAATTCCCAGCAACCACATAGCAGCTCAAAACTGTCTGTAGTTCCAGTTCCAGGCAAACACTAAGGCAAATAAATAAATAAATAAGTTAAAAAAATAATAATATATGGAGCCATTGAACGGTACACACAGCTTCTACATTCTGAATCACTACCATTTATGAGTGAGTTCTTACTGCCCAATAGTAAAACAAGTCTGTTTTCCCATCCAGGTAAACAACAAGAAAATGCTAATAATACCTAAAAATAATTGTATAGAAGATTTTAAAAGTACATACCTTGTAAGAGATACCTTGCACTCAAATGTACATTAATGCTTGCATGTAGACCAGATATGAGCCTGTAGAATGCTCTCTTTTCTACACAGAGACCTAGAAGAAATCAATGGTTTGGAAATAAAATTTTGTATAAGAATCTTGGAAATTTAAGATTTATTTCATGACTTTAAAAATGAAAAAAATTATCATTTAAATCTGTTTGAAAGTTTCTAACTTACCTTCTAGCCAGCTGTAAAAAGTGTTCTCTGAAATTAAAAGAAAAATAAGTCATAATATTTTCATAACACTAAAATGTAAATTTTCAAGTGTTTTAAAGACTGTCCCAGCTAAAGGTCCAAATCTTACAGTTTCTTCAAAGGACAAAAAGGTTAGGTGTGAGCCTGGGAAAGTGCTGCTTTGCCCCTCACACCCTATCTCCTGACTTTCTGAATAAAATATCTTATATCACACTGTAGAATTTGGAGTATGGAAGAATGTCACTCTGGCACATCACATGGCTACCATGTTCATGACTCCTGGGTTCAATCACTAAGAACTCTCTCCTACAAGTAATACACACACACACACACACACACACACACACACACTCACAATCTAAGTCAAGCAAGACTACTTAACTATGTAAATTTCCAAAGCAATCTATAGTTTAAACATTAAGAACTTTCACACACTTTTAAGTTAAAAAGAGACAATGTGAGATGATATTGCAGATGTAACAGAATATCATGTAATTCACTACCTCCAAAGAGCAGGACAGTACTAAAAACAATTGCTCATGTTCTGTGACCTAACAATACCATTGCCAATATGCTAAAGTTTGGTAATTCTGGTTTCAGAATTGCACTGTAAAGAAATAAAATGGGGAGAGGACAAGGAATGTGTAGAAAGTTACTATGTTAATTTTAAAGTCTCTAGTAATAAAAATGTCGGTAATGCCTGAGTGAACAGAATACTTAACTAGATAACATGGTAAAATTAACACAATTGGGCTGGAGAGACAGCTCAGTGGTTAGGAGTGTTGACTGTTCTTCCGAGGACTTGAGTTCGACTCCCAGCATCCATATGGCAGCTAACAACTGTCTGTATTTCCAAGATCTGACATCCTTACACAATTATATGTGCCGGCAAAACACCAATTCACATAAAATAAAAATATATACTTAAAAAAAATAACACAATTATTAAAATTGACAGCAAAGTATAACAATAACATGAAAATATTTTAAACATTTTACAAAATATGTAAGAAATTACAGCATTCATGCAATACTTGCTATAGCAATGATAAATACTATTATACCCAGATCCATTATCTCGCTAAAGTTGCTTAAAATGGTAATAAACCAAGCATAAATCTATGACAGAAATAAAAATAATAAACTTGACTATATTAAAAACACATTTATTAGTCAGAAAATTAAATAAACAAAAGCTACCAAAATGCAAGCAAGCTTGAGAAAATATATGAGCTCATGTTTAAAATGTGAACACACTTGAGATGCACACAAGGGGACTGTTAGAATCCAAGAACACCCTGAGCTATATAATGAATGAGCTCCAGGCCAATCTGGGCTATGGATATCTCTATAGTAACAAGAGGGGCTATTCTGATGTCAGAGAGGTGGAAAGAAATGCAGTTTGCCACAATTAACACCAGAACACACATCTGAACTCACAAGTAGACCCAACATATAAATAATGCATGATCAAGGTACATACCTTTACTTTTTCCTGAAAAACAAAACAAAACATTAATTATTATAAACTACTTCTGCCTTTCCCATCTAAAACGCTACATTTACATGAACATAATGTTAACAATGATTTGTTCCAGGCTCTTTGTGTACCCACACAAGTAAAATCAATAAAAGGAGCCCCCACAGCCATTCTGTCCAGCTGTTGTCCAGGCCCCCAGAGCTCACACGTGCTCCCAGGAAGGGAACCTGCAGCATAGTGAGGGCCGTCTGAAGTGCCCTTGTTTGTTTGTACAGCAGTCTTTCATCCTAATACTACCACAATTCTTGTTAAAGGTCTGTATTACCTTTGAATTCTCCAGACTGACAAAACACTTAACTTTGGGAATGTTTTCAAAAACTATAAAATTCAAATTCTTCATAATGTAACAGTTTGTATGCAGCTACTTACTTACTGTTGAAATATCTTCATTTTTTCCATATTTTTCTTTTTTAGATTAAAATTTTAATTGAAAAAAATATTCATGCAGTATTTTCTGATCATGATTTCCCCTCCCCCTACTCCTCCAGATCTTCCCCACCCCGTCCAATCACCTTTCCAAATCCATATCCTTTCTGGTTCTGTCACATCAGAAAACAAAAAGGCATATAAAAATAACAGGATAAAATAAAAACAGACAAACCTGAACAGGACAAAACAAACACAAAAAAGAACCCCTACCACCCCCCGGAAAAGAACAAGAAACACATAAGGACACAGAAACACACCTTCACACACATAGCACACAAAATTAAAATCAAGAGTCAGGCTGTGGTAGTGCACACCTTTAATCCCAACACTTAGGAGGCAGAGGGCAAGGGAATCTTTGTGAATATGAGGCCACACTGGTCTACAGAGTAAATTCAAAGACAGAAAAACTTTGCCTCAAACACTCCCCATAAAGACGCTCCCCACCCCGAAAATGTATTTCCATTCAAAAAAAATTGGAAGTCATAATATATAAGTAAAAGTCTGGTATGGTTAAGAAAAACAACAATAACAACAACAAAAAAACAAAAACAAAAAATAAAAACCAGACAAAACATTGAGTCAATAAAATCTCCAAAGGTAGCACAAAGTTCACTTTGTGGTTTTGGGTTTGTTTTTTTTTTTTTAACATCCCTATTTGTTAAACACATACTTACTCATCACAAATGTTTTTTAATTTTTTAAATTTGTCTCATAGGTATCAGTGCTTTATCTGCATGTATATGTGTGCATCACATGAATGTCTGGTGCCCTCGTGGATCAGAAGAGGACATCACATTTCCTAGAATTGGAGTTAGGATGGTTATAAGATGCCACGGGAATCCTGGGAACTAAACCTAGGTCCTAGTGTGTCTTCCCAAGACAAACACCATTTATGTTTATAACTTGTGATTTTGTGTGTGTGTATATGTATAGGTATTTAGAGATATAGTTCTATAAACTTTTTAGAGTCACCATCCGACCCCCAAAGAAGACAGACATATAAGAAATACAGGTGAGCCACGGGCTGGGCCACGTGGTGGGTAGATTAGTAGAAATGGGTTGATTTAAGATGAAAGAGCTAGCTAGTAATGTGCATGAGACATGGGCCAAACAGTATAAAGTTAAAAAAAAACAACAAAAAACTTTTTATATATGCTTTTTCCTTCACTGTGCTACTAACAGTCCTTTATATAAATGAACATAAATTCATAACGATGTTTGTTACAGCTCTATTATATTGTCTCTCTACACATATATCATGTAGCTGGTTTTCTGATAAATACTGAAATTGTCCCATTTTGACTAATGAATGATGATTAAGTCACAATGTGAGTTCATAATAAACACTTATGAGTTTGTACTTCACCTAATAGTAGATCAACATCTTCCTCTGAGTTATACATCCAACTGTACACAACCTAAAATGTTCTTTCTTTCTTGAGAAAAACTTAGGGGCTGGAAAGATGGCTCAGCGGTTAAGAGCACTGACTGCTCATCTAGAGGACCCAGGTTCAATTCCCAGCACCCACATGGCAGCTAACAACTGTCTGTAGCTTCAAGATCTGGCACCCTCACAGACATGGAGGTAAAACACCAAAGCACATAAAATAATAAAAAATTTTTTAAAAAAGAAAAACTTGACTGCCAGCAGTCAGTGTATGCTTAGTGACTATATAACTTCAGTATGTTTTCAAATGAACTAAGAAAGTGAAACCTCACATATCTGGTGGAAGTGCACTTATTTGAGGGGGAGGGGATGAGCTGGGGGAGGGGGAGTTAAAACAAGGTTTCTCTGTGCTGCCCCCCCAAAGTGCTAGAACTGTGAGCCCTCAGCCCTCAACTAAATGCTTTCTCCTATAAGTTGCCTTGGTCATGGTGTCTCTTCAGAACAGAAAAGTAACTAAGGTGATAAAGATATGTAATTTCTAAAAGAACAACAAAAAAAATCAGACATCATATGCAGAAATGGTTGATTCCATAGGCTCTTATCACCTGAGAGGGTAGTCTGAATCTACACATACCCTTGGCATCTGTGTAATGCCCTGCACATGGTGAAGAACCACTTGTTGCAAGGGTCGTGGCTCTTTTCACTGTTCAACAGTACCCAAAAATCAAACTATTTTACTGCAATTATAAACTGTGTCAATTCCTCTAATCCTATCACAGAAATTATTTAATGTGAAAAACAATTTCCATGATCATTTACCTAGCAACTTACTCCATAATTACCAGGCTCCATATTGAAATAATTGCTGCCCATATCCCAAAGCACTAGAGGATATGGATACATACATATATAGCTACCAGTAAACAGGTTATGTGAAGAAAGCAAATACAGCATAGACCACTTTAGAAGAAGCCAAACATGACTTCCACTTGGGAAGAAAAATGTTTTGGGGAAAGGCAGCATTTAGACCAGATCTTGAGTGTAGATAGACAATAAAAGCTATCAGTGCGATATAAAGGCACATGGATATATAATCAGACAATATGTGGAATATAAATAGAATTTAAAGTCTTTTACTTGAGGGTTTTGTTTTGTTTTGTTTTGTTTTGTTTCTTATTTGGCTGGGAGTCAAGCCCAGGGCCTGAGACATGCTGACTAAGCACTATAACATTACATTTCCTCCCCAGTTCAAGTTTTTTGAAACATTAGGTAAATATTTAGGCTATTCATTTATTTGAAGAATAAATAAAACTGAAGTGATCAAACAACTATTTAGTGTGTTGCAAAAACAGACAATAAATGCATAACCTAATCTTTATATTACAATGGCCCTAATACCATGAACATCCTTAGGAAATATAGCTGTGTCTTCCCAAAAGTAAACCATAACTTCTCTAGAAACAGGACCAGTGGGCTATAGAACCCCAACTGCCCTTGCCACTTAACCTTGCCTTCCTCTTCACTACCCTCCACCCTCCCACACCCATTCACTAGCCAACAAACAACAGAAGATGCAAATAACTCACCTGGACCAGAAGCCAGGGGCCTTTGGATTGTCTGTGGCCTACAAACAAAAGAATTGTACAATGTGAACATCATTGTTACTAACAATGTTATAATTATATCTCATTTAGAAAATAAAATGTGGGCTGGAGAGATAGCTCAGAGGTTAGGAGCACTGACTGTTCTTCCCAAGGTCCTGAGTTCAATTGCCAGCAACCACATGGTGGCTCACAACCATCTATAGTGAGATCTTGTGCCCTCTTCTGGATACAGTATACATAATAAATAAATATTAAAAAGAAAAAGAAAATGAAATGTGTCATCATTCAGAGCTTTAGTCCCTGAGAGAACTGCACATGTGCATGCATATGCAACTGCATGCACTCAACACATATGCACACACAAATGAACACGTAAGTTTTCCCCCAAAGATAGCTGATACATTCTTTAGAGCCTTCAGGTTTCCAAGTAAAGAACCTTAAGCATTTCTCAGTCACCCAGGGGGTGCTTCCCAAGGCACTGAACAAATACCTAGCTTAAGTCTCAGATTCTCCACCTAGAAGCAGTTATGACTATAATAAATTGTTACCTTAAGAACTACAGGAGCAATGTCAGTGGCATGTTTAACACAGTGCATAGCATACAGTGAGTAAACAAAAATGTAACCTCAGAGCTGTCCTCTGAAGTCAATTTAACTTGGAGGGGATAAAATAACTATGGCCACAGAAAGGACAGCAACACAAGGAATCTTAAGCTGCAGATGCTAATCTATACCCCACCACTGGCTGTAATGATCTAAATGAAGCAAAGCCCCTGGTTCCCAGTTACTTCATCTACATAAGAAGATCCTGTAATCCAATGTTTCTTCAGTGGTTCCAATCCTAAAAAGGTCTACTATTATCTAAATCTTTAAAGAAGTATTTGTTGCAGCTAGTGTCCCAGGGGAAACAGGATTAAGGGCACTTAAGTTTCTATGTTCAAATCAATCTCTAAGAACATGAACCTGATTTGCACAAGTCTAGGAAAATAATACATACTTAAAACAGTTTTCTTCATAGATGACACTCCATATCCTCCAAGCATCCGGTCCCTTGTAGCCTGTGTATCGCTCAGGGTTAAGGAGTAAATCCACATACTCAGCATCAGGGGACTGTATGTCTGCAAAATAAAATGTTTCACCAAATCTTACCTATTTCAGAACAACGTTTTAGAACAAAGGAATGGTTGCAAAAAAAATCCTGACCTTATAAATAGTAAGAATAGGAAGATATGAATTTTAACATTTAAGAAAACATGTGAGTCAATGCTCACAAACTATCCAAACAATGAATCTGTTTCCATCCACATTAGGATGGTAGTTCATCACTGACTAGCAGGAGTGATAGGAGAGCAGCTGCCAGGGCTGGAGAGATAGCTCAGCGGTTAAGAGCGCTGACTGCTCTTCCGGCAAAACCCTGGGTTTGATCCCTAGCAGAAGAAAAGAAAAAAAGCTGGGCAGCGGTGGCAAAAGTCATTAATCCCAGAACTTGGGAGGCAAAGACAGACAGATGCCTGTGAGTTCAAGTCCAGCCCGGTCTACAGAGTAGCCTACAGCCAGAGCTACACATAGAAACCCTGTAGTGGGACTCCAGCATCTCCCTGACCTGAGGGCGTGGCCTCTGGGCCAGCACAGGTTTAGGGTTCACCATTGTTCTTCAAAGTTGTAGCCTTAAGTTGTGGCCAGGAACAGCAAAAAGACCAACTTCCTGAACACAGCGCTCTCTTAGCTTCCCCACTACATGGAAGGAAGATCCATTCCATCCAGATGAGTTCATTATCCCAGCATTCCTTGCATTTTATGTTGTAAGTTGCCTTGAATAAATATTGATATAATAATCCATTTCCCTGTGATTACTGATCGAGCTTATTGCTCAGGCTACAAACCTTGTCTTGAACCCCCTTCAAAAAAAGAAAGAAAGTAAAACAAACAAAAAAACTAAAAATCATACAGTCCAAAGATAAATATAATCAAAGTATGACATGTATCCCACCACAGAAAACTTTTCTTAAAAAAATAATCTTTTTCTTTTCCTTTTTCTTGGGGAGAGTGGGGGATGGCAGGAGAAAGGCAGGGGGTTGAGATAGGGTCTCACTATGTAGCCCTAGTTGTCCTGGAACTCAGAGATGTCCCCACTCCTGCCTCACTGCAATTATAGGCGCCCACCATCAACACCCAGCTCTTTTCACTAACTTTTTAAGTTTATTAGTACACGAATAAAGAGTTATAGAAGAATATCAAAATTCAAATCTGATTTAATTTTGCTTAGTCAATTCAGAAGTCAACAATTCAAATAGAAAAAAAAGATACCAGAAAAATAAGAATTAGATCAATAAATTTTGATCAAATCCTAGTAATGTGTTCTAAGGCTGCCAATTTCATCACTAGCTACAGACATGATATCATGGTTCAATATTCTCTGCACCAAAGCCACAGAGACCATCATCACGGGACAATTTTTTTTTTTTTTTTTTTTTTAATAACTAGTGTTCTGCAGGCACACCACAAGAGGACACCAGATCTCATTGTACATGGCTGTGAGCTACATGTACAATGGCTGTGGTAGCTGGGAATTAAACTCAGGGCCTCTGGAAGAGCAGCCAGTGCTCTTAACCTCTGAGCCATGTCTTCAGCCCCCAAGAGGCAATTTTTTTTTTTTTTATAGAAATTGTTTTTTTTCCCCTGTGGCAAAGATACATGGCCATTTCCACCATATTCAGTAAACTATGTTACATTCATAATGCTGTGTAATCATTGCCATTTCCATCACCCTAAACAGAAACGAACATTATTTACCTAACAATTAACTCTCCATGTGCCACCCAAATCTACTGCACATATAATGCACCTAACCTACTTTCTGTTGGTATGAATTTGCCTGTTCCAGACAGTTCACAAGTGGATTCATGCCATACTTGTCTTTGTGTCTGGCTTCTTTCACTCACCAGGCTTCCAGGGTTCTGCCACATTCTAACATTTGTTGGAAGCTCATTCCTTCTTGTGGCTCAATAGTATTCATGTGTATTTGTATGATATATATATGTATATATATACATATAAAACACATTTCAATTATTTTTGTATCTAGTGATAGACACATAGACCATTTAACTGTGCCTCTTATGAATGAACATTGGTCTATTTGTGTCTTAGTCTGTCTCCAGTTTTTTGAGTTCATATCTAGGAATGCCACTGTGATGCCCCATGATTCTATGTTTCGATTTTTGAGGACCCTTCACTTAGGACTGAGATTTTAAAATAACTAAAAAGAACTGAAGGGCAACATCTGCAACAGCTCTTTGGTAAAGCACTTGCCTAGCAAATCCAAAGCCTGAGTTTAATGCTTAATACAATGAAGAGAAGAAAGGGAGGGAGGGAGGGAGGGAGGGAGGGAGGGAGGGAGGGGAAGAAAGTAGGTTAGTTGTTTGGATTTTTGTAAGGCATCACTGGGAACAATGTACACTTTATTTAACAAACACCATACCATCAACTTCACAGAAGCTGTCTGAAGAATCATCGTGCTTGGTCCACTGAAGAACAGCCTTCTGGGTTTCCTCACTTCAAATAAAGAAAATTGCATTATTCTTTTTTCCAGTCAACTGGAAAGACAAAGGAAAGCAAAGTACCTCGAAGAGCAAATCACCTCAGAGATTCATCCACTGCTCCAAGCCGCTCGGCTTGTTCACATTCCTCAATGAGGTTAGCTTCTTCAGAATACTAAATGGAGAGAAAACAAGACATTTACGACATTTTAGAACTGCTGTTTCGTTTCTGTTTTTGAGACAAGCTCACATAACTTCCCTGCCCCTCCTCAATGATGGCATTACCGGCTTGAGCGACACAACCTTCAGAAACATTTTTCAGGAATTAAGTTAGCCAAGCCTCATGGTAGCTGCCACTATCAACCTGACTTCAAAGGCTATGAAATGAGCTGGTTTTTTTCTTGTTGAGTCTGTGTGGCCCTAGCTGTCCTAAAACTTGCTCTGTAGACCAATCTGGCTTCAAACTCAAGAGACCCACCTGTCTCTGCCTCCACCTGGTATAAAGGGAGTTCTTACATCCAAAAAGGAGGTGAAAGGCTTTTTTGCCTCCTGTTTTAGTCAGAAACACAATTTATTACTATGTTCACAAAATAAAGAATATCACACTGACAAACCAGGCCTAAGATGTGCACAAGGACATTTCCGAGGTACATGGAGGTGATAAGGTACATAATAAGGTAGAGGCCTAGGGACCTGACTGTAAGCGCAGCCTTTCCTGTCTTCCGTGGCTGCATGAGATTCTTCTCACACTGTAACTGGAAGAGCATCTTATAGACAGTGTGCTAATAGCTTTAGTTATTTAAAACACATGCTTCAACCACCTGTTTCTTCTTGATGTCTAAACATGCGCACATACATTTCACAGACCAAGCTCACAAGCCTAGTAGTAAGACTGGAGCCAGCAGGCCACAAATGAATGTTTACTGAACATCCACAGCAGCTTTATTCGGATGACCACAGAATTTCTGTCCACGCTAGGTCACTGGAAGAACTAGAATGACTAAACTTTTAGGAAACATTAAATAACTGAAGTGATCAGATTTTAAATATTTATTTATTGACTGACAACTGTGCTTCATTATATAAGTTAATATATAAGATAGTTCAACTTTTAAAAAAAAAAACTTCTTAAAACTTGGAGCTGGAGAGATGGCTCAGTGGTTAAGAGCACTGATTGCTCTTCCAGAGGACCTGAGTTCGATTCCCAGCATCCACATGGCAGCTCACAACTGTCTGTAGTTCCAGTTCCAGGGGATCCAACACCCTTCACAGATACACATGTAGGCAATCACCAAGGCAATTAAATAAAATTTAAAAAAAAAAGAGTAAAGATATACAATCTATTTGACTTACACTCAAATGGCTCAGAGTATCTACATAGAAAAAGTACGACAAAACAAATGTGCTAAAATATGTAGAAATCAGAGACCACAGTATACAAAATGTTTTTGTTATTCTTAACCACGGAGCCATCTCTCCAGCCCCCAGTTATCCTTACAATTTAACTGTAAGTTGGAAATTATTTCAGATGATATTTGGCATGTTTAAAACAGTACAATCATAGACTGAAAATTATGTCAAAAGAAAATTTCAAATAAACATCAAAGGCCCCAAGAAATGGCTCAAAAGGTACACAAACTTGTCATCAAGCCTGATGGCCTGGGTTTGCTCCAGAGGCCATCTAAGAAGCCAGGGGCAGAGGCACTACAATCCCAGCTCCCACAGTGACACGAGGCACACAAATGTGAGCAAAAACTCAAGAACCAGCTGGCCTGGAAGATGGAGCCCAGCACGCACGATCGAGAGGTCCTACCCACACTAACATATATACACATGCAAAACACTTAATATGCTTTTAAATTTACTGAAAAAAAACTATCATATGCCTATGTACATATACTAAAACAAAAACATTTAATCCCTTATCTGAATTTTTTAAGTTAAAATAACTTCTTAGTACCATTAAGTAGTTTAATCAGCTGCTTAATTATGTTTATCATTTTATAAGTTATAAAAATGTTTCTGAAGAACATTTTTTCAACTGTTTATTATTTTAAATTTTCTATAAAACTAATCACAATCACCTTCGAAACTACATTTTATGATTAATCTATCTGAAATTATCAATAACCTCAGCTGACTCCTCTCTGCAGATATTTTATAACTGCAAAAATAGTCGCTATGTATAGATATGCTTGATGATTTAACGCAATTATTTATCAATTATATACTCTGAGAAAATTTTGAATGACATTTAACTTAATTTGGAAATGCTCTAATTTTGCATTGCTCTTAAACAAAATGATTTATGGGACTTTGACATTGAAAAGACTGGGAAAATGAAAAAGGGAAGACACATGAAGCAAAAATGGCCATTACTAATGACTGGTGAGTACTGAGTATGTAGGTTTCCATCTGCTACTTTTACTTAAATGTTTTATGTAATGTTTTTAAAGATTTATTTATTTATTATGTATACAGTATACAGAAGAGGGTACCAGATGTCATCACAGGTGGTTGTGAGCCACCATGTGGGTGCTGGGAATTGAACTCAGGACCTCTAGAAGAATAGTCAGTGCTCTCAACCTCTGAGTCATCTCTCCAGCCCTATTTTATGTAATTTTTAAAAAAAGGAACAGAAGCTACTGAATACAAACTGACTTCTAAGGTATCTCACTGTGGAGAGCAGGAAGATGAATTTTCCAAGATTTTTAGTTGAATTAGTAGTGTATGTTCATACCTTGTAGCTCGCAGACTTAATTCCATCAGGAACTTCATCCTGCAAAAGAAACACATTTATCCTAGCTCCTGGAAAAATATTTTAAATTCTTATGACTTAAAAGAAAAAGTCACAAATAACTAAGGACTATTTTAAGTGAGAAGAGGTAGGAAATTATAACTAATTTCTCTAAAGTAAATAAAAACTTTAGGTGTGGTAGCACTCTGCTTTAATCCTAGCAGTGCTTACATTAAAGGTGTGCACTACCACTGCCCAGAAGTATCATGGTTTTTTTTTAATATTTTTATTATATTATGTGCATTGGTGTTCTGCTTGCATGTCTGTGAAAGTGCCAGATCTTGAAGTTAGAGACACTTGTTAGCTGCCATGTGGGTGCTAGGAACTGAACCCAGGTCCTCTAGAAGAGCAGTCAGTGCTCTTAACGGCTGAACCATCTCTCCAGCCCCTCATGGTTTTTAAAAAGACAACATTCTATAGGCCTAGAAAATAAGACTACTGAACTCAGAGGCATTTATCCCTCATTCTGCAGCAGCTGACTCTATTAGATCTACCACATTCCTCTCCCTTAAACTTCCCCAACTATTTTTTATTGCTATTTTACTATTATAAAAAACCTAAGTGTAAGAACTTGTAAGTTACATACTTAAATTTACAGTATCTTAATGATATGCCAGGCTTTAACATAATGACCACTGTGCTTTGAACATCCCCAAAAGGCCCGGAGTGTTAAAGCTTGGACCCAAGTGACATAATGAAAGGTAGGGGAACTTTTGAGAGGTGGAGAAATGGGAACTCTTGGGTGCCACTGATAAAAACATATAATGCTACATTCACTATGAGAGACAGTTTTGTAATTTCTCAAAATGTACAATTACCACACAATCCAACAAACCCACTTATATATAAGGCTGGAGGCCTCAGTGGTACAGATGTATTGAACAGCAGCAAATGAATGAACATATATCACTATATATAGTATAGCATTAAGAAATTTATATACTAGATAGAAGTCTAGACATTTTAGAAATACACTGGTTCACTCTTAGAATAGAATTCTGATATATGTTATGACATATTCTATTTAAAAGCAGTATACTAAGAGAAATAAAACCAGCTATAAAAGTATATATACAAATATATAATTCGCTTTATGGCAGGTGCCTAAAACAGTCAAACTGATTGAGGAAAAAAAAATAGAACAATGATGGCCAAGGATGAGAGAGGTGGGTTAGTAGTTAGCAGCATTGTTTCAGCACATAAGGAGGATTAGAAATGGACAACAGAGATGGCTGTACAATATACATGTACTTAATGCCATGAATGTCAGCTTGAAGGGGGTAAGTGACACACACATTAAAAAACGGGAAATGAAAATACAGACATTTTTGGTGGTGCTCCTATAAAGACAGGAGGGGTTCATGCATGCTAGACAAGAGCTCTCAATGACCTACACCACTGGTCCTATATACTTGTAAAAACCTGCATCATTTGAAAGTGTAAAAAAGAAAATCTCTGCTTTCACAGTAGAATACTTCAAACTTCAAGAGGAAAATATCAAGCCAAAAGAACAATCCTTCTAATAAATCAAAAGACTGTATTACCATGACAGGCAGTAAAAGAACCAATGTGGAAGGAATCCCTTAAATAAAAAATGATACAGGGCCAGCAAGGCGGCTCAGGAGTAAAGGATCTGGCACCAGGCCTAAGCACCGGAGTTCAGTCTCTGGAACCACACAGTGGGAGGAGAGGGCTGACTCCAACAAGCTGTCTTCTGACCTCTGCAAGTGAGAGGCATGCTACCCCCTCACCACCAACAAATAATGCAATAAAAAATTAATTTGCTGACTTCATAAAAAATAAAAGTGCATTAACCATAAAAACTCAATTTTGTCTTAAAAAAAAACCTGGCATGATGGTGAACACCTTTACTCCTAACACTTGAGAGGCAGAGGCAGGTAGAGCACTCCAATTTGAGGGCGGCCTAATCAACATAGTGAGTTCTAGATCACCAGGGGTTACATAGTGAGAGATCCTATCTCAGTAGTAGTAATAGTATGCTATACATAATTATATACATAATATATTATTGTTGTTATATTACCATGAAGACAAAGGAATTCAAAATAAATTTTATGAGGCTGGGAGATGGCTCAGTCAGTGAAACGCCTCCTCCCACACAAACATGAGAACCTGAATTTAAATCCAGGGGGAGGCAGCCCCCACAAATCCAGAGCTGGAGAGGCAGAGGCCATCCTGCCTCATCAGTCAGGGTCAGTAAGAGACTCATCTCAGAACTAGAGTAAACAGGGACAGAGGAAGCCACATGATGTCAGCCTCTAGCCTTCATGCTTCAATTATGCACCCACACAAATAAATAACTTACTTATAAGTTTAGATTTATGACACATAATTATTGAATGCTATATTTAAACAGGATCAAATTATAATTTGATTAATGTAGAATGTATGGGCCCTAGAGGCTCCTAAAGGGCCTAGAGAACAACCTGGCCTCAACCAATACAAACTGGTGACAACTAGTGCCTTAAGACATGTGCTCCTAAGCACTTCCACATAAGCCAGCATGGGATCCGGATACAACATTCCTAGACCAATGAGAGACTCCTGCCCACATCCTCGGATACCAGCAAATCAAAGAAAGCCCTTTCCCCTGGCTGGGAGGAGAGTCTGGGAAAAGAGTATTTAAGGCTCTCCCTCCATAATAAAATTAAACTTGCTTGTTTCAGCTTGCCCCTGGAGTCTGTGGATGCTCTCTAAGCCATTTTTCTCCCTCCCCCAAGGGGAAATAGCAAGACCCTAAGCATAGAGGCAACCCCAACTCCTAACCACAAACCAGGGTCACCCCAACAGATTAACAGTGGCCCTTTCTGAGAATTTGTAAAGAATGAAAACAGCTGGAGCAGTTCTTACAGAATGACAGGGCTTGACAGCACAGTCTCTTCTTCCACACTGGTTGATATCATTCCAGAAAGGACATGGCTTCTTCAAATTCACCTGTAAAAGAACAGGAAGTTCTAAAACTATAATGGCCTGAGAGTATGACTGTGGGAATCATGATCCCAGATTGTGGTGATGGTTTATCCGACATTATACTGTCTCTCCCATTACTTGTCAAGTTCCACTGACTGTATAAATATGTAGCTGGTTAGAGACACAACCCTGTATGAATGGCAGCCAGGAGTCAGGGCTCAGACTCGCACCACTCAACTCCCATTTAAGCAGGACACAGGGAGGAAATGTGGACCAGGTTTTAGAAGTTCTTTCAGTAAAATTCTCACAGTCAGATACTGTAAGTGTTTAGTAAGTCCAAAAATGCCTCCTCTCAAAAAAAAAAAAAAAAAAGTTCATCTCAAAAAGTATTTTGAGAACAATATAGAAATTTCTATTTTAACTTCAATTTCTGTTTGTTTCTAGAAATTATTGAAGTTAAAAGTATCAGGACTGTGGAGAGTTCAATTGGTAAAGTACACAAGGGTGTGAGTGTATTTCCCAGAAGCCCTGTAAAAAGAAAGCAAGCATAGTGGTACACGCTTGCACTCCCAGAGCTGGGGAGTTGGAGACAGGATCACAGAAGGCAACCAATGTAGCCTGTCAGAGCTCAGTAAGAAACCAAGTGTAGGAAAGACTCAGATCTTAGACACACACACACACACACACACACACACACACACACACTCTCCAATGGGTAAGAGTGGACTTATAAACCAAGTTCCTACTAAACTCTGTATGCATTTTAAGAGTCAGAGGCGGCCCAGCAGTGAGGATGTCACATAAGTCTGACAACCTGAAGGTGTTGTCATGAAGGTCAAAGGTGAGGAGCAATTCCCAGCAGAAGTTCTGAATTCAATTCCAGCAGCCACATGATGGCTCACAACCATCTAAAGTGAGATCTGGTACCCTCTTCTGGCATGCAGGTAGAACACTCTATCTATAATAAGTAAATAAATCTATTTTTTAAATTGAAATTACCTTGTAATATCTAAAGTAGTCACTTTCAAGAAGTTTTTGTAGTCTTGGAAAAAGTCTGTAGTTATTAAATTTATCGATGGTCTCAACATCACAAGTACAATCATCCAGGTAACCACTAACCTGTTACAAAAAAAAAAAAAGAAGTATTAGATTTAAATGTCCCAGATACCTCATGTAGTTATCATTAAAAACAAAAACAAAAACCTGCTGCTCACCAACTTTATCTTCCCACCCTCTCTCTCTCTTGGTTCTCCAAGATAGAGAATGGCAATGACAACGTGATGTTGTTGTTCTTGTACCTCTTAGAGCAACACAGTGGCACTGGTAGGGGTCAGCTTAGCTCAGATGTACACACACCTGGACTCCTAGCAGACCACTTGGGACTCCATCCTCTCTCTGTGGAGAGTTCAACTGGTAAAGTTGGGTGAACACCTTTACTCTCAACACTTGAGAGGCAGAGGCAGGTAGAGCTCTCCAATTTGAGGGTGGCCTAATCAACATAGTGAGTTCTAGATCACCAGGGGCTACATAGTGAGAGATCCTATCTCAGTAGTAGTAATAGTATGCTATACATAATTATATGCATAATTATAGGACCCAACTGACCTGACCAAAAGTTGGCACTAGATTAAGAGGGAGAGGTGTGTCTCCTGGTAGCTGGACTAACAAAACAGGAAACTCAAATCATATTTCATATTCCATCATGTGAACTGATGAGCACACACATGCAGGCAGAAACAGATGCTATGGACTCTGTAGAGACCATCTCCCACTTGTACCTGGCTATCCAGAGCAGGCCTGAATTCTTACTCTGAGTTTTCCTTGGACTGGCTTTGTCTTACTCTCACTTTTCAGAGAAGTAATATCAAGTAGTAAAACAAACAGTATCTCATTATAAGATGCTAACAACTCCTACTATTGGGTCATGTCAAATTTTCTGGGTTCAGAATTTGTTCAATACCAGGTAATAAATTGGCTACATATGCTTAGCACTGATGTCTTGACCCTACCTCCTAGATCAAATTATTAAGTTTCTACATCAGGATATAATGAGAAGTTAGAATCAGCCAATGTTACCAGCTGTAAAACTGAAAGTTTGGGGGATTTATTTGGGACTAAGCAAACACCTAATAAAAGTAATGTAACATTAAATAATAAGTACAAAGTGAGTCCTAGGTCAGCCAGGACTGTTACACAGAAAAGCCCTGTCTCTGTGTAATATATATAGTTTTTCACATACATATAATATATATGTATTAAAAATAAGACAGCAAGTAGTAAAACCTTATTAAAATACTAATTTAATATTTTACCCTTGGACTATGTGAAATCCTATACTATCTTAATTTAAAAACATGGAAACTCAGTAACAGAAACTTTCACCTGAAAATAATACAGTAACAGCAAGTCCCAAAACTTTTTACTAACTTTTCTAGACTTACTTTTCTTCTAAAAATCTGATCCACATATTCTATTAAATCTATTTTCAGTCCTTTTGAATTTGTAAGGATAGAAACCACCTACTATTTCTCACCTTTGATTCTAATTTTTAAAAAGAACATTGAAATAGCACAAAGATCAATAGGAGATGAGCAGACCAAAGACAGTGAGATACAAAAGGGGAAAAAAACAAAAACAAAACCAGAAAACCTGACCTTGAAGTCAACGGGCCCAGAAGCTCACTGCCAAGGTGAAAGTAAACCTGCAGGCCATGGCTAAGCAGTCACTTTGAGGACACTCTCAGGTCGTCTTCTTCCACTGAGGGGTCAATGCTCTCTCCTAGGTGCTTCCAAAAACATTCCACATAGTGGTATAAGACTACCTCACTTTCCTGACTTGTATCTATTTCATCAACTAGAGTATAGAATCCTTAAGGCAAAAGGATGTTTATTCACTTTTGTGATCCTAGCCTGTAGCACTATCCTACTAGATATGACACAGCAGATATCAGTGATCACTCATGGAGTGGGTGGGTGAATGAATGAGGCCTGCCCACTGTTTCTCTTGAGACACACCTCACTGTCTACACAAATGTGCTTGGTGTCCCAAGCTCACAAGCACAAGGCAAGGAACACAGGCAATGAGGATGAGCTTCTTCTATGCCCTGCATTCTGTCCATCCACATGTCATTCTTTTTTATTATTTATTTATTATACAGTGTTCTGTCTGCACTGGATACCAGAAGAGGGCACCAGAATGCATTATGGATGGTTGTGAGCCACCATGTGGTTGCTGGGAATTGAACTCAGGACCTCTGGAAGAGGACCCAGTGTTCTTAACCTCAGAGCCATCTCTCCAGCCCCCACACATGTCATTCTAAAGTGTACCAAAGGAAGCTTCAAGCCAGGAAGGAACCCAAGATGCCCCAGAGCAGAGGTGGTACACTGCCAGGAGACTACAAAGGGACTGGAGGCTTTTACCCTTTACTGCTGTCATATGCAATAGACGGTATTCTCCACTATATCCCAAGTAGCAGGGTGCCTAAGGACACAAATAACGACAGGGTTTCAAGAGAGGCAAAGAGTTCAGAAACAGTGAAGAAAGAGACGCTTGAAGATGCGAGCCAATCGACAGTTGAGATAAGCCAGCCAAGAGGTCAGACAGAACTGCATTCTTGGAAGAAGTCTTGGAGGTGTAATGTCCACCTAGTTCTAGAAGCTAGAAAACAATCAGTCAGAAGGAAGGGTCATTGCAGAAATGGACCAACAGAACCCACAGACTCTTAGAAACAAAAGAAAATCCTCAGATAAGAGACAGGCACTAGATGTAAGGAGCTCGGCTTGGTGCTTGCTTCAGTAAATGCTCCTGCTGCTCAGGTGACCACTATACTATCCCCTACTGCAAAGCAGAACCCTGCGTGTCACAGGAATATTAAAAAAAAAAATTTTTAATGCATCCTTCTCTCGCTCCCACAGTGGCTAACACCTACTAAAATTTAAAGTGTACTGCCCTAGACTTCAAGGGATAACCAACTTTGGGGAGGAGCCAAACTAATAACTGAAAGTAAAAAGGCCCACAGTGAAGGACAATGGGTGTTGTGAGATATCTGATTACCCTGTGTAAAGACATGTCACTGACTGGGTTAATAAAAAGCTGGATGGCCAATAACTAGGCAGGATTCCCAGGCACAGAGAGGATGCTGGGAAGAAGGGAGGGGATGAGAGGAGACTTGGAGGAAGCAGAATGAACTGTGTGTAGATGAGGAAAACAAGTTTCATGGAAGCATATAGGTTAATAAAAAAAAATAGTTAAATTAAGGTTTAAGTGCCTTAATTTAAATTTAGTTAAGTGCCAACTAAAAACAAACCTAGGCTATTGGCCAAGCTTTCATAATTAATAATAAGCCTCCATGTCATGATTTGGGAGCTGGCTGGCAGGACAGAGAGAAGGACCTATGTACCCTAACTATTTAAAAGCCTAGCCTGGGCAGTTGTGAGTCACCATGTGGGTGCTGGGAACTGAACCTGGGTCCTCTGGGAAAACAGCCAGTGCTCCTAACCCCTGAGCCATCTCTTCGGCTTTTCTAATTAGTGATTGATGGGGGAGGGTCCAGCCCACTGTGGATAAAGCCATCCCTGGGCTGGTGGTCCTAGGTCCTCTAAGAAATCAGGCTAAGCAAGTCATAAGAAGCAAGAGTTCTTGTCTTGACTTCCTTTGATGATGAATTGTGATGTGGAAGGGTAAGCCAAATAAACCCTTTCCTCTCCAGAAAAAAAAAAAAAAAAAAAAAAAAAAAAAAAAAACCCTTAGTCTGGGAAAGTTGCCAAAGTTCTTGAGGTGCCCATGGCAAGCTCCCTGCACAGCCACCAAGCTCTGCAGTTAGGCCTATTTAGGTCTAAAACCATCTCTATAATTGCCTTTTCCATAGAATAATAATTTCTATCTCATAGATTTGGTATCAGAATAAAAAATAAAATAAATGCCTGAAAAAGTGTTAAGTGTCATCATTAACCCAGCTCTACTTAAATGTTCTACCACTCTCCAAAGCAGCTCACATTTCTTAGTGAGGAAGAAAATATAGGCCTAGTTTGCAGTCAAAGTTCCTGATACTAGACTATTGCAGGAATCCCCCTAGAGTAAGGGGCCAGATGGAGGAAAAGTAGCATGGGGCAGGGGAAGGTCGCTCCTTTATTTCCTTCACTGACTACAGCTGATTTAGTCAAATACAACAGGCAAAAAATATTTAATCACAGACGGTTGCTTATGCACTGTTGCTGGGCATGTAAACCACCAGGCATAATGGAAACCCATGTGAATGCTCCTCAAAAGACTAAATCAGCTATCATTGATCTAGCAATCTGACTTCTGGGTATATATCCAAAAGAAATAAACCACTGGCTCAAAAAGACATCTGCACACCTGTGCTCTTTGCATCACAAAATATCCAAAACACAAAACCATCAAAGTATCTGACAAGGTAGATAAAATATAGCCATGAGGTGGTGGTGCATACCTTTAATCACGGCACTCAGGAGGCAGAGGTGGGCAGATCTCAGTGAGTTTGAGGCCAGACTGATCTACAGAGTGAGTTCCAGGATAGCCAGAGCTAGATAATGTGATATGCACACCACACAATGACTACTATTCTGTCCTTTGTGGCAACCTGAATGAATCTTGAAGACACTGTGCTAAGCAAAATAAGCTAGATATAAAGAGATATTTCATGACCTTCCTCACTTGTGAGATCTAAGTAAGTCAAAGTCAAGGGCACAAAAGGTAGAAGTGGAAGACATGGGAAAATATAAATAAGCTGTAAGGTCTGAATGATCATAATGACCATAGTTAATAATGGTGCATATTTGCTAAAAGACTAGATCGTAAGTATTCTCACCATACATTTACCTAACTATGTGATCATAACTATGATAATTAGCTTGATGATACTCTCCCTGTGTACATATCAAAACATCTCCTAGAATATGCCCTGTTGTCTCTCAATAAATGTGTGCATTCAAAATGTCCTTTGTTTATCAAAGAACTTAATTTTAGTGTATTTTGTGACAAAGGAGAAGATGAAGAAGATGATGATAATGAGGCTGAAAAGATGGCCCAACCATTATGAGCTCTGCTGCTCTATCATGAGAACCAGAGTTCAGATCCCAGTACCCACTGGTTTGTGAGGCAGCTCATTTACACCTGTAACTCCAGCTCCAAGGAATCCAATGCCCTCCTATAATGTTCAACGACACCTGCACAGCATACACACACATACAGGAGACAGACAGACAGACAGACAGACAGACAGACAGACAGATAGACAGGGACAGGTTGGTTTTCAAATATGCAGCATGAGGTTATATATAGTAAAATAGTTACTATAACAGGACCGATTAACATACCCAACTTTTCACATTACCCACCTACCCATGACAAGAACAGCTATAACACTCATTTAATAAAACTCCTGAACACTACTAGCCATACTTCTCATGCTGTGTGTTAAATCTCTGAATGCCCAAACAAGAAAAACAGATAACAGAAAATGCCACATACACACAATGAGATATTATTCAGCTTTAAAAAGAGATCCTGCCATTTAACCTGGGCAGCCCTGTAGGACATGCTAAGTGAATTAAGCCAAAGAAAAAAAGACTTGCATGGCCTCACGTGTGGTATCTATGACGAGAGAGAGAGAGAGAGAGAGAGAGAGAGAGAGAGAGAGAGAGAGAGAGAGAGAGAGAGACTGATGGGGAAAGGAAGAATGGGAACAGTATAAATCAAAAGGTATGACATAATAAAAAATAAATAAATAAATCTACACCAGACATCAAGGCATAGAGTACTGAGAGCTATCTCTGCCTGAAGTCTTAGCTTTACAAAAGTTGGGAATGTGAGGCTGGAGAGGTGGCTCAGAGGTTAAGAGCACTGACTGTTCTTCCAGAGGACCTGAGTTCAATTCCCAGCAACCACATGGTGGCTCACAACCATCTACGATGACATCTGGTACCCTCTTCCATATAGTGTATACATAATAAATAAATATTTAAAAAAAAAAATTGGGAATGTGGGGCTGGAGACATGGCTCAGCAGTTCAAAGCTCTTGTTGTTCTTGTAGAGTTGTAGGATTCCATTCCCAGAGCCCACATGGTGGCTCATAACTGCAACTCCACTTCCTGGGGATCCAATGCCCTCTTCTGACCTCCACAGGCGTGTATGTGGTTCACAGACATACTGCAGGCTAAACAACTACACACATAAAATAAGTAAATCTTTTTTTCAATTAAGAAGAGGGGGGGAACACATCATATTGTGAAGTGACTCAAAGGATAGCAACCATGATATAAATATTTCTTCCATATACTTTATTCAGAAAAGCCAGAGCTGCAGCAAGCACTTAAAAGTCAATGACCACCTCTCTAGGATAACCAATTTCAAAGACTCCCTCTGACGAGGATTTACTACTGGGTTTCTGCCCACCCAAATCACCTCTCTAAGGAGCAGCAACTTGGCCTAACAATTAAAGCTATTTTAAAACTGACTCAACAGGACACTTAACAGGTTAAATCTACAGCATCACATGTTCGGAAAGTATGTCACAATGTACTCCTCCAAACAAAAAGCAATGTGTTTGTGGAGCTGGTAAATGAGTCCTTGAGTGCCGCTCCTCAGCAGCCAGAGGCAGCCCTACATCAGCCAGGTGGCTAAGTGCCTCTCTTATTTATTTACTATGTATACAATGTACAGAAGAGGATACCACATGTCATCATAGATGGCTGTGAGCAACCATGTGGATGCTGGGAATTGAACTCAGGTCCTCTGGAAGAACAGTCAGTGCTCTTAACCTCTGAACCATCCCTCCAGCCCCACTGAGTGCCCCTCTTGAGGTGGTCCACAATAGACCTATCACACTCAAGCAGCTGAACATTACTACTGCCACCAGATTTAAAAACAGTAAAAAAGTTTTAGTGGGGAATAAATGTACACTAATTTTTAATTAATTAAGTGCAAAATATGTTCATACTTCGTTCTATAACTGGCTTAAATGTTTCTTCTGAGATTTTATCTTTAAAATATATTCCACTAATTGTGCCTAAAGTTTTCTACATTCACTTATTTAACATAACTGCCAAAAAATAAAAATAACAAACTGGGAGGGTTTCCTTTCATCTGTGTCTATATCTGTGGTAACAAATACTATTTTGGGGCTAGAGAGACGGCTCAGAGATTAGGAGCAGTGGCTGCTTATCCAGGGGTCCTGAGTTCAGTTCCCAGCAACCACATGGTGGCTCACAGCCATCTGCAGTGAGGTCTAGTGCCCTCTTCTGGCCTGCAGGCATACACGTAGGCAGAACACAGTATACATAATAAATAAATAAAATATTTTTTTAAAAAAATACTATTTTGGTTCAAAGAAAGGGTTCTTCCTGCTCACAAGATTATTTGTTCAAATGGGGATAAGAGCCAACTTTAAATTAATACTACTAATTATTGTTTTAATAGGATAATAAAAAATAAGTGGTGGTATATAAGGAAAATTTACAAGTCCCAAACAATCATTTTAGACAATGAACAATAAACAATAAAACACTATTTTGAAAAGAGTCTCCAAGGGTTGGAGAAATGCCTCAGTGGCTGCTCTTGCAGAGGATCTGTGTTCAGTTCCCAGCACCCACATGGATCACAACCACTAACTCAGTTCCAGAATCCAACACCCTGTTCTGCCCTCCAGTGGCTCCCAGCACTCACATGGTACACATACATACATGCAAGCAAAACACTCAAATACATAAAATAAAGATAAAAAAATTTAAAGAATTTACAATATGCTAGATGGTAGTAGCCTTTAATTTCAGCACTGGAGGCAGAGATGGGCAAATCTGAGTTTGAGGCCAGCCTGATCTACAGTACAAGTTCCAGGCCTCACAGAACTACACAATGAAACCCCATCTGAGAAAGAAAAGAGAAGAATTTACAATATGACAGTGAAAAGCATTTTAAAACAACTTGAAACCAACATATATATGAAGCAAGTTACCAAGTCCAAAGACACATCGGAGCCATCAACCCATCAAAAAGCCCAAACTTAGCAAACAACGCAAACAGCTAGCTAAACTAAATGATATTTTTACGTCTTATACTGTGGTAGTTTGAATAAACTGACCCCCATAAGCTCATAGAGAGTGGCACTATTAGGTGGTGTGTCTTTGTTGGAGTAGGTGTGGCCTTGCTGGAGGAAGCGTGTCACTGTGGAGGTGGGCTTTGAGGTCTCACATATGATTAAGCCACGTTCAGTGTCCGAAATTCACTTCCTGCTGCCTGTGAATCAAGATGTAGGGTTCTCCAGCACTGTGTCCACCACAGCCTGTCATATCCCACCATGATGATAATGGACTAAACCTCTGAAACTGTAAGACACCCTAACCCTAACCCTAACCCTAACTCTCCTTTATATGAGTTGCTGTACAGGTCTGGAGAGATGGCTCAGAGGTTAAAAGCACCAGCTGCTCTTCCAGAGATCCTGAGTTCAATTCCCAGCAACCACATGGTGGCTCACAACCATCTACAATAAGATCTGGGGTAATGTATATATAATAAATAAATACATCTTAAAAAAAAAAGAGTTACTGTACTCATGATGTCTCTTCACAACAATAAAAACCCCAAGACATACAGAAATCTCCCCCAACATTTGCTGGACACCAATCAAGTACCAAGTTTGAAAACCATTTTTTAGCTCAGTTTTGATCTCTCAGCACTTGCTGGTAGGTGTCCTCTTGAATATGTAACAAAACTAATCTTGTTGCTTGCCAAACACTATACATTTTACTGCGATGACTTTCTAAGGTTGAATAGCTGGCTACATACTGATCTGACTCATCAGAGAGAGCCTGTGAACTGCACCCCAACTACAAACCAGATACTCACACAACACCCCAAGAGCAGGGTGGTGATGTGGTAACTCAAGGCAGAAGTGGCAAGAGAGACTAACAACAGGAAGGGAAAAAAGCCTCAGACCATTTTGACTATGTCTGTTGTTAGCTAGGCTATATTTTGGAGGGAGCCCAGGCTGCTCCAAGCTGAGCGCAGATATTAAATGGAAGCCCCACTGAACTAGGCTAGTTTACTATTATTCAGTTGACTCTGAAAAGGAAAACCAGAAGTTCTTCCTTTAAAGAAAGTGACTTAACAGATTTTTTTTTTCTTGTAATAAGGGGTATTTAAATCTGAGATTATTGGGAGTGAAGAGATAGCTCAGTGGTTAAGTACAAGTACTGCTCTTTCACAGGACCTGAGTTCTATTCCCAGAACTCATGTGGTGGCTCACACCCTAGTTCTGTGGGATCCAACATCCTCTTCTGGCCTACTCAGGCATTACATGCATGTGGTACACATACATACAAGCAGGCAAACACACATAAATGTTAAATAAAAATAAATAAGGGTCAGCCATTGTGACCCTCACCTTAAATTCGGCACTTGGGAGGCAGAGGTAGTGGGTATAAGCATTTCCAATAGTCCTTGCAGACTCTCAGGCCTTGCAGATATCCCAAGTCCACCATTCACCTGGGACAGAGTAGAGCTGCTGCCACGCCCCTGGGTGTGGCTATGCAAACATGGGCCCTCTTAAAGAAAGTGCTCAGCAAGGTTCTTTCTCTTCTGCTTCTCCCACATCCCTACTTCCCTGTTAATAAACTCTTGTGTGGCATTCTAGGTGTTGAGACTTTAATCATGCACAGAAAACCAACTGTCAGATCTCTATGAGTTCGAGGCCAGCCTGGTCTACATATTAATTTCCAGGACAGCCTGGGCTAGGTCAAGAAACCCTGAGTCAAAATAAACAAATGAATAAATAAAAAATAAATCTGAAGATATTATAACAACCAAAAAAAATTACTATCCAAGAAGAAATGTGAAAAATAATTAAAAATTCCTCAATTTTAAGGAGATCTCTAGAAACACTGAGTGTGAAAAGAAAACGTGTGTCAAACGGTATTTTTATACCATTATCCAAACATTGGGCGCATACTTAAAAGTGTAACACCTAGTATTTTTCCTCAGCACTGATAGTTCAAAGTTGCTTGTTCTTGTCTTAAGTGTTTAAATGTTGAAACTTTGTATACCTGACATTTGTAATCAAAGGGATTTCCCAACAACTCATTTCTGCTCCAAATTACTCAAAACAATAAAGTCCCAAATTTAAAACAGTGAGATAATGCATCTTCCTCCAAAAACCAAATGTTGATGGTAAATAGTATTATACTCTGAATACACGTTATTTCTGATCATAAATAGTGAGACCTAGGAATGATTTGGCTGTTTATGTCTCCATTTTTTAGAAATGTAATTTCAGAGATCAAAGTTCACCAAAAAAAAAAAAAAAAAAAAAAAAAGCTTGGCTTTAAAAAGAGTAAGGACTGGGCTAAAGAGATGGCTCAGCTGTTAAAAACTGCTCTTCCAGAGGACCTCGGTTCAATTCTCAAGTCACTCACATGGCAAGCAGGTCACAACTGTCTGTAACTCCATCCAAGGTCTGACACTCTCACATAGACATGCAT
Source organism: Sigmodon hispidus (assembly GCA_004025045.1). Lineage (NCBI taxonomy): Eukaryota > Metazoa > Chordata > Mammalia > Rodentia > Cricetidae > Sigmodon > Sigmodon hispidus. The sequence goes on along the minus strand of PVIH01000173.1, from coordinate 87,289 downwards.
GCATGTAAAGCACCAATTAAAATAAAGACAAATAAATTATTTAAAAAAAAAAAAAAAGAGTAAGGATTGTCAATGGCTTAAAGTCATTTGCTGCCAAGCCTGAGGACCTGCGGTAGATCCCACGTGATGGATGTAAAGATTCCTGCAAGCTATCCTCCCGATACAAGCACCCCTAGAGTACAGTACACCCACACGTACAATACATGTACACACAAAATAAGTAAGCCAACATTTTAAACTTTGTAAAAAACAGTAAAGAATAAGGGAAAGAGTATGGTTGAAAATCTGGATAGCAATACAATTTACATATCAAGTAACTCAATAATAATATCTGATATAGTTTTAAACAGAGGAAAGGTGAGAGACCTTTAGTACTCAAGAGTTCTTCCAGACCTTACAAGAATGCACTTAGACTGATTCCAGGTTCTTCTGGATGTTTCCAAGCTATCTGTTGGCATTTTCTGAAGACTGCAAAATGAAATTCAGAGTTATTTCAATGCATCTAACCTAAATAGCCTCATACAAAATTAGCAGGCTACACTACCAAAAAGAATTCTTTTCATGTTTTGCACACAGAACCCACATCTCCTATAAAAATAAATAATCACAGCTCATTATTAAACCGAAGCTGAGGCCTGCCTAGGATTGAAATCGTTAAGGGAGTGTCAGGATTCGAGAACAAGCTTCAGGAAGAAGAAAGTTCAGCATACACAGGCCGAGGAGTCAAAGGACAACAACCGCCTTAAAGACTCCAGGCACTTGGACTAGGCATCCGAACAGCCACGCAAGGTCATTTAACCTCTTGACGACAGTAAGACTTGGAGAACAGCTGGTTCCCGCCAGAGTCGGTCCCAAGCTGGAAGGCTGGAGATGCCCGGTACACAGCGAGCACGAGGTGCCCAGGTGTCGGGTACATACAGAACCCCCGGTCTGCGACCCGGAGCGGCCACTGCAGGATGCAGGGACGCTTTGTGACAAGCTAGCCAGGCGCCCATGCCCAAATAGTAGGGTCCCGCGACCCGGGAGGACAAGGAACGCCATCCGGGCCGCGCACCGGGATCACCCGCGCCAGGGGATGCGCAGTCTGTGGACTAGCCACCCGCGCCTCACCTGGCAGAAGCAGCGCTGCGCCGCCGTCTCCGGCCGTCGCTCATCGCCGTGGCCCGAGCGCAGCAGCCACACGACGCCCAGGAGGCCGAGAAGCAAAGCCCAGCCGCGGCCCATCGCCTCCCGCCGCCCTCCGCCCGCGCCTACGTCCCCGGCTCCGGGGCGCAGGCCGCGCGCCTGCAGAAGAAGCCCGCGTTCGGCCCCGCCCCGGCTCCGGCCCCGCCCCCTCCGCGCCCCTCCCCTGCGGACGTGCGGCGGCGCGCGCCTCTGCCCACGCGAGCCTCGGGCAGCTGCATCTCAGTGTGTCTCGCTCATGCATCCGCCCACGGTACACCTGGCCTGGAGACTCGGTCCTTCCGGGGTCGGGGCCTCCCCGGAGCCATTGATCCAGGCTGTGGTTGTCCGCCCCGCCCCCGAGCTCACGCCAACCCAGTTTCCTCACTACGAGGAAATCGAGCCTGAGTTACGTGTCCGCCGTGCTCCGGCCATCTAAAGCCAAAATGATTTGGGGGTTCATCTTGGGGAGCACAGACGACTTAGAATTTTCTAGTGGCTGTGCCAACTAGAAAGGGAACTGCTAAAATTGATTTTTAAACGGGTTCAGTGTCGCAGTTTATACCCATAATCCCAGCACTCCCGAGGCTGCTGCGGCAGGAGGATTGCTCAGTTTCTAAGAGTGAGCTAAATACTTCCGGAACTGCCTGGGCTATAGAGTTAGGCCTTATTATAAGTAAAAGTTAAATAAATGTTTTTATTAAACTAGTATTGGGAAGATGTTAGTTCAACATCACTTTTATCCATAAAATAGAGTGTTTTCTATTTTGTGAGAACTAGGCACATTTCACAGCCAGAGCAAGGTGAAGCTCCTCTGGTTTTGTTAAGTGGAAATGGGGACAGCTGGTATTCACAAGAACTAGAGTCACGCAGTGGAAACCGTCCAGAGCCTGGTATCGGTAGCATACCTTTGTGCTAGGATTAAAGACATGCACCGCCACTGACTCAACCCATTCCCTGTTTTTAAGGTGATTTTTCTAGTGTCCTTTTCACACAGTTCTAGATTCCAAGTAAGTTTCAATTCAATACAATTTGCAAAGCTGAGCTTGAAGGCATTGGGGGTATAAAAATGCACAAGGCCCAGCCCCTGCTTCTGGAGGGCACCCATGGAACACCAAAGGTCCTCTTTTCATTCTTTGGTGTTTTGTTTTGCTTTAGGGGAGTGCATTTTTATTTTGATAAAGGGTCTCGCTGTGTATTTCTGGGCGATGTATATTCCTGGCTGATCTGGAACTCGCTGTGTAGATCAGGCTGACCTCAGTAACACAGAGATCAACCTGCCTCTGCACCCGAGTGCTGAGTTTAAAGGCCATTGCCATCACAACCAACTTTTCAGTTTTATTTTGAATAAACAATTGTGTGTATTTATGAAGGACAATGTAATGTTATATATAAATATACATATATATATGCCTTGTAGGAATATTTAAATTAATATATCTATCATGTTGATAGCTTAACTTTTTCTTATGAGGATGAAAAAAAATAATCTGTTAGTAACCTTAAATACATGGTATATAAATTGCAGTTTCCATGTAATGCCATAGTCAATAAAACCTCTCCATTCTAATCATAACCTTGTACCCTTTGGCCAACTTTCTCAACTTTCCTCTGCCCCCAGAAGCCTCTGGTTATAACAGTTCTCTACAGATTCCATGAAATCAACTTTTTAAAATTTCACACAGTGAGATCACACAGTTCTTGTAGTGGAGAATAGGTATCATTCCACCTTAATCTTAGGGTGTGGCCTTTTGGCCAGCATAGATCTAGGGAACACCTGTGGCCTCTGGACACCAGTACTGGGGCATGGCCAGAGGGCCTGTTTAAGATCTGGGTACAAGACACAAGCCCCTTCTCTCGGATGATGAGTCAGGTGTGTGAGCCACGTGGATCAGTCTACAGCCTTCCAGTGACTCAGCAATTGAGTTTTATCTTCTTCTTTATAAGTAAGTTGGTACCCAATAGAAACTTTTTAATAACTAATTCTTCTCTCAGTGCCCTGTGATTCTTTTGCATTAACTTCTTTTCCATCTGCACTTGCCTCATTCCACTTTAGCATGGTGTCCTACAGTTACAGCTGTGTTTCAGGTCACAGCATCCCTTTCCATATAAGCCTGCACAGTACTCTGTGTGGGGATGTACAGACACTCCACATGTGTGCTAGCTATATTGTTTGTTCATCCACTGTTGGACACTGTACTCTCCTAGCTACTATACATAATGCTGAAATAAGTGTGGGAATATAAAGAACTCAACTCCATACTAAATAATAATAACCAACTTATCATGGGATAAGGAAGTGAACAAGCCTTTTCCCAAAGGAAGGGTACTGTGAAAAGGAGGTTTGTGCAGAGGTACTCAACACCACTGTCCATCAGGAAAATACAAATTAGAGTCATAATGAAGTACCTACTCACACTTCTTGGAATATTATTTAAAAGATGAGTGGCTAGGCTTAGTGGTCCATAGTATAGTCCCAACACAAGTTTAGGGCCAGCCTGATATACTTTAAAAGTTCAAGGCTCAGCCACACTGTTTGTTAATCCAAACACTGGGGAAGCAGAGTCAGGCAGATCTCTGAGTCTGAGGCCAACCTGGTCTACAGAGTGAGTTATAGGATAGCTAGAGCTCTATTAGACAGAGAAACCCTGCCTGGAACCACACCCCAAAAAAGAGTTCAAAGATATATAGCAAGATTCTGTCTAAAAAACAAAAGCACAATAAGACAACAAAACCCTCAAGAAAACAACAACAAAAATGGGTGGTAAAGCTGGGCATCGTGGTATTCGATTGCTTTAATTCCAGCAGAGGCAAATGGTTCTCTTTGAGTTTGGGGCCAGCCTGAGCTACATAGTTCTAGAACAGCCAGAGCTACTCAGTGAGAAGAACCAGTCTCAAAAAAGAAAGAGAAGAAAAGAAAAAAGAAAGACTGAGACAGAAGCATTATGAGTTTGAGTCCAGTTGGGGCAACATAGCAGAATTTGACTCTAAAAGAATTGAGGAAAATAATTATGTACATCTAATTTGTAAAATAGTAGCCATTCCTCAGGAGACTAAGCCTGGAATTACCAACTAGATCATTTTCATAAATATTCTACTGTGTATACATCCGAGTGAACTGAAAGTTATATACTGAAAAGAATCTTGCACATTCAACACTTGTATAAAATCTTTGCTAACATTTTCTTCTTCATATTTCTGCCATTGAATTGTACACTTTTGAAACCCCTTAAGCATGGCCTTCGTGTCAAACAAACCATAAACTCTTTTCTGTCTTGGATGGAATAGCTTTCTTCTGACCAAGTCCTCGGACATCAAAAATGAAGGCAAGAAAAGAGGAATACTAAATAAGTAAAATACAAGTTTTTCAAAACAAGTATGATGCAGCTTAAGATACTATAGTGATGTGGGCTGGAGAGATGGCTCAGTGGTTTAGGAGTTCAATTCCCAGCAACTACATGGTGGCTCACAGCCATCTGTAATGAGATCTGGCACCCTCTTCCGTCCTGAAGGAATACAGATAGGCAAAACACTGTATATGTAATAAATAAATAATATATTTTTTTAAAAAAAGATATTACACTGATACAAGAGCCTGTAAGCCAGGTGCATTTAACAGTCTCAGTTTTCTTCTGTGTGTCATTGAACATTACTAAAGCTGCCCATAAAAGGTATCTGGAAAGCAGGAAAGTGCCTTAGGTTTTTTTCTGTTTTTCTTTCACATCCCACAACCTTTTGATGCACCATGTCCTGACAGTCTGTCCTGTACATACATTGTCAAAAAACACATCAATCTTTTTTTTAATTTTTTTAATGTTTATCTTTATTTTATGTGAATTGGTATTTTGCCTGCATGTATAACTGTGTAAGGGTGTCAGATGTTGGAATTACAGACAGTTGTTAGTTGCCATGTGGATGCTGGGAGTCGAACTCAAGTCCTCCAGAAGAACAGTCAGTGTTCTTAACCGCTGAGCCATGTCTCCAGCCCACATCAATCTTTTGAGTGTTTATTTCTTCAATATGCCTTCCTGGGCAATCATTTTGAGAGCGTGAGGGTCCATGAAATAACTGGTCATTCAATAAAATTTCACAAGTGCCATGGGTTACAAAGTTCAGTCTTTGATTCTGGAAGCTCAACTTCCCCCATCTGTTACAACTTTGTTCAACAACATTAAATTCTTGGGAGATGAACAAGATCACAACTTGGTTAGTCTCCTACTAGAACAACATCATGACAGACTTAATGCACACAGCATTTCTCATTTTGTTTTTTTAATGCACACAGCATTTCTTGACTTGAATCCTGATTGCTGTGTAAACAACAGCTATTATTTTTTTACTGAGCAAAGCAGGAAGTGGCTTGAGCCAGTTTTTCAAAATGGGATATGAAGTCTTCTGCAGGAAACTCAGGGCCTAAACTATTTCCAGCATTAAACAGACAAAAAGAAAAAGAAAAAATTAAAGGAAATGATATAATCAAGGAAGAATTACTAAGCAAAACCTTAAGGGCTTGGTACCACAAGATTAGACTCATTTATCTAATCTTTACTGCATACAAATGTCATATTGTCAGACCTTTCTGGCCATATGATTAGAACTAGCTGAGGTGAGAAGACAGAGCCACTTAAGTTGTCTTTATGTACAGATCCTGAACAAGCAAGCTATGTCTTATAGTCACTGACTTCACTTCTTAATTTCCCACTCCTGTCTCAGTTCCCAGTAGATCTGGTTTCCAGGTTACCAGCCCTGCCTCGCCTCTTCAAGTGACATTATCACTAAATCCACTGACCATTTTCCAAGAAATATATGCTTACATTTTGACAGTGTTAATTCCTTTCTCTTCAATTTCAATGTACTATGTAGGAAATACTTCAGGTTCTCTTTATGATTGCCTCCTCTTTTGTCTGTCTCACCACATAGCTCAGGCTAGACTCTAACTCACCATTTCCTGCCCCAGCCTTCCAAGTGCTAGGACTACAGACTGTCATACCCTGCTCTCCTTACACCTTCTGGATTCTAACTATATCCTCCCTACCCTTTCCCATGGTCAACCTGTAAGATCTGACCACTTCTTAGGATTACATCTATCTTTTAGTATCAATGCACTGTTGTGATATTTTGCATATTTAATAAAATTAGTTTGGAATATTAGAGGACAGATCACACACAGCCAAGCCACAAAGGTCAGGGAATGGTGACCCATGCCTTTAATCTCATCACATAGGAGATAGAGATTTGTGAGATCTGTGAGTTCTAAACCTAACAGCTAGGCAGTGGTGGTGCATGCAGTTAGTCCCAGCACTTGGGAGGCAGAGGCAGGAGGATCACTGTGAGTTTGAGGCCAGCCTGGTCTACAAAGCAAGTTCTAGGACAGCTAGGACTGTTACACAGAGAAACCCTATCTCTGAAAACAAAACTAAAGGCTGAAGAGTTGGCTCTGTCCTCTGATATTTCAGGCTAATTTTATTAAATATACAATATATCACCACATACTACACTCAAGACTCCTGAGGATATATTTCTAATTCAGATCTCACCCTTGAGCTTTACAATTCAGCTATTGGACAGATATATCTGCTTTTCTGAGACAGATGGTCACACCGTCTGTCTGTGGCCAGGCATCTGGGAAGCAGGAAGGGGCCTTAAGTTTCTTTCTGTTTTTCTTTCATATCCCACAACCTATTGATGCACGATGTCCGGACAGCCTGTCCTCGACATACATCATCAGTTTTTCTTCATCTTCATGAAGTAGAACTGGACTCTGGCCCTTAGCTTTCTCACCTACTTTATTTCCTCCTTCCCCTAACTAATCAGCTAGCTTGTAGATAAGTAACCCCACCCACCCCCAAAAATCCTCCTCCCAAGGTCAATTTCTCAAATATGTAAATCTGATCACATTACAAAAGTTTTCCAATGCTTCCAGCCATTTGAAAAGTTAATCTCGAGACTCCTAACCTGACATTCAAGATTCCTCATGATCTGGTCCCACCTACTCCTGCTTTACTTCCAGAATTTCTGTCTTTAAAATGATGGATTGTTAACAGTTTTCTCCAAAAATGCCTTGCTTCAGGTTCCACATCTTTGCTCACTTGAAATGAGTTTCCAGACTTGACATTTTTTCTTGTCCTATGCTTCCATAATTATACTTACCATATGGAATGAAATATACCTGCTTATGTATAGGTTTTCTGCATTCATTACAAGGTAGAGAACTTGACTTGATATTTTTAGCTTCCTCAGTACAGTGTGTGTTTCACAAGATGACTCCTGGGTGAACTGATGAATGTACAAGTAAATTAACCAATTAAGAAATCTAAGAGGGTAATGACAGTTTAATGTATCACAGGACAATGTGTTGTTTTTTTGTTTCTGTTTTTTTTTTTAAAAAAACAAACAAAAGTAAATGCTGTGAGCTTAGAAGACAAGCAGCCAATTGCAGTCTACTAGGAAACAGCAATGATTTCGGTCAGGTTGAGAATACAATAAAATTAGAACTGACAGGAAAGAATTTACAAGAAGTATGGATGGAGGGGAAATGAGGGCAATCTAGGGCTCCAACTTCCAGTTGATTCAGTGTGTGGAGCTATCCAAGCTCATTCAGACAACATTTCAAAGCCAGAATTGTGCAGTCAAGAGTGACTACAAACTCAGGATGATGGGGGCAGGAGGTTGAGTTCTGAACCAAATACAAGTGAATTTTGTACAGACACTGTTAAAACTCTACCCAGAGCACCTGCACTGTTAAGAAACCACACCCTCTCTTCCCACTCCCCTCATCATACCTGACCCTTTATTCTGTTCTGGAGCCAGCCCCAGTTACAGGGTGACTCCCTGCCTCAAAACAAACAGAAGAAACTAAACAGAACAGCAACAAAAACCTTCACACTTGGAATCCCAAGAGATAGTTTAACAAGTAAGAGTGCATAAAGTTTTTACAAAGGACCCACATCTGGTTCTGAGCACCCACATCTGTTGGCTCATAATTGCATGTATCCATCAAATATGTAAATCTGATCACACAACAGCTTTAAAATTAGCAATGCTCACAGCTGTTTGAAAGTTCAAGATTCTCAACATGACCAAGTCCCCCAAGATCTGGCCCCACCTATTCCAGCTTCATTTCTAAAACCTCTCTCTATAATATGAGGGATTTCTAACAATTATACCATTTGAAAAGGTGGAGAAGGCTTCACACATTAAGAAAAACATTTAAGAAGTTATAAAAAAAAAAAAAAAGAGGGAGAGTAAATGAAATGGGAGGGCCAGTGAGATTGCTCAGTGGGTAAAGGCTCCGCCCACCAAACCTAATGACCTGAGTTGAGTGCCCAGGATCCACATGACAAACCAACACATACACACACTCACACACAAAATCAATAAAATGTAATTTTAAAAAAGAAAAATGAAGCCAGGCAGTGGTAGTGCACAATTATCCCAGCATTTGAGAGGCAGAGACAGGTGGACCTCTGAGTTGGAGGCCAGCCTGGTCTACAGAGCGAGATCCAGAGCAGCCAGGATTGCCAGGGTTACACAGAGAAACTCTGTCTCAAAAAAGCTAAAGAGCAGGAGAGGGATGAAAACCTTAAAGGATTAAAGAGCAGAATCTAACGACCGAGAAAATCATCTTAGAACTAGTCAACAAGAAGAGTCAAGCTAGGAGGATGATTAGCCCCAGACTGGGTCCACTGGGTACCAACACAGGGGTTGGGGGGTATCTCTGTCAGAGATAAAGGTTTAGGGTGAAAGACTAAAAACCTGTTTCCTTATAAATAACTGAGAACCACAACACTATAGGAGCCACAGGATAAGAACCAGGACTTTTGAGAGAATTATATACCCAGACAGATTGTTTGTTAATCATATTCGAAGGTAGATTTAAGATGTAAACTATTTTTAAGTCAGACATGGTAGAAAGGTGTGCGATTGTAGTTCTCTGGGAGGCTGAGATAGAAGGTCTGAGGCCATCTGGCTGTACCTGTCCCCCATTCCCAACAAAAGAAAAAATTATTTCAGTCCTGCCTAGTGTCATGGTGCATGCCAGAAACTCCATAATTTAGGAGCCTAAAGCTCAAGGACTGCAGAAAGTTCTAGACCAACTTACAGTATATATCAAGACCATACTAACTCCTTCTTTCCCACTTGAACCTTTATAGTATTTTTAAAAGATCATTTGTATATAATACTCTGATGAAAACAAGAACTATGGCCACACTACCACTCTTCATATGATTCATCTTATCTGATTAAAATAAGGATATTTTTCAGAAGCCTAGGAACTTAGTTTACATTCCCACCTAAACATCTTATTGTGTAGCTACAGACACATCTGATTAATTGTATTTTGGTAGATATTTGGAGTACCTATATGGGATGAAAAATTTTTAAACACTTGAGAGTGTACTGGTGACCTATGTCACATGCCTATTGTACTGGCTATTACCAGATAACCCTGGAGGCTGAAGTAGGAGGAATTATTTGAGTCCATAAGTCTAAGAAGAGCTACATCCAAAGGAAAAGAACAAAACAAGACCTTGGGATCATATGTGATATGTGTGCAGAAGTAGTTGGTACTTGCCTATCTGGTACTATCTGCCAATTTCTCTCTTAGGAAAAAAATAAGCAGTTTCTATCGAACCTATTACTCTATAACAATTTACTCCCAAATTTGGTGGCTTTAACCACAATCATTTCGTCTCACAGTTTTGCTGGGCTAGCAACTAGGAACTGATGATTGGCCTGAGCTATATGACTCAGTCTCATGCTGTTGCAATCAAGACTGAGGTTGCATTCATCTGAAGTCATCCTAGGGCTGGACATCTTAAATCAATACAAGTACTCACTTGCATGACTGTTGGCAGGAGGCCTTGGTTCTCTCTTGACTGCCCCTTCCATGTGGGACTTTCTGCTGATGTGTTTCCTCATGGTATTGCAGTTGGCTTCCCTCAGAGGGAGTGATCCAAGGGACAGTAAAAACAAACACTCATGGGGGTTTTGTTTTGTTTTAATAATGACTGAGTCTCAGCAGGTGTATGCTGCCTGACATGCCCACTTCAATCATCAGGAGGAAAACACTAGTCTGGGCAAGAGGACTTAGGCTCCATTTCCTAACGTGGTAAGTTTCTCAAAGCTGTGCACACATTTTTAAATCCTATATCCATCAATGTTTTGTTTGTTTGTTTGTTTTTTGTTTGTTTGTTTTTAAAAAATACAAACTGCACTTTAATGGGGAATGAGGAAGGGTGTCCGCACAGGAATGGGTGACAGCATCAGAAGCGTAGCCCTCTGCGGGCTAAATCCGCTCGGGCCTCCAGGATCTGGCTCTGCAGCTCTGGGGCAGCGTCCTCGCAGTGGTGAAATGTGGCCACGCGGTAGCCCACAGTGCCCAGGGCATAACAACCAGCGGCCACCAGCAAGTAGGCGGGCAGTGGCCATAGGACCTCCTGGCAAGGGAAAGGCAGCTCCAGGCCCAGAGCTCCCGTGGTCAGGGCAGCCCACGCAGAGCCCAGAAGCGCCAGTCCCCAAAGCCACTGAGTTAACTTCTTCATGGTCGCTCTGGGCTTGGGGCAGACATGGGCTGCATCAGGATCCGGAAGTCCTCTTCTGATATCCATCAATGTTAAATTACAGGAGTGTAGTAGATTAGAAGACTCTGTGTGCTTTATGGGAACTTAAATCTGCTCTGTTACTTAATTAAAATTTATTTAGTATTTTTTAAGAGTGCTTTCCCTGCTTGTGTATCTGTGTACTGTGTGCATGTGTGCAGCACTCATGGAGGCAAGAAGAGAAAAAGAGATCCACTAGAAATGGAATATAAGTGGTTGTAAGCTGCCCTGTAACTGCTGAGAATACAACTCCCATCCACTGCAAGAGCAGCCAGCACCCTGAACCGCCGAGCCACTTCTTTAGTCCTCAGTGTTATACTGCTTTGAATGACTCAAATGAACTAAGACTATCCTATATTTTCACATCTCTTCTATTTACTCTGATATTTAAACTTCTTAGAGTGTTGGTGACATCTCCTAGACTATTTTTGGGGATTTATTATTCTAATGCTGTGTGTGCGCACACATGTGCACACGTGCATAAAAGCAGTCCCCTGTGGAGGCCAGAGAAAGACACCAGATGCGCTGGAGCTGGAGTGAGCTCCAGTACAACATGGAGGTTGTTGTGAGCCACAGATGTGGATACTTAGGTTTGTTCTTAAGTTGCTGAATCATTAAACTGTGGAACTTTACCCAATCATAAGCAGACCAGTACTTTATTAAATGACTGGAAATTGCCCATTTCTCTACATGCAGATGATATAAAAAGGCTGCATTTGTAGAGTGTATTCATTTATTTTTAGGGGGCTAGGGGTTAAACTTCTGTATGCTAGGCAAGTGCTCTACCAATGTTATACTTCCAACTGGCCAATAAAAAAATTTTAAAAGATAGAGATAGCTTAGAGAATAAGCATACTTATTGCTATTTTTTTATTGTTGTTTTGTTTCTCTGTGTAACAGTCCTGGCTGTCCTGGAACTCACTCTGTAGATTAGGTTGGCCTGGAACTCACAGAAATCTGCCTACCTCTGCCTCCCAGGTCCACCACTACCCAGTGTACTCGTTGCTTTTGGCAGAGGATATGGGTTGAGTTCCCAGTACCCACATAGTGACTCACAACCATCTGTAATTCCAGTTTCAGGGAATCATGTGTCTTTTTTTAATCTCCTTGGGCACCAGGCACACACGAGGTGCACATACATATATGCAGCCAAGACGTTCATATTCATAAAATAAAATAAATTGAGAATTTTTTAAAAAATCACAGCTGCTTGTAACTCCAGTACCAGGAGATCCGACGCCCTCTACTGGCCTCTGTGGGCACTCACATTCATGTGGCATACATTCCCACAGATGCATACACACACATAAATAAAAATAAATTATTTGGGAAAGAAAAAAGGCTGTATCTAGAAATGCAATCCGTTGGAAGAGTGCTTGCTTAGTATGCAAGAGACCCGGGATTCAATTTCCATACAGCATATACTTGACATATACAACGCACACCTGTTGTCCCACTAGGAAAAGGAAGGACCAGAATTCAAGTCCTCAGCTACAAGGGTGAGCACAAAACCAGTCCGGGTTACATGACAGTGTCTCAAAAAAAGAAAAGCTTGTCACTTCCTCTTCATTTTCAGCTTATTACAGAGCCTCCTTTGGTGGTTCTAGGAAGACAGCTGATAGCTGCGCCGGTTTTGCTCAGTCTGGCCTGCAGGGGGCAGTGTGGCCGGAGGCTTTCTTCAGCGATCGCTAGGCTTTCTGCCACTCTAGGTGACTCCAGAAACCTAGACGTGGGCGCCGGGAGCGAGGGGCGGGCCAACCGGAAGGGGTGGAGCCAACCAAGCTCCCGCCCTCGGACCGCCTCTGCGCCCTCGCCACGCCCCCTCCCCCGCCCGGGCTGCCATGGCCATTCCCGGCATCCCCTATGAGCGACGGCTTCTCATCATGGCGGACCCTAGAGATAAGGCGCTTCAGGACTACCGCAAGAAGCTGCTGGAGCACAAGGAAATTGACGGCCGTCTTAAGGAGCGTGAGTGAACCTTTCCACACTCTCTCATGCCTGGATCCGCTTCTGTCTCAGATAGAGCGGAGGCTTCAGCTGAGCCTGAAAACAGCGCCCGGCTTGGGAAGGCCTGAGTCGAGGGACAAGGCGCTTTGTCATCCCTCCCTGAGCTGAGGTGCAGCAGCACCGCATCGGCCGTGGAAATGGCTCAGTCCCAGTCCGGGTGGCATGAGGAACAGCCGCAGTTCTGAGGTGGAAGGGAGCGAGGACTAGGGGAGTGAGGATCAGTGGGCTGGGGATGTATCTCTGGTGCAAGGAAAGCAGGATTGGAGTCTCGGGACCGGAGGACGGGAAGACGTTTGGGTCAAAGAAGTTCCCGCAGGACGGGGGACTCACTGAGCAGAAAGCCAGTCGTGAAGCCTAAGAGTGGCTGTGATAGCCTTTTAGGTTTTTCCTCCTGCTTCATACGAGGTGCCCGGTTCGCCCACTCTGAGCATTTGCGTTTTGAAAAGCCTGCATAGTTTGAATTAGATGAGAGAAGACTGCAGCCTATACTTTTTGGTGAAGAATTGTGTTGGTTGACTTTATTTAGTATAGACAGCCAAAGAGTAAGCCGAGTGTTCCCGTGTAGCAGTGAAAGGTCTAATTCACGCATTATCGTTTAGTTTTGTAGCCAATCCGAAGGTGGCAGGATGTCATATTTTGTGATTTGATACAGTGGGTATGAGAGAGACGTAAGTAAACATTTTGACACAGTTACTGTTTAATTTAAAATGTTGACATTTTATTATTTCAGTAAGGGAACAGTTAAAAGAACTTACCAAGCAGTATGAAAAGTCTGAAAATGATCTGAAGGCACTACAAAGTGTTGGGCAAGTACGTTATAAAGTTTGAGAGTGAGTAGTTTGCTTCTTTTTTTTTTTTTTTTTTAAGCTGTTAGCAAAAGGTAATGTGACTTTTTCTTTTTTTTAGATTGTGGGTGAAGTTCTTAAACAATTGACAGAAGAAAAATGTAAGTGGATTAACTTAGTGATTAGTTAAAAAGCAAAAAGAAAACCACCTAGTTCCTTTCCAACTTTCGAAATGCCTACTTTATTTTGATTCTTGAGACCAGGTACTGCCATGAAGCTCCAGATGCAGTTCCCTATGTAGAACAGGGTGGCCTTGAACTCACAAGTACCAGGGTTAAAGGCCCGTGTCATCATGAGAAGCAACTTTAGTTATTGTTACATTTCTTTGTTTGTGGATATATGCGCATGAGTGTGCTTGTGCTATAGCATATATGTGGAGATCAGAGGACAGCTTGTGGGGGAGTTGGTTTTCTCTTTTCACCAAATGGGGTGAGAGTGGGATGATGGGAGGTGGGGGGGGGTGACCCACTCAGTCAAGCAGTGGCAGTGAGCTTGGCTGTAAGTGCCTTTACTGAGCTGTCAGGGTCGCCCTGAAGTGCCTGTTATTCTACTGACAATGGTGTAAGAAATTGGCTGTTTCCATAAGCTACATTTTGTATTTACTGTTCCTGGAGGTCAGAAATAAAACTTCATCTATAGATGTATTTATATTTGTTTTCTAACGTTTATCCATTTGTTTTTTCTTCTAGTCATTGTTAAAGCAACAAACGGACCAAGATATGTCGTAGGTTGTCGTCGTCAGGTAATACTTTGTTCGCATACAGCTTTGTAACTGAAAAGAGTACTTTGATGTAAGTTACTTAATTCTTGAGATAGGCTGGTCAGACATTGTACACACAACTCCCAAGAGTGGTTTGTTGAGCATAGCAAATGATTAGCAAAACCTGGCTTCAAGTCATAGATTTTGCTACTGGAATTTCTTAGTTCCTCTTGTTTCACATTGCTTAATCAGATGAGAGTACTTAGAAATCAAATTATTTTAGCACTAGAAAATATTGTTTTAATATAATGTCTTTCTTGAAGAGGTTTAAAAGTGTTAGTGTATTAAATTTAAATATTCAGAGATGTTACTTATAGACCCTACAGTCGTTAATTTTATAGGAAGTCATTTAGACCAGAATAGGCAAATACCTTTGAATTTCATTTTGCAGATGTTAGAAAGGCCAGTGAGTAGCTTAGAGTGATCCAGTAGCCTCTGTATAGTCTTCTGTTCTTTAGGCAATGTTTTAAGCATTGACTGGAAGACTTGTTCTGAGTATTTGTCTTATGGAATTGTTGATTTTGTTTAATGCAACTGGATCTTGCTATGTGGCCCATATTGACTTTAACAGTATTCATGCCTCAGCCTGCTGAACACCAGAGTAACAGGTCTATGCTATTGTACCTCGAATTTAAGTGATCTTCCTGCCTGTAGAGCTGTAGAAGCCTGGGATTAAAATGTATGTGCCGCCACCACCACAGGCTTGCCTTCCTTAGTATGTTGATGACAATCTCTTAAGAGGAAACAATGGTTTTCTTACCATTTATGATTATAAAATACATGTTTCCTTTTAGAAGATTTTCAAAATATATTTAGTGGATACACTTAATAGATATTTCTCTTTTCCCCTCAAAATATTCACTAAGGGATTCTTTTTTTTTCCCCTGTAAATATTCCAGGACCAGTTCTCAAAGTAACTTTTTTAAAATAGATTTTAAATCAAAATAATGAACAAAATTATATTAAGTAAGGAGCCTTGAAAATAGAATTCCAAAGTCCATTCTTTCTTTAGAAATATGGTCATTTCAATGGATAAAAATGCTTGCCACCAAGCCTGACCATATGAATCAATCTCAAGAACCCATGGTAATGATAGAAGGAGAGAATCAGTTCCTTCAAATTGTCCTCTGACTGTATATGCACACTATTGTTTACATACAAGCACACACACAAATGTAAAAAAAGATTTAAAAAACTAAAAAGGCAAGCTGGAGAGATAGCTCAGAGGTCAAGAGCATTGGCTGCTCTCTCAGAGGTCTTGAGTTCAATTCCCAGCAACCACATGGTGGCTCACAACCATCTGTAATGAGATCTGATGCTCTCTCTGGTGTGCAGACAGAACACTGTATACACAATAAATCTTTTTTTAAAAAAAAACTAAAAAGGCAATTATTACCTCAGATTTTATGTATTAGTGATCTCTGACTTCACAGTGAGGTTGCACAAAGGACACTCTTATAAAGGGTCATATAGAAATAACTTTATCCTGGTGGTGACCCCTATGGGAGGCAGAGGTAGGTAGATCTCTCTGAGTTGGAGGGCAGTCTTGGTCTACAGAGTGAGTTCCAGGACAGCTAGAGCTGCATAGAGAAACTGTCTTGAAAATCAATTTCAAACAAAGGGTTTCTACTTTATTAGCCATTCTATTGACAGGGCATTAATGTGAGAAATGCAATATTTGTGTCTTTTATGATGTGTAAAAGTATATATGACTTCTGAATGTTAAGTAGTGTTTTTCTTTTTAAATGTCTGTGTAACACTTTATTTTTATAAATCCAGCTTGATAAAAGTAAGCTGAAGCCAGGAACGAGAGTTGCTTTGGACATGACTACACTAACCATAATGAGGTGCGTCTCTCACTCTTATTGTTTAGTTTGCATTTCATTTTCAAAAAGGTTTTCTAACACTAGAAGTTTGTGAAGTCATCAAAGATTTTACTACTTCTCATTTACTTATTAAGTTAAATGTCTTTAGAAGGTACTTATAGGTGCTTGCATAAGTAAATTGATTCTGCTTACTATAAAATCTGTGAGAAAATGAATCTTTTAAAAGAAAAAGACTTGATTTTTTTTTTTTTATTATTTTTTTTTATTTCAGGTATTTGCCAAGAGAGGTGGATCCTTTGGTTTATAACATGTCTCATGAGGATCCTGGAAATGTTTCTTATTCTGAGATTGGAGGGCTGTCAGAACAGATTCGGGAGTTAAGAGAGGTGAGTGTTGTATTTCTTTGACCTAAGACTACTGCACTACTGCTTTTAGAATATCCGAAGAGAGAGAAACAGCTTGTAAAATTACCTTTTTTTTTTTAAGTTTCTGCATATTATACATTTGAAACTGACTTAAGAGTAGCAGTGATTCTCTCTCTAGCTATAGGCATAGATAGTGCATGTTATTTTGGAGATGTTTGATGTGTTAGGAAAATCCCTTTTATGGCAAAAAAAAAAAAAAAAGGGAGGGGAAGAAGTAAAGAAAATTGAAGAGTAATTGATATAATCTAATGCCCTTGCCATTTATAGTTTTCACTGTCTTTAGTATACTTAGGTCACAGCACACAGGACAACACCTGTGTGGGTTTTTCATAAAGCTAGTAATGCTAGGAATTGTTACCTTTGCCTTAAATGTTTTTATTTTATTCAAACTATTTGTTGCTCTTTAGGAAAATACTGGCTATAGAAGTGACAGAGTTCTTAAGCTTTTTTCATTTCTCTGTGTAGCCCTGGCTGTTCTGGAACTTCTTTGTAGACCAGTCTGGCCTCAAATTCACAGAGATCACTTGCCTCTGCCTCCTGAGTGCTGGGATTAAAGGCAAGAGTGACCACCATCTGGCTGAAAATTTAAATTTCTCTAAGTGACAAATCAGATTAGGATTTCCTTGTCTCATAATCCAGGAAGTTATATTTCCATACTGATTTATTTTTCCAGATGCAAACCTAAGTGTTTAGGAATGACTGAGAAGGGTTGGGAGACCTTCTTGAATGAGTAGTTCATAGTGGTTCATAATTGTTAGACTTCAGCTCATTAAACTTTCTGAAACAGTTATTAAATACAGGCTCCTTGAGCTGTTAAAATGGCCTAGCCAGTAAACATGCTTGCCATACAAGTCTAGTAACCCAAGTTTGATCTCTGGGGCACAGGTAAAAGAGGAAAGCAGATCTGACTCCATAAAGTTCTCTTCTGGTGCCCTGTAGTGTGCCATGGCGCATGGGCCTCCTTGTCCATGCATGCATACAGTGTCTAAAACAGCACTGTCCTAATAATTAAGGAAAAGCATATACTGATGTTCAAGTTAGAGAGCAACAGAAGGAAAAGGAAATGTTTTTATGAAACATGCCTCCCACTGTGCTTTACGACATCTCCTCACACAACAGGTGTGCTTTTTATTCTCAGATATTTTAGAATGTTGGTGTTGTTTTCAAACTTTTGTTTGTCCTGACCCTGCTAATGGGCATAGTTATCACATAGACATTATCTCCTGTACTTGGTACTACAAGTAAATTGGATAGCCAGATTTCTTCTTCCTTTATCCTCTTCTTCCTCTTTCTCTCCCTCCTCTTCTTTCTCTTCCCCCTCTTCTTCCTCCTTCTTTTCCTCTCACTTCTGCTCTTTCTGTTTTTCTTTTCTCTGCTAGTCCTTGGAGACAGTATCTCATATATCTCAGACTGGCCTTGGATTCACTGTGTCTGAAAGTTACTCTGAACTCATGATCCCCTTGCTTTCTTAGTAATGAGGTTGTAGGCACTCTCTTATCAGAGCTGCGGTTAGACTCCAGGGCCTTGACCATATTAGACAAGCACTCTACCAACTGAGTATGTGCCCATTTCTTCACTTTTCATTTTGTGAATTAAAGAGAAGAGTTTTTTTGTTTTTTTTTTAAAGGCTGTGACACAGTGCCAACAGAAAAAATTTTATATCTTTTCTCTTAGTGACTATTTATGACATCAAAAATATGCCTTATTTGTGACTATTATAGTATATTTGCATTATATTATAAATTATTAAAGATCTTATTCTTTGCTTATTATTATTGCTATTGTTATTTTATTTATCTATCTATCTATCTATCTATCTATCTATCTATTTATTTATTTTGGGGACGTATTTTCTCTGTATATCCCTGGCTGTCCTGGAATTCACTCTGTAGACTAGTCTGGCCTCCTGAGTGCTGGGATTAAAGGCATATGCCACTACCACTCAGCAATAATTATTTTTAAGACTGGAGTTCAACTTAGGACTTCCCATATGCTAGGTACTCTACCACTGAGCTGCACTTGTTCTTTTTCACTTTGTCTTTTGAGACAGGGTCTTGGTAAATTACTCACTCTGGACTTGAGCTTGCAGTCATCCTGCGCTGGCCTCCTGCAGGTGTATGTAACCAGGCATAGCTTCTCTAATTCTTTATAATATAACTTTTATTGAGGCAAAATGGGAACCTGATAAATGCACAAGTTTTAAGAATGTATTTCTAATACACTTTTACAAAGTATGAACCTATGTATAACCAAATATATAACTTGCTAAAACCAACCACTTTTTAATTTTTTAATTTTAAGAGATATATCTTAGTCATTTTGTACAGCATGGAAGTGTAGATTATAGAGCATGGTATTAGACTTTAAGTATTTTAAAATTTATTAAAATTTTTACTAAGAAACATGCAACCTCTCTTCCAGGTAATAGAATTACCTCTTACAAACCCAGAATTATTCCAGCGTGTAGGAATAATACCTCCAAAAGGCTGTTTGCTATATGGACCACCAGGTTGGTATCGAATTATCTCTACTTCTTCAGTAAAAGAGCAGTAGGAATGAAAAATGAAGAAATGAGGGCTGAAGAGATAGCTCAACAGTTAAGAGCACTGACTGTTCTTCTGGAGGACCTGAGTTCGATTCCCAGCATCCACATAGCAGCTAACAACTGTCTGTAATTCCAAGATCTGACACCCTTACACAGTTATACATGCAGGCAAAACACCAATTCACATAAAAAAAATATTTAAAAAAAAAGAAAAGAAAAATGAAGGAATAAAACAGTAGTAAGATAGGAATTTAATGTAGGCAGTTTGTCTCCACTGTATTGAAAGTGAGAATGAGGTAAGGGTTGTGCATCTGTGTGTTCCTAGGGTATGCACAGACTCTCTGTGCCTTGTCCCAGGCCATGTCATTCTATAGAAGATAGTCCTTAAACTGCAGTTTATGGATATGGATGTTCCCGAGACACTGATAGAGCCTTCAGGGTCGGAACTGCTTTGACTCTTTCTTAGTGTTGACATCTACTGATGGTATAAAGGCATTGTAGGTAAAGTTGCTCAACAGTGGCTTGCAACTGTGCTAGTAGTCAACTGTTCTTGAATACCATACATTTGCAGTGTCAGCAAGAATGGCAGTTTCACTCTGAAGTGTGGCTGCTAGAGGGGTAAAAATGATTAATCTTAACGTTTCATCCTTGAGGAATGTTTTGTGTGAGGAAATGGGAAAAATAAAGTATATCATTACAGTAGCATGCTGAAAAGTATAGTGTGTTTAGGAAAAGCATTCAGTGCTATGTAAGTAAAATGCTTTACCTGCAATAGTTTTTACTTGAAAGGGCAGTTTGCAGTCTATGGTGACTCAGACTGCTTGCTGCTTACTAATGATTAAATACTAGTTATGTGGACTGGCAATAGATTATTAGGATGCAGTTTTCCTGGAATGATGGAAATGGATGGTTCAAACTGTTGTTAGTCATAAAATTTGACACGTCAAGTAAAATTCGAAATTTAAAAATAATTTATTTTTATGAACGTGTGTGTCTTAGTTAGGGTTACTATTGCTGTGATAAAACACCATGACTATACACAAGTCAGAAAAAAAAGGGTTTATTTTTGCTTATAGTTCTCAGGTCACACAGAGCAGGAACTCAAACAGTAAGAACCTGAAGGCAGGAGCTGGTGTGGAGGCTAGGAAGGAGTGTTGCTTACTGGCTTGCTCTTTATAGGGCTAACCTAGCCTGTTTGCTTGTTTCTCTCTCTCTCTTTCTTTCTTTCTTTCCATTTTGTTTATTTTGAGACAGGGTTTCTTTGTGTAACCCTGGCTGTCCTGGAGCTCATTCTGTAGACCAGGCTGGCCTCTGCCTCCTGAGGGCTGAGGTTAAAGTTGTATACCACCACTGCCCAGCATAAATATTTATTTTAAAAAAGATACATTTAGTATGCATAGCTCATATTGTAAGAATAATTTATTTATTTCTGAAGCTCTGTACTTATTATGCTTAAAATTGCAAGCTGAGATACTCTCTCACACCTGTTAGAATGCTGTTATCAAAAGGGAGTGAATGAGTGAATGAATGTAATGAGTAACAGGTATTGGCGAAGATGGACAAAAGAGAAATTTTATATTACTGATATAAATTGATGCAGCCATTTTAGAAAACAATATGAGATTCTTCAGAAAATTAAAAATAAAACTACTATGTAACCTAGCAAGCACTGTGTGTGTGTGTGTGTGTGTGTGTGTGTGTGTGTGTGTGTGTGTGTATACACTAAAATCAGTATATTGCAGAGGCATTTGCACCCCCAAGTTCATTAGTGCTATTCACAGTAGCCAAGATAAGAAAACCCCAATATCCATCAACTTTGAAAGGATAAAGAAAATGTGGGTTATGTACACAGTAGATTAGGGTTTAATCTTCAAAAAGAAGTAAATTTTGTCATTTGTGTCAGCATGGATCAATCTTATAATGACACTATGGGAAGTGAGCAGGCCCAGAAAGACAAATACTACATGATCTCACTTGTGTGGGAGATTTCTGAAAGTTGAAATTGTAGAAAATAATTTATTTAAGAAGGACTGAGAAAAGAGGTATGAGTTGAGTATACAGATTACAGAAAAATATTAGCTATTGCTGTATTTGATATTTCCAGATTGGTGAAAAAATAGGCTTTAATTATTCTCACCACAAAGTAATAAATGTGAATTAGTAGATAGCTCATTAGCTTGATTTAATCATTCTACAATGTGTACCAGTATTATATTTTTAATGTTTACAGTTATTTCCCAATTAAAATCAGGAAGGATATTTCAAGTTAAAATTACAGTTTTAATGTTGCAGATAAATTACTTTAGAATTTTACATGGAGATTCTATTTATGATTTAGCTTCAGTTTTAGAAAATTTACTACCAGTAGGATTATGTTGCTCTTTATATGTCTGTGTGTACCTGTGTATGTAAATGCCATATGTGGGTGAGTGCTGGTGGAGGCCATTTCTCCTGGAACTGGAGTTACAGGCAATTATGAGCTGTCTAATGAAGTGATAGCAACTGGACTCTGTTCTTTGGGAAGAGCAGCAAGTATTCTTTACCACTGAGCCATCTCTCCAGCTCCAAGTTTATGTTGTCAAAAGGCTTTTAGAATAGTTTTGCTTTTAACTTAACTACATTTGGTATTTCTAGGCACTGGCAAAACACTCTTGGCACGAGCTGTTGCTAGCCAGCTGGACTGCAACTTCTTAAAGGTAAGAGGAGATTCCTTTATAATTATTGAAATGAGGTCTG
Source organism: Sigmodon hispidus (assembly GCA_004025045.1). Lineage (NCBI taxonomy): Eukaryota > Metazoa > Chordata > Mammalia > Rodentia > Cricetidae > Sigmodon > Sigmodon hispidus. Next base: position 65,382 of record PVIH01000173.1, on the reverse strand, counting down.
TTTGAACTGTCTAATTTATATTACTATTTTCTTTTAATCAGGTTGTATCTAGTTCTATTGTAGACAAGTACATTGGTGAAAGTGCTCGCTTGATTAGAGAAATGTTTAATTATGCCAGGGACCACCAGCCATGCATCATTTTTATGGATGAAATAGATGCTATTGGTAAGAATGTCACCTTTTACATTTTATCTAATATATTTTTTTTATAAGTGTTGGAGGAAGTTACTGAAACTGAAAGAACCTCCTGCCTGTCCAGTAGTTATGGCTTGTACAGTGGCCAGTAGTTATGACTTGTACAAAGTTGGTAGCACCAACCTGGAAAGAACTTTTCACAGGTTGGAGAGCGTGACAAATTTTAGTAACTAGCCTTGAACATTAACAAAACAAGAAATATTCCAATGTCATTTCTCAGTTGGTATAGTTCTACTTAATTTCTATGTAGTATTTTTAAGTTGGGTACTATTATATTGTTTTATTAGATGTTAGACATAGAGCAAAAGAGTAATGTGTATATATTTCCAAATTTATTACTTTAGGTGGCCGTCGGTTTTCTGAGGGTACATCAGCTGACAGAGAGATTCAGAGAACTTTAATGGAGGTAATATTTGATAAAGAGGATATATTTAAAGAAATAGTTACTTATTAATGAAAAAGTGAAGGTTGCATATTTGAAGTCAAAAGTATATATACTTTAGATGAAGAATTAAACATGAAATTTGAAATGTCACATTCATATGTCATAATCTCTAATAAAAAATTGCTAGTCTGTTGTTTGGGACAATGGCTCAGTGAGTAAGAGTAATTCCAAGTATGAAGACCTGAGATAAACTCCCCAGCACTCATGTAAAAGACTGGCAGTTTTACATCTATAATGACAGCATAATGAGGGTAGATACCTTAAATTGGGGTTCTGGGAATATAGTGCAGTTGGTAGAGTTCTTAGCTTGCGTGTATGAAGCTCTGGGTTTGGTCCCTATCTCCAGATAAAGCAGTTTAGGTGGCCCAAGGTTGTAATCCAGCCTCTGGAGGGAAATTCAGAAGTTCAAAGTCATCCTTAGCTACATAGTAAATTTGAAGGTGAAAAACATGAGACCTTGTCTCAAAACCAAAACCATAAGAAGTATTTTAGAACAACACAATTATTAGTGTTATTCATATAACTGATAATCTATCAACTAGCAGGCATTGTTTGTTAGCTAGTTATCTTTTAATCATTTTATTCATTAAATTTTGTTTGGATGTGCACATACGTGCGTGTGCTTGGTAAAGTCTGTCTCCTGATTTTTTTTAGTTACTAAATCAAATGGATGGATTTGACACTCTGCATAGAGTTAAAATGATCATGGCTACGAACAGACCAGATACACTGGATCCTGCTTTGCTGCGACCAGGAAGATTAGATAGAAAAATACGTGAGTTACTTCTTATCTGCTCTGTTTCTTTCTGTCCATGTCATTTTATTTCTTCTTATCCACCTTCCTCTCTCTCATCTTACTAAACCAACAACTGGAGTAAATAATTTCTTGTTATTTCCAGATATCGATTTACCAAATGAACAAGCAAGATTAGATATATTGAAAATCCATGCAGGCCCAATTACAAAGCACGGTGAAATAGGTAAGAATGTCAAGTGTGTTCACTGTGAATGCGTCTAGTGAGTAACGCACAGCACTATGGGACATTACTCTTGGTTTGCTGAACCTAGGTTTGTTTGTTTGCTTGTTTATATTTTTTTTGAAGACAAGGTTTTCTCTTTTTTCTTTTTAAGATTTATTTATTATCTATACAGTATTCTGTATAGATGTATCACTGCAGGCCAGAAGAGGGCACAAGCTCCCATAATAGATGACTGTGAGCCACCATGTAATTGCTGAGAATTGAACTCAGGACCTCTGGAAGAGCAGCCAGTGCTCTTAACTGCCCAGCCATCTCTCCAGCCCAAAGGCAGGATTTCTCTGTGTTGCCCTGGCTGTCCTGAAACTGTCTCTGTAGATCAGGCTGGCTTGGAACTCAGACGTGTGCCTATCTCTGTCTCCAGAGTGCTGGGATTAAAAGCATCATCACACCCAGATTCAATCTAGTTTCATAGTAAATAAACATGGTGGTTTTAATTGAGTTAACTTTTACTGAGCATACGATGAATACTAGAAGTTAGTGCTCAGAATGGCATGGCAGTGAATAAACAAATTTTGGCCTTTAGAAGACTTTTGTTACTGTCACAAAAATAAAGTAAGTGAAATATATTATAGATTAGATGGTGATAAATGATGTGGATAAAAGTAAAGCAAGGAGAAGAAGATGGGAAGTGTCAGGGGATTTCAAAATGGGAGAAAAGTTAGCAATCTGAAGGCTTTATCAAGAAGATATATACATATATATAAATTTTGAAGTGTTTGAATGTGTGTCTATGGGTAGACATGTACACCTGAGTGCAGGAGCCCACAGAAGACCATAGGTGTCAGGTGTTGGATCCCTTGGAGCTGTGATTACTGGTAATTCTCAGCTTCCTGATGTGGGTTATTGGAACCGAACTTGGGTCTTCTGCAAGGGCATTATGTGCTCTAACTGTTAGCCACCTGTCTGGTCCCCAAGGAGGTCATGTTTAAGCTGTGGCCTAAAAAGATGAGAGAAGTAGATAAGGATACTGGGGGAAGACCCATAAGCAGATGGGTACTTGGCACATTCAAGGAGCAAGCAGGAGGCTAGGGGCTCTGGAATAGCAGGGAGCAGTGGATAGTTGCAGAAGTCTTGGAAGTGATGGGGATCAGACTGTGCAGTGCCCATGGAGGCCATGAGGTGTAGGAACTTGGATGATAGTTTAGTTTGTTCTGTATGGCTGTTAAAGTGCTTTGTTTAAAAATGGCTCCTCAGTTTCTCTTTCTGTGCAGTTACCAACAGGTCCATGATTAAGTTATTTGAATGTTGGATTTTGTTTTTTGTTTTTGGTATTATTCTTGGCCAGTCATGTTTCATCTGTAACTTATGCTGCCTATAGCATGTTTAAAAAGCAAATGAATTTTAGGCATACCATTTCATGTATGAATACTTTAGTTCACATAAAGTGGTTTGGATAGTCTGCTGGGGACAAACTGGAGAGCAACAAAGAAAGAAATTAGAGGTTATTTCAGTAGGACAGATAAATGGTAGTGATAGGTTTCCCTCCCAGATTTATTGAGATATAATTAAAGTCCTTTAAAATAGTGAGACATGGAAGTCAAACATGATGGCACAGTCCTGTGATGCCCACACTTGGAAAGTGGAGGCAGGAAAGTCAGAAATTCAAGATCATCCTCAGCTACAGATTGAGTATGAGCCAGCCATAGCTCCATGAGACCTTGAATCAGTCATTTCATCAATAAACAAAAAAGACTCTGGACATAGTGTATGGAATAAGATGTCAGGACTATACAATATTAGATGCAGGCTATGGAAAATTTAAGTTTGGGGGACTGATGAAGTAGCTCAGTGGTAAAGATGCTTGCCCCCCAGCCTGAAAGCCTGGGATTAATCTAGCACTGTATGGTGGAAGGAGAGAACCTTCTCCTTTGACCTCCATATAAAATCTTTGACATACACACCCATACTAGCAGACACATTTAATAAAGAATTTAAGAAGCCATGCGGTGGTGCTGATGAATGCCTTTAATCCTAGTACTCGAGAGGCAAAGGCAGGCAGATCTCTGTGAGTTCCAGGACAGCCTGGTCAGTGCAGAGAAACCCTCTTTGAAAAAGCCAAAAGTAAATAAATAATCCTTGGCATATATACTCATATTGGCAGACACACAAATAAACAAACAAATAGTAAGTGGATGAATAAATTAAATGAATGAATAAACTAGCAAAAATATTAGAGGGGGAAAATGAGAGCTATGATGTCCTGTATGATAATTTAAGACTTGATCAAATGCTGGCACTAGAGCACATACAGAGTTCCAGGAGTGGACTCAAGGTCTGATTATGCAGGCTCTGATAGCCTTGTCACAAGTGATTTTGGAGTGGTGGCAATAAAAGTTTTCCCTAAACATTTTTTTCATTGTGACTATTTGGAGAGACCATTGTGTTTAAAAAGGATTATCTCCCCCGCTCCCACCCCCACCACACACACACCCTTATTTTTCAAGGCAGGGTTTCTCTATAGCCCTAACTGTCCTGAATGGACTCACTTTGTAGATCAGGCTATCCTGAACTCACAGAGATCCACCTGCCTCTGTCTCTTGAGCATTGTGATTAAAGGTGGATTCTTTTTCTTTTAAGATTTATTTATTGTTTATGTGTGTGCTTGTTTGAATTTATGTGTACTACATACGTGAAAGTGCCCTTGGAGGTCAGAAGAAGGAATCAGATCCTCAAGGTGGTTGTGAGCTGTCATGTGGGTGTTGGGAACCTGAACTCCGGTCTGCTGCAAGAGCAGTAAGTGCTCTTAGCCACCTCTCCAACCCAAGATTTTACTTATGAAGTTCTGCAGAGGAGGCAGAAGAAATAGAGCTGTAGCTAGACAGGAATTAGAGATGAGTGTTTGGCAGAGCTTTCTATTTTCTTCCTTCCTCCTTTTCTAAGACAAGGTTTCATGTAGTGTAGTTTAAAATGTGCTGTGTAATTGAAGATGTCCTTCATGAACTGCTGAACCTCTTGGCCTTTTCTTCCCAACGCTGTGTCTGCCAGCTGGTTTATGTGATGCTGGTGACCACACTCAGGCTTTATGCATCTTTAACTGTTCTATATCTGAAGCCCCAGAGTTTTCTTTATGATGAAAAGGTTTACCATATTTTCTTAAAATGCTGCTAGGAAAGATCTACATGAGAAAGGAACTGATGGGCATTTTGTAAAGGAGTTGTCTGAGTGTACCTTTTGTTTACAAGCATGAAGGAAGCATATTGAAATAGATGCTGCTGCTAATAGACTCTCAGGCTAGGACTTTATGGACTTTCTGGAATGCTTTTCTCAGAAAAATAAAATGCAAACTAAGAGTGAAATAGGGAAGTATTGTTACAAATCTGAGGGCAGAGGAGAAAGTATATGCAGGAGAGATGGCTCAGCAGTTAAGAGCACTGGCTGCTCAGAGTGCCTGGATTCAATTCATAGCACTCATAATGTCTGTCTAGTTCCTAGGAATCCATCACCCTCTTCTGGCCTAAGAGGGTACTGCATGCATATAGTACACAGACAAAGATGCAGGCTAAACTCTTACACACAAAAATAAATAAGTTTAAACTAAAATTTGTAAATATTACTAAGAGTATATGTACATGTTGGACTGGAAATGTATCTTATGAGTTGAATTCTACTTGCCTGCTTTTTTATAGCACAAATACAGTTTTTTGTTGTTGTTGTTGCACATCTGTACCGTCCATTTGTATACCATTTATGTCTGTCTTCCCACCACAACAGTAGAATGAAGTAGTTTTGACAGGACAGATAGCCTGCAAAGCACAAATTCTTTTTGCTTTTTCCGGACTGGGTTTCTCTGTGTAGCTTTGGAACCTGACCTGGAACTCTCTCTGTAGATCAGGCTAGCCTGGAACTCACAGAGATCCACCAGCCTCTGTCTCCCAAGTGCTGGGATCAAAGGTGTATGCCACCAATGCCCTGCCTGCCAAAGCACAAATTCTTACTGTTTTGTCCTTTTGCATAAAATGCTTGTTGACTTCTGAACTAGGGGAATCTGGTATAATTAGTTTACAACTTTTAAATGGGCTGGGAGGCAACACGGCAGCAGATTGCTTGTCTAGATTGTTGAGGTTCAATCACCGTTATCACCAAAACAAGAGAATTTCTTAGAGTAAGGCATAGTGTCACATACCTTTGATCCCAGCACTCTGGAGGCAGAGGCAGGAGGATCTCTGAGAATTTGAGGTCTGCTGAATCTACTTAGGAAGTTTCAGGCTAGCAAGAGCTACAAAAAGAAAGGCCCTGTTTCAAAACAACAAAGAAAAATCCTTTAAACTTAATGGTTACAAATAGGTAACTGTTGCTGCCCATTTCATTGTTCCTATGAGGATTTTACTTTGGGAAGATTGATCTAAACAAAAAATGCTGGTTTCTAAGTATCTTATACAAATACTGAGCTCTCTCAAGGTGCTGAGGCTGTGATATCTTTGGGAGTTCCTGCTCTCAGGAAGTTTACAGTGACAGAACATGATTAAATGCTAACTAACTAATCACCCAGAGACTGCAGGTAGAGCTTGTTCAGCCTTGTATTGCCTCACAAAGGTGTTGCATTGTTTGTTCTTCTGTCACACTCATAACTAGCACAAAACTGTCCCTTGCTCTTCAAGTTGTGTCTGTTTTGTGAGGAAGTAGAGACTTCACTTGTAACTATTACTGTTATTCCAGATCTGATACAAGTTGGAGTTAGCAGAGAAGAACAGAAAGCTAATAATTGCTTACTTCAGCATTTAAACTTTAGCATTCCATTTTGATAAAATAACGTCTGCCTTTAATATATTTTACATTTGGTCTCCATGACTAAAGTATATTCCATTTATAGGTACTGAATGTTGGTCTGTGCACATGTATGTAGGAGTAACAGTTGTTAGCTGCCCTGTGTGTGCTGAGAACAAAAAAATGGGTCCTGCTCTTATCTGCTGAACCTTCTCATCAGCCACCAAATATTTTGTTTTTATTGTTTGATTTTTTGTTTGTTTTGTGGGCAGTGGTTGAACTCAGGATCTAGAAATGCTAGGCATGTACTCTACCATTGAACCATACCCGTACCCCTTAGAATACATTAATTATAAATAATAATGAGGTTCATTATGCCATTTTCATATACATGTGTGTTTTGTATTTTGGTCATATTCATTCTATTTCTTCTCCCCACATCAACTGATACCTCCTCTTAATTTTATTTGTTTATTTATTGAGGGAGTTTTGTTTGTTTGTTCTTTTGGAATTTTGTTTTTTATGGGTTTTTTTGATACAAGGCTTTTCTGTATAGCTCTGTCTGTTCTGGAACTCCTTCCTTAGATCAGGCTGGCCTCTGCCCCCAAGTGCTGGGATTAAAGGCATGCATCACCACACCCAGATGGTGTTATTATTTTATGTGTATGGCTATTTTATGTGTATGTATTTTATGTATGTATGGGTGTTTTGCTTGCATGTATGTCTGTGTACCATGTGCATGCCTGGTGCTCACAGAAACCAGAAGAGGAAGTTGGAGTTCCTGGAACTGGATTTATAAACAGTTGTTAGACACTATGTGGGTGCTGGGAATCAAACTTGAGTCCTCTAGAAGAGCGGCCATCTTCCCAGTGTCTGACCCAGTGAATTTAATTATGGCTGCTTACAAGAGCACAGACCCTTTTTCATTGAATAAAATGTCTCGCCCGTCTTCTGAAACCATTAATTGCTTGTAGAGCCTCAGGAAGGGGCATTTATTTGTGTGTCAGGGTTGTTTGAGCTGAAGTCTATGTTGCCCACCTGGCTTGGAACTTGTCTTCCTGCCAAAGCTGTTTAATGAGTTACAACTTGTTACTTTTTTTTTTTTAAACTGCTTAAAAGCAGGCACCTTCAAATCTTTTTTGTTTGTTTGAATTTTTTGTTTGTTTTTGACACAGAGTTTCTCTGTGTAATAGCCTTGGCAGTCTTGGAGCTCACTCTATAGACCAACCTGCCTCTGCTGGGATTAAAGGCATGTACCACCACTGCCTTCAAATCTTGACATTTTTTGACTAAAAATTTGGAAGCACGGTTCTTTGATTCTGATTTACTTTGCAACATTTTTAGTTGTTAATGTTGTAAAATAGTAGCAAGGGTAATAATACTAATGAAATTTAGATGAACTATTCTTTAAATTTTCTTGGTGGGCAAAAATCAAGATTGAGTCTTTATTATTATTATTACTTTTATTTTGTTAATTTCTTTTTTTTTTTTTTTAACTGAACAGATTATGAAGCAATTGTGAAGCTTTCAGATGGCTTTAATGGAGCAGACCTGAGAAATGTTTGTACTGAAGCAGGTGAGAGTGCAAAGCATATTTTTATTAGCAATAACATTGTTGCAAGTTTATCTAAATGTAGAGCTGCACCTTGTTGGGATTTCAGTGTTTTGGTTTGGTTTTGAGACTTGATTTTAAGAAGCAGAACAGCAGAACACTGGAGAGAAAGTGCCACTGTAGTAGTGGATTTTGATTTCTTAGAAGGGGCCTTAGGGAAACCCACACAATTCCTTTGAGGATTGTGTGGCTAAAAGACTGAGCCTAGAACATTTATTTACCAGGATTCCTCTCCCAGCAGATGAAATCTGCCCAGGGGTGGGCATATTATCTTCTAAGCACTTTCTGATGCCCACAAGCAGTATGTGGGAAGACTGAATTGCAGGACTGTTCGGCACAATGGTGCCAGAACTAAAACAGACCAGTTACACGAGTACTTGATTTATTTTTTGTAAAAGTTTTCAGTCCTACAATTTGTTTAAAGTGAAGTTTTTAAGTACAGTTCTGGATTTTCTGATACTAGTTTTATTTTTGATAACAAGTGACTCTGAAAGCCCTACTTAGTTAGACTCATTTAGTTTTTACTTTCCATTCAGAATATTCAAACCCAAGACATGTCTGCAGTAGTTTTTGTAGTTATTATTTCAATGTTAATAAGTCAGCTAACATATGACTTGAACTATCTAGGATAATCTGTATTAGATTGCAGTGTTATCAAGGATGGCTGTGGTGAAGTCAAAAGCAGTACTGTAATTTTAAAGGCTGATGCTATCAGATTTGGATAGGCACTTTTTTTTTCTCACATTGAAAACATTTTTAAACTGACTGATGGAAATTGCACATTAATAGGAACTATATATTTAAATACATGTTTATACTGTATAATACTTAGATCAGATTAAAGTTACCTGTCTCTCAAAACATGTAACCATTCCTTATGGTGAAAACACCTAGAAACCTTTGTTCTAACTTTTTGAAATGCACAGAATACAGTGATTATCCTGTCTTACTCTCCCAAGTGCTGGGATTATAGTCTCCTAGCATGTAGTACTAATGGTTGAACCAGTTTTGCAATCTAGACAGTACTCCACTGACAGCTATATCTCCAACCTTAAACCTTGCTTAGTGACAGGTAATCATTACCAAATTATTGGAAGTTAGTTGTTTAGTTTTGCATTCCTGGAAATCAAACCCCAAGGCCTTGAGTATGTTAAGCAAACACCCATCCTAGCCTGCGCCCCATTCCTCGACCAAGTGTTTTGTTCTTCTGGAGAATCATTGCTTATATATGCTATTAAGAAACTTCAGCCTAGAATGTGTAAATCTTGTTAGTTTGAGGTATTTTTATTAAGAATTATCATTGGAGGTTGAAGAGATGGCTCAGAGGTTAAGAGCACTGACTGCTCTTCCAGAGGTCCTGAATTCAATTTCCAGCAACCACATGGTGGCTCACAGCCATCTGTAATGAGATCTGGTGTCCTCTTCTGGCCATCAGGCATGCATGCAGACAGAACATCATATATATAATAAATAAATAAATCTTTTTAAGGAAAAGAAAAAGAGTTGCCATTGGACGTAGACACAATGAAGTTGAGATTGAAATATTTATATAATTGTATTATCTGCTTCATTTAAAAAATGCTTATTCTACTTAGAGGAATGATTTGAGTGGAGATAGTGAATTTTTTATAAGCTAGCACTACTGGCTCAGAAACAGCAAATCTTCATATTTACTCCAGAGTTAAGATTAGTTAGTTTTCTTTGAGAGCAGGTCTTGACATGAGTGCTGAGATTATAGCCTGTGACACTGTTCCCAGCTTTGTTTTCTTGTAGTTCTGCAATTCACATATTATAAGCAGCAATTTGTTATGTGAATCCTAATTGACCTTTCTGTAAAAACCGGGAGCCAGATATCAGAGTAAATGGTAAAAGATCAGAGAAACAAGTCACAGCTACTTCTCACCTCACCAACTCCTCAGCTGAAAGGGGGAGATCCTGGGACTGAATGCCTCTGAGATCCTATGTCCACCTGCCTTATATTCCAGTCATATCTCAACCTTCCTGTCTCAACCTTCCTAGTGCTGGGATTAAAGGCATGTGTGCTTACCATGTACTGGGAGCAAAGGCATGAGATCCAAATGCTGAATTAAAGGTGTGTGCCACCCCTGCCTGGTTCTGTTTCTCTTTCAAGACTGAACTCACAGAGATCTATCTGCCCTTGCCTCCCAATTGCTAGGATTAAAGGTGTATGCTACTTCTGCTTGGCCTTGTTTCTGATTTAGATTGGATTTTGTAGCCCAGGGTGGCCTGGAACTCACACAGAGATCCTCTGCCTCCCTAGTGCTAGGATTAAAGGTGTGTGACACCACTGCCTGGCCTCTTTGGCTAACTCCAGTGGCTCCACCCTCTGATCTTCAGAAAAGTTTTGTTAGAACATATACAAAATATAACCAGAGCAATTTTGTTGGTTTTCTGCAGGTATGTTTGCCATTCGTGCGGATCATGATTTTGTTGTTCAGGAGGACTTCATGAAAGCAGTCAGGAAAGTGGCTGATTCTAAGAAGCTGGAGTCCAAACTAGACTACAAACCTGTGTGATTTACTATCAGGTTTTTGATGACTGCATGACAGACATTGGCTTAATGTAAAAATAAAGTTAAGAAAAATAATGTATGTATTGGCAATGATCTCATTAAAATGAATAAACATGTATGAACAACATAATAGTATGTAATTTAATATTCTTTTAAAATTGGTACAGAAGTTGTATGTTTGTTAGTGTTGCATTTACTGCAGCAATATTTACAAAAGACATTAAAGCTTTTCATATTTGCTTTATGAACATTTTGTACAACATTCAAATGGTTTGAGATAGTACAGCAGAGCATTTCTTATGACTTATTTTATATTTTGTTTTTCTCATCCTGGAAAAATGGAATAAAATCTGTTTTAGTTGTCCTTTATATATTCTTGTCTTTTCTAAGAGCACATTTATTCTAATCTTTCTTGTTCCATTAGTAAATGATTTGAGAGTCTAGATGAAATTGAAAATTAATGGCTTTGAATTTTATTAAAACAGAACTCAAAAAGTTCACAAAATTGTCTCTGTATACATCTTAGCTTTGTGGGTGTGTGGTACATACATGCATTTGTAATTTCCAAGAAGTACTTTCTTCACCTACAGCAGTTAGACTATTAGATAGTTCATTTTAACTTTTTTATGGTTAGAACTCCTGCTTTTAGTTAATTTAGTTCATATGGAAAAAAAAATACTTTCTTTTTGAAGCTGTTATGGTCTAGATTCAGGAAATACCTGTATTACATAGACACATAATTTTGCATATACATGATTTCCAGTGATGTATTATTTTCTAGACTCACCAATGGATTTTATAAATATCTGCAGTTGGACACTAGGCTAAGACTGTCTATTTTAGCAAATGTTAATATAAGAAGTTCTCTTTCTTGTACACAATTTTTTCTAATTTCATGTGTCAATCAAAGTAAGAAAATCATCATTGCTTAAAGATTGAGATTATTATAAAGAATTGTTTAAACAAAGACATCAAACTCCAGTTTCATTATTACCAAAAGACCAACTTTAAATGACTTGGCTTTATTTATTTTCTTCCTTTTGAGACAGGGTCTTACTATGTAGCCCTGGCTCATCTGGAACAATTCACTACTTGGATTAGGCTTGCCTCAACTCACAGACAATCTCCAGCCTCTGCCTCCCAAGTGCTCTGATTAAAGACATTCATCACTATACTTGCCATTTGATTACTTTTTAATTTAAAATTACCATCAGGGTATTTGTGCCCTTTATAATTTTTAAAGCCAGATAATAGTTTATGTAGTACTAGAAGAACATGGAACACTCAGATTGGCAATCTACTTTATTGAATAATTCTACTTCTGTAGATACATGATAAAATGAAGAGAATGAGAGGAAGTCTAAGTTAAATACCCATATGATCCCACTTTTTAAAAACGATTTTTAATTGTCCCAAGGTCTCTAGAAAGTACAATTTAAAATACAATGGAAAGTAGCAAGTGTTACACACTTTGCAACCAAGCAGTGTTCCCTTTAGTGAGACTACGGTTCTTTAGAAGTTCTAGCCAGGTCTGATGGTGTATACCTTTAATCCCAGAATTTGGGAGACAAGTAGATCTCTTGTGAATTTAAAGATCAGCTTGCTCGGCATAATGAGATCCTGAGAAAGTACATTCTCAACCTTTGAAATCTATTAGCTCCAACGCAAGCTCCTCTCATACACAATCATGTTATATGTTGAAATCTAACTGAACAGGAGAAATCTTAGTAAATGAGCTATTATTTCTGATGACTTTTTCATCATTTCCTGGATAATCTGAATTGTTAACACTGCCAAAAGTATTCCTAAGAGGCCACTTTAAATTGTTTTAAGGAGATGGGTATCTCGTTTTCTGTGTAGTCTAACATGAATTTAAGCTGAGTTCTTACGGTTTGGGTTATGACTTTCCCCATGGATTGGGCGGCTTTCCTGAAATTCCCAGGACTCATCCCTGGCAGGGCCTCCCTGGCCTGACCAAGGGCGGCCTTCAGCCGGGACCTCTCCTCCCTTCCTCCGGTCGCGGCCCCGCCCCGCAGGAGGCCCCTCCCCCCGCGTCTGCGCGCTCGCGGATGGGCAGGGCGGAGGCGCGCTGACACCTGGCGGCGGCGGGGGCGGGCCGTCGGCGAGCGTGGGCTGGGATTGGCTGTGGCGCGTGGGTGGGGGCGGGAGGAGACGGTTATGGGCTCGTGCCTGGGCCGGATCCCGGCTGTCTGAGGGGCGCGAAGACCTGCGGGAGCTGTGTATTCGCAGCATGGCGGCCGGCTGCGCGTTGTCCTGCTCTCCTCCTTCCTGTCGCAGCCGCCGGGACCCCGTGGTCCGCGAGTGCTCGCTGTGAGTCCGCCGCGCGTCAGCCCGCCGTCCGCCCGCTCTCCTCCCCTCGCCGCCTGTGCCAGCCCAAGGGGCGGCCGGGAGCACCGCTGTCCCTCGCGCCGCGCCCACCCGCCGGGGCCCTCGGACCATGGAGGACGTGAAGCTGGAGTTCCCTTCGCTCCCACAGTGCAAAGACGATGCCGAGGTGAGTGCCTGCCCCGCCGCAGGCCGCCTCCCGGGTCTCCGGCCGAGCCGCGACCCTGGCCCAACTGTCGTAGACGCTTCCCCTTCTCCTGGGGGGCATCCGTGAGGTCCTGCTGGAGTACCCCTGACACCTCGTTGAGGATTTACAGAAAGACAAACTCATTTTTGATTGCCAAAGCAACATGCTGTAGAGTTGTTTTTAATCTGAGCTTGATGTTAGGTTCCCATGCAAGACACATGGCCTCATATGTGGATTGGTCCGGAGGCGTGAACTCTGGAATTGCACCCTCTTAACAGTCCTTCAATTTAAAAACAAAAACCTACAGAAAACCACACACACACAAACAAGCAAACAAACAAAAACTATGATCTGCAGGGGGAAAAAGTCATAAGACCTAGCTTCTTTGAATTTTAAAACTTTTAATTCCAAATCTTGTCCTTGGAGGGAAGTTACTCTTGAGAGCAAAATACCTTTACCTTCTCCGTAATCCAGGGTTCTCTTTTACTCCACTTTGATTATTCTTTACAACCTAACATTTGCAGAGATTACCCCCCCCCCCCGTTGCAAATATTTTATGGTATCAGAAACAATTAACTTGGAGTTCTCTAGAGGCTGTTAGTAGCAAGAAAGGATTCTAGAGTTTGCCTGTTTTGAGACAGGGTCTGTCAACACAACCCTGACTGCCCTGTAACTCACTATGTAGACCAGGCTGGCCTCCAATTCACAAAGATCCTCTTGCCTCTACATCTCAAGTAATGGAATTAAAGGTGCACACCCTTTATCTCCGTAAGTGCTTTAAAGGTATTTGGAGCTGGGCATGGCTTGGGGAAGTGGAAAGGGAAAGATCGGTTCAAGGCAGCCATGGTTGTATAGCAAGTTTGAGGCCAGTTTGAGTTACATGAGACCCTGTCTCAAAAGACTAACTGTTATATTTTGGATTGAGTTTATACCAAATATTTAGTTCTATTGAATATCTTTACTTGATAACTTTTTTGGTGTTTGGTTTGTTGTGGTGGGTTTTTGACACATGGTTCCTTTGTATACCTGGCTGTTCTATGCAGCAGTCTGGCCTTAGACTCAAGCCCACCTGTCTCAGTCTTCTGAGTACTGGTATTAGAAGTGTGTGCTACCAAACCTAGTTACTTCTTTAAAATTATTTTTAATTTTAAGACAAGGACTTGTGTAGCCAGGCTGGCCTGAAATTTGCTGTAGCCAGTGATGTTCTTTAACTCCAGATGTCCCAAGTAAATTACAGGCATTTGGAGGATTCTCTTATTTGTAGTGGTGATGGTGCATGCATGCCTTTAATCCTAAACACTCAGGAGGCAGAGGCAGGGATCTACACAAGAGAGTTCCAGGATAGCCAGAGCTGTTAGAGAGAAACCCTATTTCAGGGAGGAAAAAAAAGGAATTTTCACTTTTTTTTTTTTTAAACATACAGTAATGTGAATACTTTTTGTCTTCAGATTACAATATTTTTAATTCTGCAAGCAATTTCCCTACAGCAGCTTTCTGACCTCCACTCAGGGCATTGATTGGAACATATACACATACACTTACAGATTGAGGTTTACTTAGAATAAGGGTTATATCAAGCAGAACACAGTAAGTACACAGTGACCTTGGAATCTTCTTTTCTAGTTCTGTACTTTAGGCTTTTTACATATACCTTAATTCTTCCCTCCCCTATTCTTAGAAGTTCTAGTTTAATTTTTTTTATTGTTTATAATATATTTATTCCACGGAAAAACTAAAACATTTTACTGTGAGTAATAGCTTTTATCTAAATAACATTGATTTACTGTTTCCCATTGATATATGTATGTAAGAAAACCAGCATTTTCTTCCACATAGTAAACCAAAATTTTAAACCAAATCCTGCTTTGGTAAAAGTGAAATTCAAGAAGAGAGATTTTTAAGTTGAACATGATAGTGCTCACTTTTAATCCTATTCCCTCGTAAAACAGAGGCAGCCAGATTTCTACCATTTTGAGACTACCCTTTACTATATAGTTCCAGGGCTACACAGAGAAACAGGGAGTGGGGTTCTTAACTGCTTAAATTGGTTTAAGTTTAGGCAATATTTATTTTTGTTGGTTTTCAAGTTGTTGGGGTTTTTTTGTTTGTTTTAGTTTTTTTCTGTAGATACTGTCTCCCAGGCGCCAGGGTTGAAGGTGTGGGCCACCCCTCCCTGGTTTAGGCTGTACTTCTTCAGAGAAGCCTTTCCTGTCTTTTGCCAACTCCTCTCACCCTTCTCTTTGCCCAACACCAGTTTAATCCTCCATACTACTATAGCACTTAGTTCTTTTATACCTTCCATAAAGAGATATAGTTATATGAGGACTAGAATCTGGGTCTCTAGAGCTTACTAAATCTAGGGAAAAGGCACGGTTTCTCCCTGTCATCTCTCAGCATTGGAGGTAGAAAGATAGGGCCAGTGGCAAGAGGAGCCAGAGTCAGAGTTATAACTTCAGCAAGAGCCCTTACCTAATAAGTCAGATTGGCACATACCTTTCGTTGTAAGGGAGTCAGAGCAAGTGGATCTCTGAGTTAGGAACCAGCCTGATCTACAGACTGAATTCCAGAACAGCCAAGGACTACCAAGAAAGTCTGTCTAGAGGAACCAAAATAAAATTTTGTCTAAATAGAAATGTAGATTAAATAGACAGGATGATAGTGCTTTATTTATTGTTTGTTTTTTAAGGGTTTCTCTGTGTAAGCACTGGCTGTCCTGAAACCAGTTCTATAGACCAGGCTGGCCTGGATCTCAAAGAGATCTTCCTGTTAAGTGCTGGGATTAAAGGTGTGTGCCACCAAGTTTTTGTAGTTGAAAATACAGCAAACATTCTTTAAAGGCTTCTTTAATAAGGATCAGCTTATAAAATTGTTTTTGGGGACTAGAGGGATGACTTAGTGGTTAAGAGCACTGGCTGCTTTTCTAGAGATCCTCAGTTCAATTCCTAACACCCTTATGGTGGCTCATAACCATGTATAACTATATAATTCTGAAGGAATCTGATGCACTCTTCTGGTGTGCAAATGTACATGGAGACAAAACACTCTATCTAGATAAAGTACATAAATAAATCTTATAATTGATCTTTATAACCAGACCCAGCACTGGACAGGCAGGTGCAGGTTGGAGCTCTGCTTTCTGGGCCAGCTTAGTCTACAGAGTGAATTTCAGTTCAGCCAAGGCTATACAGAGAAACCCTGTCTCAAAAATAAAAAATTAAATAAATGAATGAAAAATTTTGAGCCCCTTCAAGGGTGGCAGAATCCCCTCGAAGGCTGACCAACTCTGCTGCCATCCAGATCCGGATCTTGCACTTTGAGTTGGTTCACCCCAACATCTCCATCTATGAGCTGCTGGAGCATGAGGAGGAGCCAGTCCTTCAAAACTGATGCCATCACTAAATGGAGTGGTCCTAGGCCTAATGGCTGGTCCCCAGTTTAGAGAAGCCTGCCCTTTTTGGAGTTGTGGGGGAGGCAGTGGTACTGTCTTTCTATAGGCTACAAGCATAAAGGTAGAGCAGGATTAGGACAATTAGGACTTCTGGGCACAGCAGAATATCCATGATGAGTTCTGCCAATGGTCCAGTATTTATGTTATGTTAGAAACCAGAGACCTTGAGCCAGACCAACAACTTGTTGTGGTCAGTATTTGCATGTAAAGCTGTTTGGGCAGAAGGATATACTGTGTGACACACTATAGTTTCCAGTATGAGGAAGGAATATGAAATGGAAAGATGGAGGGATGGAGAGGTGCCTGTATGGTGCAAAGAGATGAACTAGAGACTATAATGGTAACAGGTGTGAGAGAAGGCTGTGTGTTACCACTGAGGATCATGTGGATGTCCATGGTCTGTACTACTGCCTGAAGCCATGTTAATGATGCCCATTGTTTGTGCTGCCAACGAGAGCCATGTCTGGATGCGCAAAGGTCTTCTGCAACCAGAACTTGCCAAAGGCTATTTATATGTCTATCTGTGGTCTGTCCTGTTCATGTTTCTGGGCCATCCATGGGCTGGGTTTCTGCATGGGACCATATTGGTGTTCTTAACTTGTATTGCCCCAGAGACTATGTTTGATGTCCTTAGCCTGTGTTGCCACTGAAAGAGATCGAGCTGATGTCTGTTGTCTGTACTGCTGCCAGAGACCTTGTGGATGTCCCTGGTCCATGCTTTCACCAGAAACCATAGGGAGGGGGGTGTTGATCTATGCCCTCTGACCATAAAGGGCAAGAAAGCTACTTTTGCAGTGGCGTTAATGACTGCAGACTCACAGTTGACAAATAGGGACATAGAAGGTTCCTGTGAAAACCACTACTCCCACCCTACCCCATCCCCCAAAAAGTAACAGCCTGGACAGGAACCATTGAGAACATCTCTCATTCTCCCCTCCCCACCTTCTCCTCTCTCCTCTCTCTCTCCTCTCCTCTCTCTCTCTCTCTCTCTCCTCTCTCTCTCTGCTCTCTCTCTCTCTCCTCTCTCTTCTGTCTCTCCTCTCTCTCTCTCTCTCTCTCTCTCTCTCTCTCTCTCTCTCTCTCTCTCTCTCTCTCTCTCTCTCTCTGTCTGTAACCCTGGCTGTCCTGGAATTTGCTTTGTGGACCAGGCTTGCAGGCTTGCTTTGAATTCAGGTCAGCCTTCCTCTGTCTCCCCTAGTGCTGGGCTTAAAGGTGGGCACCACCACCACCTTTAAGAACTCTTTAAACATTGTGACAAGGATGCTGATGTAATAGCTCTCTACAATTGAGAGCTTCTGGTGTGAGTACAGGTAGGAAACAGTTTTCTTTAAGGGGCTGGCTCCTGGGAATTTGAGCATGCTTCAGTGAGTATATATATATGCAACACAAATTGAACTTGTGTTTTGTCTTCTCTTGGGTGTGTGTGTACACTCGAAGCAGCCCTGTTTGGCCTAGAGTACACTGTAGACCAGGCTGCCCTAGACCTTCCTGGCAGTCAGTTGTTTTGCTTCTATCCTCTAAATTCTGGGATTGTAGACATGTGACACCCTGCCAGGCTATTATTTATTTGCAGTGCTGGGCTTCAAACTTGTGTCCTCATTCATGTCAGCCAACAGTTGTATCACTGAGCTGTACATAAAATGTTTTCAAGTTTAATGTAATTTGTTCTTATAGGTGTTGCAGCTTTGTGGCAGAAAACTTGCCAACCATGCACAGGCTATGGGTTTGCTTTCCATTGTCATGCACACAAAAGTATAATGTTTTTAAAATTTGTATTAAAAGATTACTCATGTGTATGTGGAAATCAAAGGACAGCCTTGTGGAGTTGGTTTTCTCATTTTACCTGTCCAGTGGTGCTAGGATGAAATTGAGGTTGTCAGGCTTGCATTTAGCAGGCACCCTTTACAGGCTAGCCATCTTGTCAATCATGAATCTAATTTTTTGGTCACATCTTTGTGTTATTTTTTTTTAAGTGGTGTTTTATTGTTGTGTGTGTGTACTTGAGTTGTCTCCTTGATGCTGAGAGAGCATTTGGAGGTCAGAGCATAATTTTCAGGATTCTGGTTTCTTTTTTTTAAATGATTTTTATTTTTATTTGCATTTTGTTTTGCTTGCATGTATGTGTGAGGGTGTGTCAGATCTTAGAATTACATATGGTTGTGAGTTGCCATGTGGTTGCTGGGAATTGAACTTGGATCCTCTGGAAGAGCAGTCAGTGCTCTTAACCACTGAGCCATCTCTCCAGTCCCTAGATTCCTGTCTCTTGTCACCTGAGGTACAAGGACCTATGTTAGATTATCAGCCTGGAGTCATTTTATTAGCTCATGCTATTTATTTTGTTTTGTTTTCCTTTTCAAGGAGTGGACTTATCCTATGAGACGAGAGATGCAGGTATGACAGTTTTTAATTTATTCAAGATGACCCCCCCATTATTAAATAACTAATGCTTACTTTACAAAGGAGACCTGCTGCCTCATGATTTGTAGGTTTGTCGTATATACCTAGTTACGAATATTATATGATATGTATGCATTTGGATATCATATAGTAAATATGTGCCATTTATGCCAATAAAATTTTTAATATGTGAAATTAATTCTTTTTTTAAGATTTATTTATTATGTATACAATATATAGAAGCAGGTACCAGATGTCATCAGAGATGGTTGTGAGCCACCATGTGGTTGCTGGAAATTGCACTCAGGACCTCTGCAAGAATAGTCAGTGCTCTTATCCTCTGAGCCATTTCTCCAGCCCCGTGAAATAAATTCCTTATCTCTCTTGGATTAGATTCGGGCTCAGAATGATATTTGGATGTGCTTAAGGAGCCACTGCTTTGCTCATTTAAAAATGAAATACTTGGGTCTGGAGGGATGGCTCTGCACTTAAGAGCACTGGCTGTTCGAGTGTCTTAGCTTTCCTTCTGAGTTTCTCTCAACCCTTATGCTTTATCAAACCCCAGCTCTGCTTTATTAAAAAAAGAGAAAAGAAAGCTCCCTTTTAAAACTTTTAACCATATGTGAATACATATGGGAGCTAACTTGATGCTATGGGGAATGTAAACATAAATGTAAAATGGAATTCATACTTGTAAAATGCACTCAGATGCAGAGACCAAGAGGACTGCCTGGATTTCAAGGTCAGTCTTAGCTATTAATAAGATACTGTTTCAAAAGGAAAAGAAGTCAGTGGGCACAGTGCTGTCTACAGGGATTTATTACTTTTGCTTTTGTTTACTCTGATAATAGTTGGGTCCTGTTGTGCTGCTTGTATTTGAGAGGAGGACAGGGTCTGAGTGTGAGATACTGCTGGCTTAGAACTTAGTGTGTAACCCAGCCTGGCCCAAACTCAGGATCCCCTTGCCTCAGCCTCCTGTGTGCTGGGATTATAGATATGTTTCACTACGTGCAGCTCTTGTATTGCTTTTTGTTTTGACCGAATAGAAGTTATTCTTACTGTAATTCTAAAGGGAAGATTTTCTTTATGCCTGTTTTATTTTTAGGCTACAGCAGAAGATAGAAACTAGAGAAGCTTTATTAATATGAACATTGATAGTATAATGTGCTGATTCTATCCAACCTGCTTATAAAAAGCACTGTAGGATCTCAAATATCTGGCTTTTTAGACTAAAATTTAAATTTGGAACATCTCACTGAATTTATAAAGGCACATCTGTGTTTCTCATAACAATTTCCTAAATGTGGCTGAGAAATGCTTCCTGAGTAAAGTTTTAACCAGAATGTTGTAAAAGCCCTGCACACACAGACAAATCCAGTTATATGTTAAGTATTTGCTATAGGTTTAAACTTTACACATATATATTTTTTTCCCTAGGAAGTTTTGCCTGGATTGTTCTTAGGCCCATACTCTTCTGCTATGAAAAGCAAGGTAAGAACTTTAGCTTAGATTCTCCAAGAGGCTTTAGTAAACCAACTTTTTATCAGGTAAGTTTTTAATAGTAAGAGTTCTCTATTAGGAACATTTATATACAATTATGTTCATACTGCTTGTACCTACTTTCAAATTCACTGGACCACTAATAACTAATAGTTTTGAAGTGAACCTAATGGTGGAGGCATAACCTTTTAATCCCAGTATTTGGGAGGCAGAGACAGGCAGATCTCTGTGAGTCTGAGGCCAGCTGGTCTATAGAGCTAGTTCCAGGACAGCCAAGACTACACACAGAAACCCTGTCTCAAAAAACCAAAAAGAGAGAAAAAAAAAAGTGAAGTGTTTTACCACAAATTGCAAGTGAGTTTTTATACTTTTTTTTTATAAAGTCTTGTGTTTGCTAGATTTGCTAATTGTACAATCTTTAGTAATTTGTATACTATATTAAAATGTTACCTCTTGGGGAGGTTGCAAGTGTAGCTGGTGACTGTGAGAGGATACATGATGTGAGATCAGAATAAGACATGATGTGAGATCCACAAAGAGTCAGTAATAATTAAATAGATAAATGTTACATCTGATCTTGACAGATATCTTCTGAACAATGTCAGATACATGCAAAGCATCCGGAGGAAATAGAACATTTTGTTAACTTCTAGTTACTCTTGTTTTAGAAGACTGGAGTCTGAGGTTTTATTCAGTTAGGAAAGCACTGTCTACAAGACCCTCCAGGTTGGAAATAGATTTTTTCAGTTGCTCAGTTAATTTTAGAATATAGTGTTCTCCCCACTTCCTGAGGGATTCAGCTGTATAAATTATGGGGATAACTAACATTTTTTGAGTATTACACAGTGGAACATTGTGTAGCAGATACTTTTTCCTCAAGGATTTGCTGATTCAGAAGTCAATATACTTGTGATAGTTACATGATATAGTTTTTAGAGTCAAGTTAAAATTGGAAGATTCTTGATAGTTAAGGTGACAAACAAGCTGAAAAGGGTGGGTATCGTCGAGGTGAATAAGCAAATAAACATGTTAGCAAAGTTTTTGCCATCATAAATGTAGTGTTGAGCAGGTGCTGGCTGTGCCCTTATTAGAATGTACAACTATACCTAATACTGATATTTTTGTTCATGTATAGAATTGTTTTAATCATATTCAGACACACATTTGTTACTGTCCCTTGTCTTCCACTGACTATTGTTAATCCTTTTTCCAGCTCAAGTCTTTGTGGATGTATGTTTATATGTATAATCTGAGTTATCTTAAGATGGCCCAAATTTCTTCTCACACCATCTCCAAAACAGTACCTTTTGGGGCTGGAGACATGGCTCAGTGGTTAAGAGCACTGACTGTTCTTCAGGAGGACCTGAATTCGATTCCCAGCACCCACATGGCAACTAACAACTGTCTGTAATTCCAACATCTGACACCCTTACACAGTTATCCATGCAGGCAGAACACCAATTCATGTAAAATAAAAATAAATTAAAAAAACAAAAACAAAAACAACAACAAAAAAAAAACAGTACCTTTTAACAATAAATAGTAATGGAGAGTAAAGAAACCTAGAGGGACCGATTTCTTTTTCATATTTCTCAACTACATTCAAACACCATTTAAATAAGATAAATTCAGGTGCTTGGTAGCTAGTGATTTATTTCTTTTTATACTTTTTGTCTATTTGTATTTAGAATGTAAGGTTTGCATGTGTATGCATTTATTGAAAAGTAAAAATATTCTTTTTGCTATTACATTAGAATTTCTGATAAGGTTTGCTTTACTTAGTCTAATGTGCCTTTATAAGTTTTAAAGGTGATGTCTTGTTTTGCTTTGCTTTTTATTGTTTAAGATAGGGTCTCATTATGTAACTCCAGCTGTTCCAGAACATGTTATGTATACCATGCTGACCTCATTCAGATCCACCGCTTGTGTCTTAGGGCTTCAATTGCTGCAATGCAACAAAACACTGTGACTAAAATGCAAGTTAGGGAGGAAAAGGGTTATTTGGTTTATACTTGAGCATTGTTGATGTTCATTACTGAAGGAAGTCAGGACCCCAATTTAACAGAGTCCAATCCCAGAGCTGATGCACAGACCATGGAGGAGAGCTGCTTACTGATTGCTTTCCATGCCTTGCTCAGCTCATCTTTTAGAATCCAGGACCAGCTACCCAGTGATGGCACCATCCACTATGGGCTGGGCCCTTCCCCATTGATCACTGAGTGAGAAAATATCTTACAGCTGGATCTTGAGGCCTTTCCTCAGCTGACACATAAAGCCATCCAGCACATCTTGCTTTTGCATCCCAGATGATGAGGTTAAAGGCTTCTGCCACCATGATCAGTTACATACAGCAAATTTCTTTATTTCCTCTTGGAGTTTTTTATATTAGTAAAATTAAGTAAATGCAAAAACCCCATCTTGATCATTAAGTATAAATTAAGGAATGAATGTTAAATTAATTTTGAGGGGGGCTGGAGAGATGGCTCAGAGGTTAAGAGCACTGACTGTTCTTCCAGAGGTCCTGAGTTCAATTCCCAGCAAAACCACATGGTGGCTCACAACCATCTATGATGAGGTCTGGCGCCCTCTTCTGTAAAAAACTGTATGCATAATAAATAAATAAATCAAAAAAAAATTTTAAAAAAAATTAATTTTGAGGTTGTATACATGTAAGCATAGAATATCAGGTTATTATTAATCCTGTCAAACACTTCTGAATAATCCATTAAACACACCTGCTTATATCCCAGGATATACTCAGAAAATATGGAGATAACAGAACTCTGATCTGTACTGACAAAGAGGTGTCAATTTGAACACCTGATGAAATATCACCATGGAATAGATGACTTGCCTCTTAAAATTGTGGTGTCCACATCACACATTGTGCTCCTGGGAGCCTAATTTTGGCTTTTTTAAGAGTATTTTGCTTTAGTCACATGCTTACAGAGTGAGCAGGTTCTTTTCTTTGTCTTATAAAGGTCACACTCTGAAATGGGATTTCCATCTTATGACTTTTAAAACTATATCTTTATAGTATCATTTTTCTTCTTTCCTTGAATAATTATAACTGCTAGGTAAGGGTGGTGTTTTCCCATTCTCACATAACCACTGAGCTACAGAATCATAGGTCATTGGCAGAGCTGCGGTTTATAGCTTAGGTTCTCATGATTCTAAACTCAGTGGGTTTAGCCAAAATTGTTTAATAGTACTGGTTTCTTGACAAGTTACCTTTAAGTTCTCATCAAGCTCTAGGATTAAACATAAAGAAACATCCATGTTAAAACTTTAGAGAACATTGTGTGTGTTAATCTTGAATCATTGTATTGTTTTGTAGATTACATCAGGCCACTTACCATAAAATTAGTTTTAATCTTCTGCTAAGGATTAGATATGAGTCTTGTTTTCAAACTTACATATTATTGTAAGGTTATGTTTTGTATTTTAAATTATTCTCCATTTTTTATAGCTACCTATATTACAGAAACATGGAATAACTCATATAATTTGCATACGGCAAAATATTGAAGCAAACTTTATTAAACCAAACTTTCAACAATTGTTTAGGTAAGAATTATTTCTGTGATTTATAGAAAAATATTGTTTTATTGTTACTGATCTTTGAAGTATTTAGGATTCACCCCAGAGCCTCAAGCATGCTTGGCAAGCATCTTGCCTGTCCTGTAATGTCCTTGTTTCAAGTTTGTTACACAATATAACTTTCCTCTGTGCCAGCCTATTTTGTTATTATGGTATATGTTTTAGTAGATTTTATTTAAAATATTTACATGTTCATAATTCTAGAGGCTTAAAAGAATATATAGTAAAACGTGATTCTATACTCTTATCTCTAGATACTCAGTCCCCTTCTCCAAAGGCATCTATTTTTATTTCTTCATTGTGTGTTCATTCAAAAGCACACAAGCTAATTCCTATAGCTAAGGTTGTTTTAATAGCTTTTGAGTTCACTCCTCACCCCACTCCCACCCTGCTTACACATGGAGGTCAAGGAACAACTGAGTTGAAACTTGGTCTTTTGTTCACAGCATCATATGCCAGGTTAGTTGACCCACTGGCCTTGGGGAGTTCCGTACCTATGCTTCCCATCTCGCCATACTAGTACTGGTTTTACAAATGTGATTTTACAAATTACTCTTCAAGATTGGCGGTAGTGGGGTTGTTGGGGTTTTTTTTTTTTTTTTTTTCCCGTTTGTTTTGTTTTTTTGTCCTGTTCTCACTGAGATCTGCCTGACTCTGCCTCCCAAATGCTGGGATTAAAGGTGTGCACCATCACCACAAGTGTTTGTGTCTTTCTGTGGATATGTACACTGAGTACAGATTCTTCTGGAACTGGACTTAGAGGTAATGGTCACCTGTCAGATTTGGATGTAGGAGCCAAACTGGAAGTCATCTTCATGACTTAAGTTCTTTTAACCACTGAACCATTACTGTAACCTCCATACCCAGCTTTTTTTTTTTTTTTTTTTAATTTACACTTGAGGGTAGGCCCCTTGCCCAGGAATAGTTTGTTGGCCAACACAAAATAAACTGCATGTTTTAGATGTGCTTTTGTTTTGCTTTGGTATGTTTTGTCTTGTTGGGTTTTGTTTATTTGTTTTGATTCTCATTTTTTGTGTATATGGGTTGGGGGTGTTTTTGCAAAGAAAAAACTTTTATGTTATTGGTGTTTTGCCTCAAGTATATCTGTGTACCAGTTGTGTGCTTGATGCCCATGGAGGCTTGAAGAGGACATCAGATCCCAGAACTGAAATTACAGTTGTAACTTGCAATGTGGATGCTGAGAATCAAACCTCAGTCCCCTGGAAGAGCAGCCAGTTCACTTAACTACTGAGCTGTTTGTCTAGCCCCACACTTAGGTTTTTTTATGGGTCTGAGAATTTGAACTCAGGCCCTCACACTTGCATGGCTAGTGCACTATTCACAGAGCCACTTCCCCCAGAACCAACCCTTCCTTTACTTATTTATTCATTTATTTATTCATACTGAGGTGGGGTCTTATGTTGTGTAGGCTGATCTCTTTTCTCAGCTTCCTAAGGCCTGGGATTGTATGTATGCACACCATGCCCAACTTTAGTTAGTCTTATTGGACATTTTTATATTTGCAGATTTTTTTATATATTCATCTATCTGTATAACATACATAATGACTATCCTTGTGCATGTCATTTAACTTATATATAAATATACTGAGAGGGTAAAGTTGTAGAGTTGTATCTAAGAATACTAGCACATTACTTTTTTTTTAAGATTTATTTATTATGTATACAGTATACAGAAAAGGGCACCAGATCTCATTATAGATGGTTGTGAGCCTCCATGTGGTTGTTGGGAATTGAACTCAGGACCTCTGGAAGAACAGTCAGTGCTTCTAACCTCTGAGCCATCTCTCCAGCCCCTACATTTTTTTTTTTTTTTAAACGACTGGATTTTTCTATATAACAGCCCTGGCTGTCCTAGAACTTGCTGTGTAGACTAGACTAACCTTGAACTCAGAGATCTGCCTTTCTCTGCCTCAGAGGCAAGGAATACTTTAGAACTCTAAATAGCCATCTTCTGCTCTTCAGATAGAAATGAGAAGTAAGATGAGGAATATATGTACTTTTTATACTTATTTCTAGATACTTTCTGAAGCTCTCTTACTGCTTATGGGTTTGTTTTAACTAGATAAGCATCTTATACTAAAATTTCAGATGCTGTGTTGCAAGACTTTAAATCTTCTCAAACAACATAAATCTCTGACACCATCCTTAGAGATGTGATACCTTAAATTATTTTGTACTTTTTGTGATTATAGAAAATTATCAGGGACTGGCAAGATGGCTGTGTGGTTAAGGAACACTAGGGAGGCAAAGTTCCAGGACAGCCAGAGCTACATAGAGAGGGGAAAAGGGGAAAGAAAATGAAAGGGGGAAAAAATTAAATATTTTTTTTAAGATGTAAAGTTTGGGAGGCAGTAGTGGAGTTTCTTTGGGAGGAGTATGGGAGGGCAGGAAAAGAATATACTCTAAATATATGTATGTATGTATGAAATTACCAAAGAATAATAAGAATATTAAAAATAATTAAAACTCCTTACAAAGTAGAATACAGCTTAAAAAGTCAAACTAGGGACTAGAGAGATGGCTCAATGGTTAAGAGCACTGACTGCTCTTCTAGAGGATCCAGGTTCAATTCTTAGTACCCACATGGCAGCTCACAACTATATGTAACTCCAGTTCCAGCGGATCTAACATGCATGGCAAAACACCAGTGCACATAAAAATTTTCTTTTAAGTGAAACTTAATGCATAGACATCAAATACATGAGTTGCTTATATGGAAGTTCAATAGAAATGTAATTGAGGATTATAATTTATCTTTTTTATCATAAAAAGATAGGATGTTATTTTGGTTTGAAAACATCAAGTTTTTGTGTGGAGATTTATCTGAGACTATACTTACTATAAACATTTTGTTTTCAGATATTTAGTTTTGGATATTGCAGATAATCCAGTTGAAAACATAATACGTTTTTTCCCTATGGTAGGTATAAGCATTTTAATATCACTTAAAATTTATTACTTAGACCTATTAATTTAGATTCTAAAACTACTTTTACTTTGTTATTGCTGGGGAAAATGTAGGTTCACTTTAAAAAGAAAGTAAGTGAATTACTTAAACTTTAAAAGTATCACTGAGGGTTTTTTATTTTGATATTTCTTATGTGTGTTGCCTGAATAGATATATGTGTACCACATGTGTGGAAAAGCCCTCAGAAGTCAGAAGAGAGCATTAGATCCCCTAGAACTGAGACTATGGATGTCTATGAGCCAATATGGGTGCTGGGAATCAACCATGGGTCTTCTGCACTGGCAGTGGGTGGCAAGTGCTCTTAACAGCTTAGCCATATCTCCAGCCCACTTACCACTTACTGTGTGTGTTTGCTCATTCATGAACACAAATTGCTTGTGCCATGCTATGCATATGAAGATGAAAGAACAGCTTTTGGGAATCTGAGCTCCACCATGTATCCTTGGATGGGACTCTGGTCATCAGGCTTGGTGGTAGGTACTTTACCTGCTGAGCCATCTTACCAGCCCAAGAGTTTTAATTTAAAGGTTAAGTGTTGCTTTATGTGTAACTCAGGCTGACCTTAAACTTGAATCTTTTCAACTCAGTCTCTTTTTGTTTTACTATATTATGTGTTTATCTTACTCTAAATATTTCACTGTAACACATTGTCTCTTGCCCTTAGACTAAAGAGTTTATTGATGGAAGCTTACAGAATGGAGGTAAATGACATTTTTTTCTATTACTAAAGATTTATTTATTTTGTGTGCATATTTTGCCTACATGTATGTATTGCATTATATGGGTGTCTGGTGCCTGCAGAGGCCAGAAGAAGTCACTTGATCCCCTGGTACTGGAGTACAGACAGTTTTAAGCTGCCATTTGGGTGCTGAGAATCAAACCTGGTTATCTGCAAGAGCCAGGGTGCTCTTAACTATGGAGCCATTTCTTCAGGCTATAGTGTTTATTTTTACATTATTTTGTTGCAGTTATATTTTAGCTGATTTTTTGAAATGTAGGATAGGGAAATTGTTTTTTTATATGGCAGACAAATTTCAGTATTTTCAGCTACTTGATCCTGTTATGCTTTTTAAAGATTTTCCACTGAGCTACTTTTAATTTCTCTTAAATCTGTTGTATTTTCTACATAATTAAAATAAAGACTTGAAAATTAATAGCTAGTTGGCATGTACATGAAATAAAATATTTAAGGAAGACTCATGGCAGCCTGATAATGTGATTTTAGTATATTTTATGTCCAACTTTTTTTGTTTTTTCAGATAATGTAACTATTTTTTAAACTTTTTCAGGGAAAGTTCTTGTACATGGGAATGCAGGCATCTCCAGAAGGTATGAGGGAAGATAAGATAATCTTTGTCTCTTGTGTTATGAGTTGTATTTTCTAATTGTTTCTCTGTCTCCAGTGCTGCCTTCGTCATTGCATACATCATGGAGACATTCGGGATGAAGTACAGGTAAGTGAGCACTCTCAAATCTAGCAGCACTTTGTCACTGTCACTTAAATGGATTTCATAGAAACACCTGGGAACTTAAGGTTAAATACTTAATTTAAAAAATATATATAGTCATAATTAATTAGGTAAAACTCGGTAACTGCTTGTCAGGAGGGACTTAGTCTCTAATCAGATTTTGCTGTTTACCTATTTTCAGTTGATATATACTTAGTGTGGTAGGGTATGTCTGTAATCAAAATACTCAGCAGACTAAAGTCATTAGAAATGGTCTGTAGTACCTGTTTATAAGCCAGGATGGTTTTTCATATCATCTTTTACAATCATAGTACATAGATTTTTAAAGAGGCTAAGACTTGACTTCATAACAGAAATCAAGTTAGTATAGAGTATTACCTTTTTTAGTCTTATGAAAACTGGAAATCCTTAATTCAAGAAAATAACAGTTAGCTGAGAGAAGAAATATTTATTAAAAGGGTTCAGTTGAGGGGGGACTTACTTATACAGGGCAAGACAAAACTTAATCTCAGAGTCAGAGTTTCTAGAAGACTGTAGACTGATCCACAACACTCATGCAGCCATCTGATCTGGTCTTTCTCACCGTCACAAAGGAAAGATTCTGCATACTGTACCCCTATCTTAAACTGGTCTTCTGGCATACCCCAATACTAGTTCCCTGAGGTCATAGGTGTTTCCTGCAGACACCACACACATATGTATGATGCAAACAAGGCTCTCATACATTTTTTTTTATTATTAAGTAGTTACCTTTGATAGGTTTAAGGAGAGTGGAAAACATTGCTTTTAGTTATATTCCCATTGATAATAACACCAGGCTCCGATATATAGTTCCAACTCAGGGTCATACAATTAAATGGGTCTGTTGTGTGACAAGACTTTTCCTATGAAGCTGCAATACACACATCTACTCACCTCAGATAAGGAGCCCATGGTAGACCAAAGCCCAACTTGGTGAACCAGTAAATTTTATTGGGGTTGCTGACAGAAATATGAGTGAGGGATTACTTAGAGAAGCAAAAATGAATCAAAGACAGTTGTATTGCCAAAGCCTACCCCAGCCTAAGTGACAGTTAACAAAAGCCTAGGAACCTGAACCACTGTACTGGTTGGTGAATGTATTTTCCATGTGAGTTAGTCCTTGCATGTAAACCTCTTTTAGGCAGTTCAGTGGTTATTTGTTTCTTCAAGGCAGCTTGGCTTTTATGAGAGTCTTTATAGTTCAGCTTGTCTAAGAGTAGGTCTCAGCAGTTTTTACTCTTCGGAGCTAGGGGCTAGTGAATCTGGTCAGGTTCAGGAACTTCCTGAAGCTATTGAGTTGTTTGCTTTAGCTGCCTTGCAAGGAATGTTTCAACCTTGGAGGAAACTGTAACACAACAGAGTCACAACATCAAGTGATTAATCCCTGAAATGGACTGGCAGACTGAAGAGACAGAGTCCAGAGCCCCAGAGGGGAATGGGCGTAGGTATAATTTTCGAGAGTTGGAGAGATGGCTCAGAGGTTAAGAGCACTGCCTAAGAGGTCCTGAGTTCAATTCCCAGAAACCACATGGTGTCTCACAATCATCTATGAGGTCTGGTGCTTTCTTCTGTCATGCAGGCACACAAGCAATGAGAACACTGTACTTAATATTTTAAAATTTTTTGATAGATTTTTTTTAATACAAGTATTTTTAAAAAATCTTTAATATGCACCAATATTTGATATTCTCTTTATTTAAAATCTTGTTAGTAATATTTATAATACCTTAATTCCATTGTGCTTATTACTAGATATCACATGGTAAGCCTTACAACACAAGGGAGTTCATTACTCATTTGTTTGAGCATGTAACAGGTATGCTCCATGCACAGAGTGCTTTGCACTTCTTTCCCCTTTACAGTAGTCCTCCAAAATCAGCATTGGCTTGTTTTACCAGTGAGGAAAAGTTAAGCAAGTTCCCTGTGAGAGACGATGAGCCTAGAAACTGTGAATTTAGTTGACATAGCTTCTGTCCACTACAGCGTAAGTCTCTCTGCAGCAATAAACTGTATGACTGATTCCTACTTCAGCAAAAATTTAAGGTGACTTTTAATGTGATTTTTTTTTTTTTTTCTATTGTTTTGGTGAT
Source organism: Sigmodon hispidus (assembly GCA_004025045.1). Lineage (NCBI taxonomy): Eukaryota > Metazoa > Chordata > Mammalia > Rodentia > Cricetidae > Sigmodon > Sigmodon hispidus. Next base: position 34,804 of record PVIH01000173.1, on the reverse strand, counting down.
TGAACTCAGGGCCTTGCATGGCTAAGATCCTACGGAGCTTGATCCTTAGCCTTAGAGGAAATGTCAGATTCTTAATGAGAAAAAAATATATTATTTCATGAAATAGTTTCATTAATTTTATTGCTCTGTTTCAGAGATGCATTTGCTTATGTCCAAGAAAGAAGATTTTGTATTAATCCTAATGCTGGATTTGTCCACCAGCTCCAGGTAATGAACTCCTATGTCCACTCTCTATAAGGATTAAAATGGCTTGTCTATGCATCTTAGGTGTAGAATTTGCTTATAAATACTTGATATTACTATAATCTGACTAAATTGATGGTTTTTCCAGTTTGCATCTTTATTTAGATGGTTTTTGTTGTTGTTTTGGATTTGAGTTTTTTGAGATAGGTTCCCTTGTGGTTGACTTGGAACTCTCTATGTCGACAAAGCTGGCTTCAAATTTACAGAAATATGCTTTCCTCTGCCTTCTGAGTACTGGGATTAAAAGCATGTACCACTTTTCCTAGCCCATAAAAATTTGTATTCTGTTCTGTTTTCTTTCTTAACCTGGCCCTGGCTCATGTCTGTAATCCCAGCACTCAAGACACAGTAGGATTGTCATGAACTCCAGGCAAGCCTGAGCTGAAATTAAACATACATTGTTAAATACAAGGCAGAGGTGGTGGCACACACCTTTAATCCCAGCTCTGGGAGGGCAGAGGCAGGCAGATCTCTATTCTATGAGTTTGAGCCCAGCCTGGTCTACAGAGTGATTTTCATAACAGCCTAGGCTACACAGAGAAGGAATGAGGAGATGGCTTGGTAAGTTGAGGTGCTTATAGCAAAGAACCAAATTGTCCTCTGACCTTCACACACACACGGAAAATGTGTTCCTTCCCCTAATCAGTCGATTTAAATAAGTAAGTAAAGCAAAGTAAAATTATATACAAAGTAAAATACGTGATTATCTCCTGCCCCACTTTTACAGTCCAGAAAACTTCAAGATTAAAGGTAGTCACTACTTGCTAAGTATATCAGCTTTTTTGTTCTGTTTTAGGATGTGTGTGTGTCTGTCTGTCTGTCTTTCTGTCTGTTCGTGTTCCAACTGCTTCTGCCTCTCAAGAGCTGGAACTAAAGGTGTGTGCCACTATCACTAGTGGGTCTCCTGGTCTTGCCAGATAAATACACTATAAGATTCTTTGCTTTTTTTTTTAAACATACATTGCAAGTTTTTTAGCCTTTTTTAAATCTTTGCTTTGTATGAAACATTCATTTTACAGCATATTTTTATACTTGAAAAAGTAGGCTATGATATGATAAAATCAAAATTTAGCAACGTGTCAGAAACAGATATAAAGTATGTCCTTTTAATAATATATGTTGAAGAAACCAAGTATGGTGTCATGCTGTGATCCCATTTAGAAAGCAGAGACAGGAGGATCATTGCAGTTTCTAAGTTAGCCTGTTCTACATAGTAAGTCCTGGCCACCCAGGGCTGCATAGCAATTGTGTGTGTGTATATAAAATAAAAAATAATTATATATAGAAATTAAATATATTTGAATAGGTATGCTTAAAAGATAACATCTTCAGCATATTTTTATAATACACAGTCATTGATCACAGAATGTTTCCATGCATAATGGGCCAAATATACAATGGTGATCTCTTAAGACTACAGTACAGCTGAAGGTATCTTATTACATAATGACCTTGGAGTCATCATACAATTTCAGTGCAATGTGTTACTCTTTATGTGTGGGTGTTTTGTCTACATGGTGTCTATGTAGCCCGTCTGTGCCTGGTGCCTTTGGATGCCTTGGGGCTGGGTTACAGATGGCTGTGAGCCATCGTTTGGTGCTATGAACTGAACCTCTGGTCCTCTGAGAAAGCAGACAGTACTCCTACTAAACACCAAGCCATCTCTCCAACCCCTATAACTTTTTACTCTTGGATTTGTACTGATGATGGTAGAAGCTTTCCTGATACTCTAAGAGGAATGCTTTCTTATGAGGAAATCATTCTGGCCAAGATCTTCAGTGCAGACTATAGAAAAAATTGAGGGAAACTTCCAAAAACAAATAGACCAGTTTAAAGGATATATTAAGAGAAGTCAAGAGAAATCTGGGGGCTGGAGAGATGGCTCAGAGGTTAAGAGCACTGGCTGCTCTTCCAGAGGTCCTGAGTTCAATATGTAACAACTACATGGTGGCTCACAACCATCTGTAATGAGATTGGGCATCCTTTTCTGGCCTGCAGGCATGCATACAAACAGAATACTGTATACATGGTAAATAAATAAATCTTTAAAGAGAGAGAGAGAATACTGAAAGCTAGTGAGATGGTTTGGTAAGTAAAGGCACTTGCTACCTGACAGCACAAGTCTAAGGGCATGATTCTGACCCCTGGAATCCTTGCATAGGTAAACAAGAACCAGCTCCACACATTTGTACTCTCCATGTGTGTGCTGTAGCAAGCATAAAACAAACCAATTTTTAAAAAAAGATTGGTTTAAACATAAGTTGTAGTGGAGGGAAAAAGAGATCAGATACTGGGTTATTTGAAAGCATTGCTAGCTTGGCAGGACTTGATACTTAATGGATATAGGTTCTGAGTGGGTGGAGATAAATAAAGATGAGTCTATGTTTGATTGAACAATTCCAAGATGAGTCTTCACTGTTACAGAGGAAACAAGGGGTGGTCTGCAGAATAAAATCAAGAGGCTTTTTTTTTTCTTTTTTTAATTTCGTTTTCTGTTGCAGAGCATTAAACTGGAAGAGAATTTTGTTTCTATTGATTCTTAGAACCATTTAATAAGATTACAGATCTAAGTTTTAGGTTCCCCTACCCTCTATACTATTTTAACATAGTGCCCCAGTAGCAGAATACAATTCTGTCTGACAGTGAGCTACAGGCACTACTTAATTTCTAATTATCAGTAACTGACAGTTACCAGATAGTAATTGTGAACCTTTATTCCTTTCTCGAGAATATGGTACCAGCACATTGGCTGTATACTAAATACAAATTCCACATTAACCATTGTTTTGGATATTTATGAATATAAATTTACAACTGAACTAATTAAAAATCTTTTTTTTTTTTTTTTAGGAATATGAAGCCATCTACTTAGCAAAATTAACAATACAGATGATGTCACCACTTCAGATAGAAAGGTCCTTATCTGTTCATTCTGGTACCGCAGGTAAGGGTGTTTTCTTTTTCAGAAAATTGAAGAGAAAGGTAACGGTGGGAGAAGTAGGAAAGAAGCATCTGTTACACATTATATATACTTCTGAGAATATAAGCTGTTTAGAAACTTTGAGTAAACTAGTTTAGTTCCAAAAGGATTGGCTCTCTAGCAAATAAATAGTAAATGTACTTTTGATATGCATAAACTATAATGCATAGCCAATTACAATAGCCATTTTCAGATTACATATTTACTTGGTTTAATTTTTCAGTCTGTTAAGTTGTATAACTACTGTACAAATTCAAACAGTCTGGATAACTTGACTGGCATTAAAAATGAGGTTGCTGTGTGTGGTGGCATATGCCTGTAATCCTGCACTGGGTGATGGATGTAGGAAGATATACAAGACCTTGTCTCAGAACAAAATTAAAAAGCAATTAACACTTAACTGTGTTTCAAGTTTAACAGTGTAAGTAATGCAAGCTACCTCAGTTTCTAGTATTTTGAGTTGTTTTTAAGCTTTATTTTTATTTTATGTGTATGAGTGTTTTGCCTGCATGTATATACCTATATACACCATGTACATGCCTGTTTTCTGAAGAAGGAGGTAACAGAGCCCTGAAAGTGAAGTTACAGATGGGGGTACACCATCAAGTAACTACTAGGAACCAAACCTAGTATTTGGTTTGCTCTGCAAGAGCAGCCAGTGTTGTTAACTGCTGAGCCATCTCTCCCTCACTATGTAGCACTGGCCATCCCTCATCTGCCTATACAGACCAATCTGACCTGGAACTTAGAGGTGAAATGGCTCAGTGGGTTAAAAGTGTTGTCTCCTGGACCCACACTATATAGGAGAGAACTACCTCTGCCAAATGTGGATTGAAGGTGTGTGCCACCATACCCAGCTACTACTTTGATCTCTACTTTTAGAGTCACTCAGATCCACTTATTTTAAGGTTAACAGTCTAAGCAAACTCAAGTTTTCATCTTCTTTTCACACTTCTTGTAACATTAGAACAGGTTGTGTCTGCTGCTGAGCTGACATTTAAGCATAGGTTCAAAGCGCACCATTTAGGCCAGATATTCCTTTTTTGGGCTCAGCTTCTCAGTTATCCGTGACTCTTTAATCTTGACCCTCTCTCTAATTACTGTTTAAACTGTAATGTTTGCCAGAATCTTTGAAGCACACTTCCTTCTAAATAGTACTTTAAGCAAAGGCTTAGGTCAACATGAACCTCTTAGCCAGATTATCCTGGTATATTCTAAACATTGTGGTCAAATTAATTTTCTTATTTGTAATGATGTTTTTGTTTTGCTGACTCTTCTTACAGAAGTGTAGACTGGGAGATCCAAAGTGAGCATGCCAGCTTAAGAAAACCCTAAGGGTTCTTATGCAGAGCCACAGATGTTTCATTGCTCCTCTTTGTTGCTACCCTCCAAAAAAACCTAAATGTGGTGGTTTTTTTTTTTAACTACAATAAAATAAGATTCATCTTCCCTCTTCTTAGACATAGTTTAGATGCCAGCCATCTCCTCAAATGAGGCGGGGTTAGTGCATTCTTCTCCAACCTCTAGACATGGAGCCTGGAAAAGCACATCATTGTACCTGAAACTCTTACCTGTATTCAGCCTTAGGACTTTCTTTCCACTTTTATTCTGTTGATACTATATTTACATGTTTATTAATCTTCTAGTGAAGCAATAACTATATTAGAATTTGCAATCTGAATTACATTTTGACTTAGCACAAGTCTAAACCTACAGCCATGCTGTCGTTAGTCACAGAGCACAGCCAATTGCCATTTTACTGTTCCTTCAGGTTCTCCATAAGACCCCTCTATGAGTGTAACTACAGGCATGTAGAGATAATTCTGATTCTTTGTGGATGTTTTTGTACAGTGGACTCTGGTGTAGATAATACTTAATCTACTATATACTTTCCTTGCTCCTAACCCATAGGTCTTGATAATAAAGGCATGGCTTTAGCAGAAAAATATTTTTAACTACCGTTAATAAAAGCAACTTGTGTGAACAGAAATCTTATATCTAAAAATCATAAACACAAACTCACTTACTAGATGTGATGTCCTATAACATGTTTGTGTCATAAAAAGCATAAAGTTGGTGGTAACCAGATTTAATGTACCACTGATGGTAAAAAGTTTTACTGGTGTTTAATATGTGTAGTACCTAAGATATTAAATTGCCAAAAAAAACTTCATGATGCAACATAAAGAATTAAAAGTTTGCTGTAAACTTGGGCTGGAGAGATGGCTCAGAGGTTAACAGCACTGACTGTTCTTCCAGAGGTCCTGAGTTCAATTCCCAGCAACCACATGGTGCCTCACAACCATCTATAATGATATTTGGTACCCTCTGCTGTAAACTTAAGCATCAAAATTTTGTAATGCTTATATAGTATCACTTAGGTAAAGAACAGATTTTTGATGACCGTAGTATCTTAACGTAAGTTTAAGTTTTAATTTTATGTCATTCAATGTTTAGGTAGTTTGAAAAGAACTCACGAAGAAGAGGATGATTTTGGAAACATGCAAGTGGCAACTGCACAGAATGGCTGACCTCTGACGACTATTATATGGACGTGAACTTCTATTTTGAAAGGAGAGAATCCTAGTAATAATTGTAAAGTGGTAAAAACACAAATAGTTTCTTTTCAATTATATGTTGCTTCCAGACATGTTTCTCTGCAACTTGTTGAGCAACACTTTAAGATGTTGGACTTCTACAGTAGATGGCGCTGATGGGTGATGGGTTTTCTTCGAAAACAAAAATCAAAACCCACTTTATGGTTTTATTGTAAACCAAGAATTTTGGACTTGCAAAGAGGTATTACTGCAATAATGCACTTTTCATACTTGAAGTTTATTTGTATGATATAAAGTTATTACTTTAAGCAAAATGCAAGTTAGGGGAATTTGTTTATAAATTTTGAATAATTTATAACAAACAAATTTCCTAATGTTTCCTAAAAACTCATTTTGTGTTATATATATTACATTTAAGTAATTTTACAATTCAATTTTCTGATGGAGCCTCTTACAGAAACATTAACAAAATGTAGAACTCTCACATTTTTTAAAATATAATTCAGTAACTTAATTACCATTTTTTAAACTGTAGTCCCTTATTTTTAAATCATGACTTTACCTAACTATTCTATTTTACTCCAGTAAATATTTCCTTTCCAAATGCCTTCCTTATTCTAGACAAGAAAAAAGTAGTAATGATAAAAGAAAGAGGTCTTATTTCCAGAATAAGGATAGTGTTATATTTCCACTTGTCTTTTTTCTTTTTGCTGTTTAAGCCAAATGTTGACTTGGTCTTGCCTGGCCCTTTTTTACCTTTGTCCAAAATTGTTCAAAGTGTACCCTTTAGAAACCAAACCAATGTAGCACTGTTTCTTTTATATGAAACCCCCAAAAGAAAAAGTGCCTTTGCATCAGCAAACAATTAAATCCTCATGACTTCTAAATTATTATATAGAGCAGTGAAAAGCTATTAATATTTTCTGTAATTTTTTGTTATTAAACCATAAATTAGACTGTTATCTATGAAGCTTAAAAAAGTAATTATTTGGAGTAATATGAGATACTTCATTCACATTGTCTTGCTTCTTTGAGGTTGTTTAGCTTACAGTTTTGCTTTGAAGATTCATTGGATAAAGCAATTTGTGGGTGGCTTCAGGGTATTGTAAGTTACTGTTTTAACTTGTTCTTAAATTAGTTCAAATTTACCCCATAATTTGCATTAGCAAAGTCACTTCATGGCTCTTAGTTTCCATGTTTTTATCTATATGTATACAAGTCTTTCTACAAAAAACTTTTTGCTATTTTAAATGTGATGTGCAGAAGAGAGAAGTGTTTTTAACTTTTTGTATGTGACTTTTGGGTAGCACAAACATAACTCCTTTATAGTTCACATTTCTCAGCCCTCTCTCAAGGTGCTTTACTGTTGGGAATGTTATTTGTACATTTCCAGATACCATAAGGCACTGTGTGAGGTAGGCCATTATACTTGGTTATTTGTTTTGCTCTCTACCTTATGACGTAACAGTACAAGGCTTTGTCTTACACAGTGGGAGCCCAAATATAAACCAGAATTACTGTTATTAATTCCTCTTTGGGATTTTTCATCCCATCTCCTCCTACCTTTATACCCTAAAACCAGCATTGTGACCCACTATTGTGTCACTGGTGTGGTGGGCTGGTAGAGTCAAGACTAAATTTGGTGTTTAAAAAATTCCTGTAAACACATCATCACTGGACAGGTCAACAAAGCACTCTCCTGCAGTCAACTTACAATCTATGACTCATTGAACAGAAATTGTGCTTGAAAAGTAATCTCCATTTTAAAAAACAAATGATTTTTCAAGATGAGACATTTGAAATATTTTTTTTCTTAGTTTCATAAAAATACATATTCCTCCTTAGATGCAGACTAGGTTATTGATGGTCATTTGTATCTGATAATTTTTCATTTTTATAACCAGTCATTTTTATGTTCTCACATAAAGTGCCTATCCAGCACGATATACTGGAGACAGTCTCAGACACTAGGGACTGCCATCATGTTGAGCACAGCTGATGTGAACAGATGAGGTCCGTTCTTTCATAAGCCAGCAGCTTCTTGTTTTCTTCCACTTAGTTTTACTAAGTAGCTGTTTTAGGTTCCATTTCCAGTGATGCTTTGTAACAGTCAACTATGATATACATAAGCAATCATGTTTTACTCTCTATAGAAATTGAATGTCCACTCAGTTTCAACATTAAATACATAATCTGGGTTCAGAATTAAAAGTAAATTTTTTATTGAAACATAAGGAACTTCATTACTCTCCATTTTGAAAGTTTTGAGATACATACTGAAAATTTTGGAGGGGAGCTCTTCTTAATTTAAATGATTCATGTTAATTTCTTGTCCATTAGATGTTGACTTGTACCAACTCTGTGGTAGGAATGTTCAAGTGTGATCAACCACTTGTAGAGCGTAATATTCATTTGCAGGGGTATGGGGTTGTACTTAATCTGAGTCTCTAGAAGTAATGTCAGAAATGCTAAGCATGCCTTTTGTAAGAAAACATAAGGTTCCTAATTGTTTAATTACTATGGTAATTCAAATGAATTAGAAGTATTTAAGTGCAATCTTGAATTATGAAGTTGAGAAGTATATATTAGGATCTCAACTTGATGTAAAGTAAATGAGCAGTTACCTGACGGATTTTTTTTTTTTAAATAACTGGATTAATCCATAATTCTAAAGCATAGCTTCAGTTCAGTATTTACGTTTTTTGTCCATTCAACAACACTCCATAAGGAAATGATAGGAAATAGCTGATACTTACTCAAGGATTTTATTTATTTTTTTAATTAGGAAAATAAGTTCCTAGAGTCTTGAGTGCTGGATATTTTTTGTCTTTCCCATTCATGGCAGCTGGAAAAAAAAAAATCACTCAAAATATTCAGGTTTACATGCTAAGCTCTCTCACAGGGAGCTGCCATACCTCACAGTTCAAAGTGTTTTCTCAATCAGTAACATGATACTGACATGTAATTGCAATTTACTATGCAGCAAAAAAAAAAAAAAAAAAAAAAAAAGATTCAAGAAAAATAACATACGGTGTCTATTTACCTCTGTATAGGCAATTGCTTATGTTACTCTGCTTTTAACATTTGTACTCTGATAAAATGCTCTGTATGTATAGGAATGTCACAGATGCAAGATGCTGCTAGCCTGGGCACAAAGTATTAAAATTATTTTGTGAAGACTGGTGGTTGTATTAAAACTCTTGTGCCATTTTACCTCCACAAATGATTGAAAAGCTCATTCATATGCCTTATGCTCAAAATTTGCTTTCTGGGTTAAAATTAACCCAGCTTTACTCCCTTGGGGTGAGTGAACATTTAATACTGAAACTGCTTTCAGTTGGTGATATAACACAACCCTCCATAAATCCTCCATAATGGGGGATTTAAGAGAAGACCTCAAAACTCCAGGGATTATTACATAGTAGGTGGTTTTACCTGAGTTTAATGGTTAAAAAGTAGAAAATTTTCTACTTTGGGGGAGGCTTATTTTTATTTAGCCTGAGTAAAACCTAATGGAGCCCCATTGAAGTTGGAGGGTTCTGAAAACAACTGTCACTTCCTGTAGTGACAGGCCACTTAGTTCACTGAACTAAGATAAGGTCTGTCCCTCTGCCATAAAAGTATTTCTATTTTGGAAAGTCAACCTAATAACTAGAGGGAAATCCAAATCTAAAATACATAAAACTAGGCTTTTAAGGGCCATGTCTTAACCATTAAAGACTGAAGCCTATTGTGGTGAATGCCAGCTACAGTACCAGCTCTTAGAACATGCATGGAGAGTTTAAGGTTATGTCATCTCTTTGATGAGTTCCTACTAGCCTACAGGTTCTCCTGTCTCAACAAACAAGAAAAACACAAAAGACAATTCAATTCTAACATGAGACTATTCATATAAACAAGTTTAATGTAGTAACATGGAATGCAAAAGATTGGAACCATTGTTAATAAAGATCTAATTCTTATACTTTTAAACATCATTAAAATAAATAAAACAGGACAGTGATCAGAATAATAGTACTATTATAATCTCATGAAATAGAAAAGCTACTGTTGTTTTAAGGATGTAACAAAAGCAGTACCACATTTTTGTGACTCAGATGCTCATGATAAGGAAAGATGCCCAGGGTAAAAGTACCTCTGAGAGCTATTCACCTGGGTCTCTAGACCTGCTCTTGGATAATTCTAACATCATTTGACAGTGAGACAGGTGATGCAGTGTCTGCACAGAACAATGCAAACACTTAGTAATAATTATTTAAACTGTTGTGCCTTGTCACAGTTTTCATTTCTTTGTCCAAGTTGTGTGCAATATTAGGATCAGCAGTGTTTAGATGTGCAAATATGTATCTGATTATAACAGCAGATGTGTCAGGCTCCCTGTAATGGGAGAGATGTTGCACCCTTAAGTCTATTTCTATGTATGAGACAAAAATAATTCTGTGATAAGAATCAGCCTTATTCAATATATATATATATACATATTTTTAAATGAGCAGCACAGAGCAGACGTAACTCTTGACTACCAGGAAAAAAGAGAAACTTTAGAAAAATACAATGCAAGAAAAGATTCAAGTTGAAAATATATTCCTTTGGTTAAAATCATCCCCTTTATGGTAATTTGTACTCTTAACTCAGAGCAAGTCCCAGAAGCCACAAGCATGCTTTGTGTCACTACACTTGCACACTACAGTGGTTTTTCAGTCTAGTAGGTATGGAGCTCACTGGGTTGCAGCAACAAAAATGAACAGTAAAGCCTTGGAGCATCATCTTGACGGTGGTCTTTACTTTTTGTGTCTCTGACACATGTAATTCTCTTCAGACACTGTATAGCCACACTTTTTGTAGAAGCCGACGTTTTGTGGTAGACATTCAAGGGTGATTTTGTAACAATTCAGCTTCTTGCTTAGCAAAGTTAGAGTTGATAATAACCTGGAATTTTGAAAAGTATTCGAGACATCATTAACCAAAATGGGCCTTTGATACAGATTAGTGTTATATACAAATAAAACTAGTATTTATTCAGTATTCAAGTTATTAAGTTGATAAGCATTTAAATTACTGAAGCATTTTTATTTTATTTTACACACAGTTCCCAGCCTGTACTCTTCATCATGGGAGGAGGGCACAAGTGCAGCCTGAGTGGGTCAGAGTAGTTCTTTCTTTTAGATGAGCTCTGGGGGGTCACTCAGGCTTCCACTGAGGTGCAGTCACCCTCTCAGCCATCTCACAAGCCTCTAAACCTTTTTTAGAAAATAATAGTGAAAATTTATGTATGATGGGCTGGAGAGATGATTTTCCAGAGGACTGGGGTTCAGTTCCCAGTACCTATATAACTACTAACTGTATCTCCACTTCCAGGTGATCTTCAAAATATTTATTTATTTATTATGTATACAGTGTACAGAAGAGGGTACCAGATGTCATCATAGATGGTTATGAGCCACCATGTGGGTGCTGGGAATTGAACTCAGGACCTCTGAAAGAACAGTCAGTGCTCTTAACCTCTGAGCCAGACCCCTTCCAGGTGATCTTTTACCCACTCTAGCTTCCTAGCCTCCACAGCAGGACACAGACATACATGCAAGCAAAACACCTATCTACATAAACATTTGTTTTTAAATTCACACACAGGGCTAGAGAGTTGGCTTGGCAGTAAGAACACTGGCTGCTCTTGAATCTGACACTTGATTCCCAGCACCTCCATCTGTAACTCCTGTCTCAGGGTATCTAATGCCTTCTGGCTTCTGAGATGTGACGCATGGATATATATGCAGGTGAAATACTCAAGTTAAAAAAAAAAAAAAGGAATCCACATGTGAACATAAGTATAATGAGTGGCACACACTTGTAATCCTATTATTTGAGAGGCTGAAGCAAGAGGATTGCTTTGAGTTCAAGCAAGGTCAACTGAACTGAACAGACTGAGACAAGCATAGGCTCAGAGTGAGACTCTGAGACCTGCATATATATCCATGCATCACACTCAGAGTGAGACTTAGTTTTAAAAATACCAAGGGCTGAGAAAGTAGTAGTGATAGAGTGCTTGCCAAGCATGTATGTGAAACTAGGTTCAGTTTTCAATACTGGGGCTGGGAACCTGAACACAGCCCCCCCTCAAAAAAAATAAGAAAAAAATACTAAAGATTATCAATTTGTGAAAACCATGGCCCACATAAGGCCTCTAGCTTGCTGTGGTGACAAACCTATAACAGCACCTCAGAGGTGAAAGCAAGAGCAACGTAAGACCTTATGTCAAAAGACAAACCCCCAAAATGTTCCAGGGGCTGGGGATGTAGCTCAGTGATTAGGTTTTGCCTAGCATGCAGAACACCCTGAATTCCTATTTTAAGACTGTAAGCTTGCAGGTAGGGTACCTTTGTTCTAAGTCCACTCCAACTAAACACTTGGCATGTTCACATAAAATGAAGTAATAGCTATGTTCTTGAATCAGTCTCATTATATAGCCTTGGTTGGCCTGGAACTGGCCATGTAGACCAGGTTAACTGACAGAGATATGCCTGCAGATGCCTCCTGTGAGCTGGGATTAAAGGCATGCCACTATGCCACACTTTAATCATTTCAAGAGCTGCTTTTTAATGAAAATGTGGATCAGATAAATGCAAGATTAGAAACCATCTTAAAAAGCCCAATAAATCAAAACCCTGCATAAATTTGTGACTTAAGGTGGGCCATGATGGTATATGCCTTTAATACAAGAAACAGAAGTAGGTGGATCACTGAGTTCAGGCTAGCCTGGTCTACAGTGTTAGTTCGAGGACAACCCGGGCTACACAAAGAAAAACAAAATAGTGTAGATGAGGGTAACTCAGTGGTAGAACATAGTTTGATTACTTGTTACTCTTTGTAATGGAATTTTTTTAAAACTTTTATTTATTTATTTGCTTTGGTGCTTGCCTGGAACTGGGAACTGGAACTATAGAGCTGCCATGTGGGTACTGGGAATTGAACCCGGGTCCTCTGGAAGAGCAGTCAGTGCTCTTAACCCATGAGCCATCTCTCCAGTCCCAGAATATTTAATTCATTTTTTAAATTCTCAAACTCTGGGGTAAAACTAGCATCATTTAATTTTTCATTACATTCAGTCTGAGTGAGAATGAGTTCAGAAAACAAACGTCAGAAATGCCTTAATCAAGAAAACCATGAAGTAAGTTTGTTGGCAAGAGAGCCCAGCACACTGAGCTGGGTGGGTCCAGTTTGCCAGGGTTCCGTGTGCTTACTCACAGTTTTCCCAGCTGCCTCCCTCTGCACTCGTCACTGACAACCACGTCTTCTACTCTCCCTCTCTGCAAATAATCACAGTTGCACAGGATGAGCCTTCAGCCTGCTTCCCACTAAGCCAACAAATAACAGTTACAATTACGGAGGAAAAAGCAAAGTCAGCTGTGCCCCAATCTTTTTTGGCTATATTCCCAACCTCTGCTCTACTGCTTAAAGCTCCAATCCCAATCACCACAATATAATCTTCTCATAAACAATATACCCAACTTGTTGCTTAATAACAATTTACTAATTTCAAGTGCAGAAACCAATAACCTACAGAGTATGTAGTGGGATTCAGGACAAAAACTATCTTAAAGTTCAATTTATATCAGTATTTATTTAACTCCTTAATAAATAGCAATCCTTTATATAATCAATTACAAATAATTCTGCAGTAAGAGTGCTTTATTTGGGGGGTGGGGGGCATAGTTTTTCTGTGTGGCCTGGCTGTCCAGGAGTTTACTCTGTAGACCATGCTGGCCTTGAACTCAGATCCACCTGCTTTTGCCTCTTGAGTGCTGGGACTAGCAGCCTGCCCCACCATACCTGGCCAGAATACACTTCTAAATGCTCCCTTTTAGAGAGAGTGTGAGTGATTGTGTGTGTGAACAGCTTGGGGCATCTGTGGAGGTCAGAATAGAACTTGTAATAGTTCTCTCCCCCCACATGCAGGTCCCAGGGATGGAACTTGGGTGGTATGCTCAGTGTAGGCACCTTCACCCCTGAATCATTGTTCTGACTCTGATTTTCCCTAGATCTGTAACTCACAGGAACTTCTAAAGATTTCCAGCAATGAAGAATTATGGGAAAACTGATTTTGCTAATGAAGCCTCTGAGTTAGCAAAAATCATTGGAAATCATCTCTGCACTTTACTCATAGGCATTAATGTGAGAACATACCTTAGCACATGAATGAATAAATTTATGTTCTATTATCAGAGTTGCTGTAGCAACAATTTGTCCTAAGGTCACATCTTCTACAACTGTAACATAGTAATCCCCAGACTTCTTCATATGCTCAAAAGATTCTGTGGAAATGTCAAAAAAGTGTTAGATGGTAGACATTCTACTTCATTAAATTCAAGAAAAGTACCAGGTTTATCTAACTTCATCTTTGAATATTTTGCCACAATGGTTTAGTTTCTCTTTTTTTTTTTTAAGACAAAGCAAGTGAAGTTTAAGACAAAGCAAGTGAAGTAGATTGAACATCCATTTATTTACTGAGATAGGGTGTCACTCGATAGATTCTAAAACTCAATGTGTAGACCAGACTGTTCTCAAAGAGATCCGCCTACCTCTGGTTCCTAAGCTCTGGAATTAAAAGTGTACACTACTGTACCTGTCTAGTTTAAACTTTTAAAACTACTATGTCATTTAAAATTTCAAGGAGATGAAATACAGACAACCAGCACTGAGTAGTCCACATATCTGACATTATCTCTTGTTACAGCATAGAGATGTAACAGGGAGAGCTTGCCTCTGTGCCCAGAAACACACATACAATCTGTTCTCAAAGTAAGATGGGGGGGGTCCTGTAGATGAACAACACTGTATTACAGAATTGTACATGTTGCCATTTCTGTGACTAATCAATTAGAACATCAATATCTGCCAATTTAATTTACATTTATTTTAAACTAACACTCAAAGATACTCATCAAAACTGCAAGTTTTAATCTGTAGCCTTGATTTCAAAATATTGACAAAACAGTTTTCATTTGTTTTTTCAGTGTTTCATGATTACATATTTGTTCTTTTAGAAATAGGATCTTTGTTTGTTTTAAAAGCACCTTACAAAGATGACAGAGATAGGTAACACTTAAACAGTGTTTCCAAAGTCACACAAAAAATAAAAGGCTCCCCTCCACCAAATAATGTTTATCACTTTATACTGAGGGAAAGCTACAATTTTCATCTAATCTGATATGTATGCAAACCCAGGAATTTGAAAGCCAAGTTGTGTAGTTTCAGATACTGTTTATTTTCAAAGTCTCATTCCATAGAGGTCTGAAGTGGGAGAAGGGAAATAAAAATAACTGTGGAGATCCACCTTCACTCTCAGCCAGGCTGGAGAAGTTACCTACTAAAGGGAGTGATTCAGTGGAAAATGGGAACAGGCTGTGATAGAACACTGGGTAAGTAAGAAGCTTCCAGCCATTCCTGCCAATGATTAACTGCTCTTGGGAATGACTGCTTTTCTCTGGGAACCCACTTTCTCATGTCTCGGAAGCAGGAAGGGGATTGCCAGACTAAGACACCTGCCAACCTTAAAATCCAGTATAAAAGCAACAACAAAAATTTAAACATTTAATTAAGAACAAAAAGAGTAGGAACAGGGGCTGGAGAGATGGCTCAAAGGTTAGGAGCACCTGAGTTCAATTCCCAGCAAAGACATGGAGGCTCACAACCATCTATAATGACATCTGATACCCTGGTCTGTATACTGTATACATAAGTCTTTAAAAAAAAAAAAAAAAAAAAAGTAGGAACATAAACTCAAAGTTTTTTTTTGTTTTTTGTTTTTTGTTTTTTTTTTTAAGTTGGTAATGAAATTTCTGTCCTTAACTACATGGAAGGTGATAACTACAATAAAAGGAAAATAATTCTAAAGTGGTCCACCAGTAATTACCAAGTTATTGTACCAAACATTTGGATTCTGTAAATGAGGATAGCTAGTTCATAACTTTCAGCTCTTTGGTGATTGTGTACTGAACAAAGTCTAACCATTCAGACAAGGCTCCTGGTGGTACTTACTCATGAACTGCTCGGGGCTCACGACACCAGCCTCTGTCAACTGACCCAGTAGCTTAAAAAAACCTAGTTTTTAAAACATGTCAAATCATGAGAAAAGCAAAAGAAAGATTAAAATAGGAATTGAAGCAAAATTTTCACTGCGTAGGTTAAAGGAAATTACTTTTTCAAAACTCCATAATCATGTTCCCATTATAATATTTAACCAAGGTTTTGTTGATTAAACATGCAAATTTCTGACATTGTGTTGTGCATGTATGTAAGAACATTTTCATATTACATAAGAACATTTTCATACACATACCTATTACATTATTTTAAAAATTTAAACAGCAACCTATTCTTTTTATAATCATATAATCAGAAAGCAAATGACAGTCCTCAATAGTATTTGCCTGCATAAAATTTTAGAATAATGAAGACCTTAATATCATTAATTACAGAACTAGCATGTACATTGTTCATTGCTACTTAAATTTTATGTAAATGATACCACATTTTCCTAAATACTTAAGGTGCAAGATTTTCACCTCCATCAAATATCTGTAAGCTAAAATGTAACACTGTTGAGACAATAAATTTTACAAATGTTAATGTAGTTGGGGCATGGTGGTGTATGCCTTTAGTCCCAGCACTCTGAGGCAGAGGCAGGCAGACCTCTGTACATTCAAAGGCCAGCTTGGTCTAAATAGAGAGTTCCAGGACAGGCTACACAGACCCTGTCTTTAAAAAAAGAAAAAAAAAAAAAAAAAAAAAAAAAAAAAAAAAAAAAAAAAAAAAAAAAAAAAAAAAAAAAAAAGCACACTTAGGACTTTGACATGCAATATTTCCAACCAAAGTTACTTTCTTCAAATATCTATGAAGAAAACAGGTAAAATGTTGATTTTTATTAATAAATCAAAGTCTCAGAAAATTTTGGATAATTTAGACATTAAAGAATTACATTTAGGGGCTGGAGCAATGGCTCAGTGGTTAAGAACACTGACTGTTCTTCTGGAGGACCTGAGTTCGATTCCCAGCATCCACATGGCAGCTAACAACTGTCTGTAATTCCAACATCTGACACCCTTACACAGTTATATACATGCAGGCAAAACACCAATTCATATAAAATAAAAATAAATATTAAAAAAAAGAATTACATTTGACTAGATAAAATTCCTTCAATTTGTCCAAGGAATGCTATTTCTGCCTAACTCCTTGGAGAAAACTCTTCCATGTGTTTATGCATTATAACTTCATTTTTGTTTTTGAGGCATCTGGAAGGAGTACTATTGTATTATTTTAAATACATCATACTAGTATCTGGCCTCCATGATGCATACCTATTACAATTGAGTACTCTGGTCATTTTAAGAACAAAATCAAGTACTGTGCTATGTTAACATGCTTATGAAGAAAGCATCAATTTCTAGTCAGGTTCTGCAAACTAAAGTTGAGCCTATACCTTTGTTCAAGTCGGCAGTACAAAGAGGCCTCAAAACCAAGCCTTCTCCAGGATTCGTTGGAGAAATGGCTGGAGAAAATGTAGATGTATTCTGACTCCAGTCCACTTCTTTAAGCAGACTTGGGTCAAACATAGGTGTTTCATCGGGTTTCATCTTTCCAGTAAAATCTAAAATAAAATTTCAAATGTTAGAAAAAAATGTGATTGCTGAGAAAGTAATTCCATCATATAAATGGATTCCATAACATTCTATGAGCTATTTTACTTTAGCTACCTAGAATCTACAACTGAAAACATGTAGAGAAAACAATTTTACTATCAGACGGAAAAATGGGGTGAAATTAAGAAGTTGAACAAAAACAAAACTTTAAAACTCCATTTTTCAGAAGGCCATTAAAGACATGTTATTCTTGGGGCTGGTGCCACTAGTGCAGTGGCTTTTGGCCTGTGGGTATCACATGGCCCAACCCTTTCAAAGGGGCCACATACTAGGTAATCCTGCATACCAGAGATTTCCATTACAATTCAAACAGCAGCAAAAATCACAGGAAGTGGAAATGAAAATAATCCTATGTTTGGCGGTCACCACAACATAGGAAACTGTATGAAGGGTCACAGCATCAGGAAAGTTAAAGACCCCTGCTCTAGTATAACACTGACCTCTGGTGGCTTCTCATGTTTGTACAGCTACAGTCTTGCATTTTATTTCTAGGCTGGGAAATCATGTGGTAGCTCCGTCACTCAGATTTACTTGAGCATGTGATGTGACTTGTTTGTTTTATATCAACCAAGAACAAGATAACTGGGGAATTAGTCAAATTATTTCATTATTCTCTGCATTCACAGTAGTACTTGTCCTTAGGACAGATCCTGAGTGTCTGCATTTTATTTTTCATGACAGGTTCTCTAAAAGCCTGTTAGCTGCTTCTAAAACAGTTTAATAATAACCCGTGGGAGTTTGTTTGTTTGTTTGGTATTCTTCCATGCTGTGCACCAGACAGGTGCATGCTATAATCTCAGAATTTCAGGCCCTGAAAGAAGGCCAGTCTGAGTACATTGTGGAATACTGTCTCCAAACACACATATGACCAATGTGATATCAAACCCTGTCTCCAAAAGAAAATTATTAAGTCATAATAAATTAACTTGTTAATAGTATCGGTTTCCTGTACATTTCTTTAACTAGATGGTCCTATTCTGTGAATAATAAAAATATGTACTATTAATTTGGTGAGTGCTTTATATTTGATAATTCTTTAACAAATAATAAAAGATGTATCCTGACTTATCCCCAGGATAAAATAAACAGACTAGAAAGTAGACAGGAACTCCTCAAAGCTCCTGGGCCAAGAGGAAGAACAAGGCAGCAGCAGATGGCTTCTGCAGGTGCTGACGTGGAGGCTACCCGCTTGAATGCTTTATTTCTAACAGTGAGTGCTGCATTTGATTCTGCATGTTACAAGTTACATCACTGATTCTGCTGCGCAGAAGGATGTCACCTCTTTAAATACTAGGCTAATATAGATAAATTCCTGCATTCCACTGCTGTACAAGAGTTAGAACAGTGCTTGGAATCTTTACTTTGGAAATGAGAATTTCAGATTAATCAAAAATGTATAAAAAGTATTCTGGGTAGAAATAAGAACCCATTGTCCGGGCACCAAGAAATGACTATGTTGTTTTTAATAAATAGTTTGCAATGCAGAGGCAGCTACATTTGGCACCTGAACTTTCTTCAAATGGTGGTGCCCAGGGAAGGGGAAGATGTTGAGAAGGCGAAGGCAAGATAGGACTGACACCAGATCCCCAAAGGATTTGAAAGAACTAAATGGGTTATCAGTACTTGATTTCCAAAAGAAATGCCTTAAAGGCTCCCAGATACAGCTACACACTCTCTAGACTGCATAGCTGGAGTTCCCAGGTAACCAAACACATAAAGATTCTAGGGGTAGGCCTGCCCAGGGAAGGCATGCAAGCTGTGTCTCTTCCCAAATGGCCCCCACTTGGCAGCTCTCCCGCTTCCCTTTATCCACCACCCACGCTATAAAGGCCATTAAGATAAGCCACCCTCTTGGCAAAGGGCAGAGCTCAAGGAGCAAACAGAAAAAGGCAACCTGTGACTGGCATGGTAATTTCTAGCCATGTTCTGCTGGTTAGCCACTCATGTCCAAAGTCAGCGGGTGAGAAAGCACATTATCTACACAGAAGCCACATAAATGTTGAAGGAAGGAAGAACTAAAGAAAAGACACAATCATCCCTTTCTAGGAAGGGATGTAGCTTAGGTTGCCCCCAACTCTTTGTTGTATGTGTGTTGGGTACATGTGCACATGTATGCCTGTGAGTGTGGAGGCCCAAGGTTGACATCAGGTGTTCTCAGTTTACTCTCCACTTTATATACTGAAACCGGTTCTCTCCCCAAACCCTGAACTTGCTTTTTGGCCAGTTTACTCAAAGGATTTCTCTGTCTCCTAATGGTGCAATTACGTGCCCACCGTCCTTTAAATGTGTTCTGGCAATCAGTCAAAGAACTCTGGACCTCACTTGAACTGCCAAGGGTTTACCCTCTCGGCCATCTCCCTAGCCTACCTCCAACTCTTGATTCTGTTTCTATGTTCCCCATGCTGAGGTCACAGGAGTGTCCCACCATACCAGACTTTTAAGCAACTTTTAAATCAGTTTCTAGCACCCTTTACTAAATAGATGATAGACAGTGGTCCAGCTAGACAGAAAAGATCGAATTAACAGTCAAACTCCTTTTAAAACAGGGTTTTGTAAAACCTCAAAGAGAAAAAAGTCTACCTTCCTAGTCATAAAGATATGATTTATGACCCTGACAGAGGTCATACCTCATTATAATCTAATAAAAATTAAGGTGAGCTGGCAAACACCACTGCTAGGAAGGCTGGGGCATGAACACCAGGTTCAAGACCAGCAGAGATACCACAGTGACACACCTGTCTAAAAAACAACAGACTGATAAAAACTAATTATGGAAATTGGATATATAAACAAATAAATACAGAAAATCCTTTTTAAAGTTGGTTTTAAGATATCCCCACATCCAACCTACACTCATACACTGGGTGGGGCAAATTTAAGGCTAGCCCTGGCTACATAAAACCTTTTTTCTTTAGCACTTAAAGGTCCATCACCAGCTAACTAAAGTTTGGTTTATATAAATAGAAATATACAAAATATAAACTCTAACTCAAAGCATCTTCCCCCAACTCCTTGTGTATAACTCCTAAATAAACATTCATTTATAAGGCATCAGTAATCCTAATTCTAATCCAGTAAATTTCTAGTCAAAGAAAAATGAATAACGTTAAGGTCTCATCTAGCAATCACATTTCAGAAAGTCACAAAGAAAAAAAGATTGTCACATTGCCACAAGTGACAATACAAAATCCATACACCAAACTTCATTTATAATAGTACTGAGGGGTTATCATTTTTTTCCCAATTGGATTTTTTTTTGGTTTTTTTATTTTAGAGACAATTCCAAGTTTTGCTCCCCAAACTCTAAATGAGGTTGGATACAAATGGGAAGCAGTTGTTTCTGGGAAAACAAACAAAGCAACAAGTAGTGAACACTGAAGGTCTCAAGGGTCTTCGGTGCATGAAGTATTTCCCGATAGTGTATTTGGGCTACACCATCTTTTTTTTTTTTTTTTTTTTTTGGATAGTTAGAGCATTGAGTTCCCAGGACTAGCCTAAAGGTATCATCAACTGAGTGACCATGTGATGAGGGCACCACTCTCTTTTCCCTTTGAGCTCTACACAGAAAACTCAATAGATGACAATCTTTGCAACATGGTTTCTGTTTCAACCATAGGAATCCTGCCTTAAAATACCTCAATTTCCTGAGACCCATTCTTGGATTAATTAAGGAATGATTATCCCAGCAAAACGAATCCCCATTTATTTTTACATGAACAAATTTTGTGTTTGCCTTACATAATAAATTGCACACAACAAAATCATACAATGTTTCTAGGGGTAAAAGTCCCAGTTTCCCCACCCCAGGCTTCAGACTGTCTGCGCAGGTGGGATTCTTCAGAGCCGGAGCGTGTCTTCAGCTGTTCTGACCGCTGGACCGGTAAAAGGGAACCCAGGGTTAGCGCAGACAGGGCGAGGACAGTCCCCAAGTCCCACGCCACGAACACTCCGGTCCCTAGGCCCTCCAGGACCGTGCCCGGCCATTCTGCAGGCCACCAAGTTTAGGTGCCAGGCTCCTGGGCAGGGGCGTCCGGGCCTCCGCTGTCTGTAGCCTCAAGGCGGTCCCAAGCCCGCCCTTCCTCCCGTCCCAGCCCCAGGTAGTCTCACCGCACCGGAGCTCCGCACGCTCTCCGCCAGGCGCGTCAGTCTCCCGGCGGATCACAGCGCCGCCGCATCCGGATCCGGCTGCAGAGCCAGCTCCACCCCCTCTTGTATTCCTCGTCCCCCAACCCCCACCCCCGCCCCCCAACACACACACGCGCTGCAACCGGAACGGCCGAGTCAAACGTGGCCGGACCAACGCCTCCGCCACGCCCTCACGCCCTCCCTCCGAGCCACGTACACCACTCCGGGGCTCCCGGGCAAGGGGCGGGGCTCCGAGGCTCAACAGAGTTAGACGGGGCGGGGCTCCGGGGGTAGGGCGGGGCTCAGAGGCAAGGGGCGGGTCTCCGGAACCTCTTAGGTGACCGTAGAGTGTGAGACAAGAGCCTGAGGAAGCTTTGCTCACCTGTTTACTTTCCAGGTGCGCCCCTCGCTTGCTGCGCCCTTGTGCCACAGTCACTCTCACTCCTTATCTGGAAATAAATGTAGCCCTCTCTGTCTTCTTCACTCATATGCAAATCCATTAATTAGGATTTAGGTTGCTCACTGGGGATTATGCCCTCTGATTACCAAATGTCTGAGACATGGCTCTTGTCTACTACAAACTTGACTTGGAGCCATTCATCCAACCCCATCTTGAGGTGGGTTTTTTGTTTGTTGTTGTTGTTTATCTGTTTTTCTTTTGTTTCTTCCTCGTATTTTTTTAAATATTTTATTTTTATTTTATGTGAATTGGTGTTTTGCCTGCATTATAACTGTGTCAGATCTTGGAATTACAGACAGTTGTTAGCTGCCATGTGGATGCTGGGAATTGAACTCAGGTCCTCCGGAAGAGTAGTCAGTGTTCTTAACCGCTGAGCCATTTCTCCAGTCCTCCTCATATAGACCAGGCCTGACTGGGCCTCCTCTGCCTCCCAAATTCTGGGATTAAACATGTATGCCACCATGCCTGACTCCCTCTTATTTTTTGGGGGTGAGCATGGTGAGCTCTGTATGTCATGCACTTCATGACATAAGGAGCATTTCAGCTTATTCTAGAGAAGGTGGCACTGGCTTCTCCAGATGGTGAAGAGTAAATGCAGAGGCCAGGTCACTGTAGTAACCATTTTACAGTGCACAGCCCAGAGTGCCTGGCCTATAATGTCAGTCCTGGGAAAGCTAAGAAATCCTGATTATGAGAAGAAAAAAGATACTTCTGTAGGCTCCCACCTCCAGCTGTTCTTCTTAAGTACCATTTGACAAAAAGAGAAAGCAGAGATCTGGTGACCCTAAGTATTTTATAAAGTCACACACAGCTGGTAGCTTTTGTTAAAATTACAAGGTATTTCTTCTCAAGGCATCGGTTCAAAGAGCACAACAGATTGTCAACCACAATTGTATTTTCTCTCATTTTGAGATTTAAATTCAAGGGGAATTTGTTACTGTTGCTTTGCCAAGATTGGCCTTGGGCTCC
Source organism: Sigmodon hispidus (assembly GCA_004025045.1). Lineage (NCBI taxonomy): Eukaryota > Metazoa > Chordata > Mammalia > Rodentia > Cricetidae > Sigmodon > Sigmodon hispidus. Next base: position 11,770 of record PVIH01000173.1, on the reverse strand, counting down.
CTGTGCCCTGTCTTAAAAACAAATAGAAGTATCTGATATCATGGCGCATGCCTTTAATTCCAGCACTAGAGAAGTAGCGGCAGGCAGATCTCTGTGAGTTTGAGGCTAGGCTGCTCTATTCAATGAGTTTCAGGACAGCCAGGGATATGTCACACATACACTTGCACAAGCAAGATGAGGAGGCAATGTCTTAATATACTAAAATGCCACTTGACTTCTATCTCTGAGTTCATTAAAATATTTAAGTATTTTACTGCTTACTACATTATATTGCTTTTTTTAAAAACTTTGAAACATTAAAAAATGTAGGATAAAAAAAAGTCATCTGTCCATATACCTGCACCTGCAGAGTTAGAATTGTTAACAGTTTTATAGCTATTTTTTCAGATTTCTTGAGTTTTCTTTATCCTTTTACCATTTGACTTGTATCTTGTGAAATAATCCTTTTGAACACTATAAAGATGTTTTGCTCTCATTGGTTTAATAAAGAGCCAACTGGCCAATAGCTAGGCAGAAAAAGGTTAGGCTAGAGAGCCAGACTGAGAGAACCCTGGGAAGAAGGAGGGTGGAGTCACCAGCCAGACCTCAGGAAGCAGGAGATGAACATGCCATGCTGAAAAAAGTGTCACCACATGGTAGAGCATAAATGAAAAATATGGGTAAATTTAAGTTGAAAGAGCTAGTTGGTAACAACCAAAGCTATCAACTGAACATTTATAATTAATAAGTCTTTGTGTGGTTATTTGGAAGCAGGCTGGTGTAACAGCCTACACTTGTGGCCTTAAACAAATTTATTCATAAGTGGAGTATCTGGTATCTCATCTGGCACTGTGAGGGTTTAATAAAATAATACATGTGAAACTTTCAACATATCTCCTGGCCTATCATATGTGCTTAAAATGCTAGTTTGTGTACATATATTTGTGTGTAGAAAGAATAAACTACAGTATGGTGAAACAATGAATATTTACTCAAATTCCAGTGCAGTATGAAATTTCTGGCCCAGACTAGCCGCAAGATCTAGACTAGCTGTTCCAAAGAAACACACAGAATCTTATATTAATTTCATGCTGCTTGACCTATGGCTCAGACATATTGCTGACTCAGACATATGACATGCTGACTCAGTATGGCTCAGACATATTGCTCTCCATGCATTTATGTACAGGGATATATCTTGTTGCCAGCAAGATATTTGGAGAGATTTCTATATATAACAGTCCTGGCTGTCAGGGAAAATTACTCTGTAGACCAGGTTGGCCTCAAACTCAAAGATCTGCCTGCCTCTGCCTCCCGAGTGCTAGGACTAAAGGCATGCACCACCACTTCCCCCGGGGTGGCAGCCAAATTTTGTAATGTAAGCATAATCTACTCTTGATGATTTCAGAGACACTGAATTGTTTCACTGTTGAAACTTGGTTATGCCTTCTATAAATTATGGTTGTGCTCTATACTTAGGGCCACAGTTGACCACTAGAGAGTGATCTTATGATGTAGCAAGATGGCGACCTAAGCAGTATGGCAAAAAGTCCCTCCTTGTGTAAGGTCTATTCAGGCTAATAAAGACCCAAAAACCGATTTAGGAATGTATGTCTAACCACCTTGCTTTTAATAACATTGTTAAGCTGTAGAGAGTTTGGTGAACTAAGTCATACAGAAAACTGTTGTGTTCTATAATGGTGTACCTGAGGTCTCGGGGATGGCAGTTAGTGGGATGTCTTCACCCATACCTCCATCTGAGAGTGAGTTCATTTACACCTGACTCCCCATCCCTACAACATCCCACAGGAACAGGAAATTCCCATACCAACAGGAAGTAACCAGATTTGAACCAATGCCTATATACCCAAAAGGATAAAAGGTTGAGATGTTCACCTGAAAAACTCCAATTCTTCTACTTGATCTGGAAAGCCCCATCTCTCTCTCTCCAAAACCCTTCCTTTAAGAGACTTTCCAACAAAGAAAAGGCACCAAAAGTCCAGTTCCACATTCTTGAAGGCTGTGGCAGAGTTAACCCTAACCCTAACCCTTCCCTGAAGTTTACCCAAGGCCCTCCTAAAATCCTACCACACTTGGGCACAAACCCAGCTTATGGAGGACACGGTTATCTCTTGCCCACAGGATATTTCAGCTCCTGCTTTAGTTATGGCACATAACTTCTCCTGCCCCTTCTCCTCTCTCAATCTCTGGGAGCTGGAAAACTCACTTGGGAGTTGCTTTGCTCAAAATAGACCTTTTCTTTTACTTTTCAATTCGGCTTGATCTGGTTTATTGCATCTGCAGAGAAACCAACATATCGAGGTACAGAAAACCTATTACAGACATTGTAGTGTAGTGTTGGCTCCCCAAAAGAAGTCTTTTTCCCAAGGTCAGGCATTTGGATAAGGGTTTCCATTCCCTCAGGAGCTTGAGGAAAGATTCTGCTTGCTACAGCAGTCATTCTTCCAGTCTGGCAAGAGGAACTTGTAGCCCTCCATTAACATATGACTGGTGTACATTGTCAAGGTCAGTGCTAGATTCTTCAACCTCTGATCCCAAGCGACACCCTGGCTCACATGCCCCCTTTCTCCTGTTTAATTCTATGTGCAACTGTAGAGTATAAAGTTTATTTTTAAAATAAACACTGCTGGCAGCCATCCCAGTTCACCAGTCCATGTCATTCCGTGCCCCACCCACCCACATACACACACTCCACTCCTCTTTGTGACCTGACCCCTGCCAAACCTGTATAGGACAGCCAGGGCTACCTGGAGAGTCTCAAAAATAAGAAAATATATAGTTCTCCCTACTTATTCATCCTTCCTATGTAGCCCAGGCTAGCCTTGGATCTTTTTCCTCCCACCATACCTCATTTGCAGTTTAAAATAGGATGGTCATTGAAGACTTCTCTGTGGTATCATTTGAGTATAATTCTGAAATGAAGTAAGCCTTGTAATATTGCTAGAGAAAGAACATTCCAAGAAAATAAAATTATTAGAGTTTAAGCCTTCAGCTCAGGGATGGCACATTTACTTGCCTAACATGTGCAAAGCCCTGGGTTCAGCATCAGGACCAAACAACAAAATAAAAACAAAACAACCAGAGTTGCTTAATGCTACATTTTACTTGTTTTATGTAAAAATTTCCATGCAAAATTTAAGTTCAAAAATAACACCTGTAAAATTTTACCAGAGCTTTTGTCTGTATTTTAGGAAATGGATAGAAAATTTATAAAAATTAATAGATACTTTAACCCCCTGTAAATGGATGTTTCCTGTCTCAACTGCCCAATCCCAAATAAACAAAATATGAGTTGTAAATGTTCAGCCAATAGCTCAAGCTTGTTACTCTTACACTTTAAGTTAACCCATATTCCTTATTTGTACTCTGCCATGTGGCCCTGTCTTTATTAGCATGGCACATTTATCTTCTGCTCCCTTTCTATAACGCTGGTGACTCCTCACTCCACCCTTCTCCTTCCAATCATTTTTTTTTTAAGATTTATTTATTATGTATACAACATTCTGCCTCTACTATGCCTGTGTGCCAGAAGAGGGCACCAGATCTCATTATAGATGGTAGTGAGCCACCATGTGGTTGCTGGGAACTAAACCCAGAACCTCTGGAAGAAGAGTTGGTGCTCTTAACCTCTGAGCCATCTCTCCAGCACCTCCATCATTCTTAGTTTGGTTACCTCACCTAGATTTTATGCCTGGATACTGGCTAATCAGCATTTTATTAAACCAATTCAACTGACAAATCTTTACAGTGTGCAAGGGGATTATTCTACAACAACCACCTCTAATTTTTTGTTTTGTTTTATTTTGAGACAAGATTTTTTTTCTGCATAGTCATGGCTGTCCTGAAATTCACTTTGTAGTGAACTTGAACTCAGAGCCAGGTTGCCTGCCTGACTAACCCCCACTGTTTTTTTTTTTTATCCAACCAATCTCCACAGAAACAATGCTTTAACTTGTTTGTTTCTCTAATTCTTACTAACTGGCAACTAAACTTGCTGCTTTTTAAGACATGCTTATTGAATATGTGCTGGCTTTAGTTTTTAATTATTTACTATATTCTTAATCCACCTTTTTTATGCCATCTTTCTATAATAGCCCTTAAAGTGATTAAATATGTAATGAATTCCCTACAGAAATGTAGAGAAGTAAAACTTATTGATGACTTTATTTGTCTTTATTTTATGTGTATAGTCATTCTTCTGACTGTGGCACTACCACCCAAATTCTATTCTGTTTGTTTTAAATAGAGTCTTATTGCCGTATAGTGCTGGCACACACCTTTCATCCCAGCACTCTGGTGGCAGAAACATTTGGATCTCTAGGTTCCAGGCCAGCCTGGTCTACACAGTGAGTTTCAGGACAGATAAAGCTACACGGAGAAATACTGAGTTGCCCCCCCCCAATATAGATAGATAGATAGATAGATAGATAGATAGAATATTTTTATGTAGCTCTGACTGCCTGCTCTGGAACTTACTGTATAGCCCAGACTGTCCCTGAACTTGCAGGCATTCTCTTAGATTTCCTTCTGAGTCCTGGAATTGCTTTCTCTCTCTCTCTCTCTCTCTCTCTCTCTCTCTCTCTCTCTCTCTCTCTCTCTCTCTCTCTCTTTGTGTGTGTGTGTGTGATTATGCACAGGTGCATGTTCAAGTCTGTATGTGTATGAAGGTCCTGAGTTGACATTGGATGTCTTATTCAGTGGCTACCATCTCATATTTTGAGGCAGGGTCTCTCATTGAATTTGGAACTCAATGATTTGGCTAAATCAGCTGACCAGTGAGCTCTAGGGATCCACCTCTTTCTGCCTCTCAGCTCTAGATGACAGGTGCACATTGCCATGCATTGTTCATTAAGTGGGTGCTAGGGATCTAAATTTGGGTTCTCATGCTCACACAGTACTGACTCAGTCCTCCTACTGATTCTGCTAGCACTTTATTGTGTTAATAACACATAACATACATATATCTGTCTATATATGTGTATATGTCTGTATAAAGAGAAGGTGTACAAACACAACCGTGGGTCAGTTGGAACCTTCAACTCAAGCCAGCTGCCTCAGTTCCCACCTTAGTGTTCAGCTTTTGACCGTACTTGGACATAAACCCAGCTTGTGGCAGATACCTCATCACCCTTCACCTACAACCTGTATAAGCTCCCTGCTTTGGGTTGGATGTGTGACTTCTCCTGTCTCCGTCGCTGGGGCTGGAGGACTCACTCATCCAGGAGTTACTTTGCTCAAATAAGCCTGTTGTTTTACTTTTTCAATTCAGCTTGATTTGGCTACTGAGTCAGCAGAAGAACCTGTTTCAGGCACAGAAAACCCGTTATCCACAAGCAGTTTAAGCACTTTCTCAGAAGGTTCCTGATGTGTTCTTACAAATCACTGGATGCTTTGAATAGAAACTTTTCTTTTTGCTTTCTTTCTTTTTCTTTTTCTTTTTTCTTCTTTTTTAGGCTTTTGAGACAGTGTTTCCTCTGTATAATAGCTCTGGTTGTTCTGGAACTTGCTTTGTAGAACAAACCAGCCTTGAACTCACAGAGATCCAACTGCCTTTCTCTTCCAAGTGCTGGGATTAAAAGTGTGTGCCACCACTCCGAGCTCAGAAACTCTTCTTAGTCACGTATTTATGATTCTTCTACTTTTAAAATGTTCTTACATTATTTGATTTCTGTTGTCATAGAAATCAGCTACATCACACAAACATTTCCGGTGACTTCCATCATATTTGGCTAAAACGATGAAGAGCTACATGGCAATGACTGAGGCAGACACTGAAATCAGCCTGGGCTGGGCCCCAAACGCTTGCTCACCTCTCACTACATGGGCAGCAACTCTCAGATGCATGGGGAGTGTCTTGGAAAGTTCACTCTTTTAGAACTACTCAGTGCTTCAGGGAAATGGTGACTGGATAGTCACTCAGTGAGAAGTCTTCTCACAGACATGTTTGTCGCACAACTAAAACATAATATCTAAAACATATCACTTGTTGAGGAGATGTACTAAAGCAGGTGTGGCAGGCCGGGTATGTGTAGCTTAGTGCAAAAATGTCTGTTAGGAGGTATGAGGGCCTGGGCTCCATCCCCAGCCTGAGGGGAGAGGGAGGATGTGGGAGTGATGCAGACAGGTTGTCCTTCATGACACTAGTAGCTGACATCCTGTTTCATTTCTGTCATGCAGTTTACCCTAATTATAATCTGCTTTGTATGAGGCCGAATCTATCTGGAGAATGTTGTCACCTTAAGTAAGAACAGTTATTACACAAGCTACCATCTGGCTGTGGGCAGTTTTTAGGGTTCAGGATGAATGGTTTTCATTGGCACAACAGACTTTGATGTCAAACAGAGAAAACACGGGGTTTCGTGGTGACGCAAAGTCATCCAAACTCCCTTGAGAAGAGAAGCAGAAGTTTTTAGTCTCTGGACCTTGATCTTTCCCATTTGAAAAAAAAATATAGTCTTTATTAATTAGGGTTCTCTAGAGTCACAGAACTTATAGAATACACACACACACACACACACACACACACACACACACAGATATATATGGAATTTATTGGAATCACAGACTATTTTCCAGCTGACCAAACAATGGCTGGCTGTGAACAGAAAGTCAAAGAATCTAGCAGTGTCTCAATCCCACAAAGGTGGGTGTCCCAGTTGGTATGTATATGCTGGAATCCCAAAGGAAGCTCTAAGGCTAGTTAAGAGTGAGGCTGCTCAGAAACCTTCAATATATTGCTCCATGTGCCGGCTTGAGTATGAAATGTTCCCCACAGGCTGTGAAATGCTTGGTCCCCAGTTGGCCATGCTGTTTGTAGGAGATGGCCCATCTGAAGGAAGTCTGAAAGGCTCTGTGAAGGCTGTGGCTTATCTTAGGCCACTTCTCTCTGCTTCATGTCTGCCATGGGATGAGCAGCCCCTGACACATTGGGTGAGCAGCCCTCAGACATACTCCTGATGCAATAACGTTGTCAGGCTTGGTATGAGTATCTTTTCTGAGTCACCCCAAGGATTCAGGGATGAGCTTTATGGCTTCTCTTTGGCATACTCAAATTGCCAATATGACCACTCCTGGTGTCATTATTAAGTCAAATAAAATCTATTTGAACACAACAACTGTGGTTCCATGACTGAAGAGCTGTTAAGGAAGAAAGGCCTACTTGATTCACTTCCAGGGCAAACTCAGGTGGCCTTGGCTACAGATGATATCATGCAGATAATATATTGAGAGTATATTATAGCATCAAGCAGAGTATGATTTAAAACTTATGAATTGTTTATGTTTAGAATTTTCTATTTAATATTTTTTGACCATGACTAGCCAGAAATAACAGAAAACTCAGGGAGACATTTGCATCTATCACAAAAATGAAAAGACTATTGGGGGGGCTGGAGAGATGGCTCAGCTGTTAAGAGCTCTGACTATTCTTCCGGAGGACCTGAGTTCAATTCCCAGCAACCACATGGCAGCCCACAACTGTCTGTAGTTCCAGTTCCAGATAAATAAATAAAAAAGTTTAAAAAAAAAAAGAAAAGACTATTGGGTAGGTGTGGGAGGGGGTACACACTTGTGATCCCAGCACTCCAGGCAGAGAGGCAGAGGATTTTAGGTCGGAGACAAGCCAGAGTAACTTTATAAAACACCATCTTTAGAACACTTAACTAATAAAACAAAAAGAAATAAAGCCGAATTCAATTGCACATACATCTAATCTCATTGTTTTGGGGGTAGGAACAGGAAAATCAGGAGTTCAGGGTCATCTTTGACTCTAATATTGAATTTGAAGTCAGCCAGGACTAAATGACACTCTGCATCCAAGCAGGGTAGTGTCAATACATCTCTCATCCCAGCTCTGGAGGGCCAGAAGCAGAATTACTGCAATTTTAAGGCCAGCCTGATCAGCATAGAGAGTTCTAGAGCTAAGTTGTGAGATCTTGTCTCAATATATTCACTCTGTGTGTAAGATTTGAAAAAAGAAAATGAAAAGACAACAAACCACACAGAACAGAATAGCATAATGGCTGAGGGTGACAAAGCCCCCAGCAGAGGGTAGATGTGTACAGACAGGAGTTAGGCCCAAAGCACAGGGGCAGAGGTCCTGTGACATCAGCTGCAGACTGCTTCCAGTGAGATAAAGCAGGTTCCAGTTTTATTTTGGGTTTTTTCTAGCAAAGCCTGGGGCAAAAGCTTATGTGCATTACTCAGAAGAGCTCTTGCCAGGATCAGGGGTCAGACCTAAGACAGAAGAACCACATGAAATGGCTTGATAAAGGCGATGGCAGCATTGTGTAATCTCTCAGGACCGTTCTCAAGAAGCCTGATGGAATAGAAGCCATTAAACATTTGTACCTGAACATTCAAACTCACCTACTAGAAACTGTCTACAGAGAATTAGCTTTCCCTTGTAGGTATCAGGCTCCCTTTCATCAACAGCCAGCTCATAATTGGTAGGCATGGAGAACAGAGCTCACGAGGGTCCCTAGAATAACAGCTGCTATTCAGTGAGCACAGGGCAGTTTTAGGTGGTGCTTGGCCCACACAAAGTCACTCTTGTTATATCAGTTACATTAATGCCCAAACTGAGACTCACCAAATTAAGAAACTTGGCCAAGACCACAAAACCTAGTAAAATAGCTGATTGGGTTTCAAAATCAGGTGGTGAGGGAGTATAAAGGAAAAGAAATTCAAAACCAAGGCTCTTTGTCAAGGATACCTCTCAGAAGAAAGGCTTAGATTCTCAAATCTTTCCTCAGCCAATATATTTATTTTGTTTTTGAGTTGGCCATATAATTACTTCGTATATAAATCTACGAATGCAGACAGGTAGAAGCTGAATGTAGTGGTCCATGCTTGTCATGCCATCCCTGTGGGGAGGCTGATGGGGGAAGATGGCTGTCGGCCTCAGGGCAGCCTGGCTGCACAGTGAGCCCCTGACTTAGATAAAACAACGCAGAAAGTAGGTACCAAGGAGATGGATGGCTCAGCCAGCCTGAGTGCTTCTTATTGCAAACATGAGGACCTGCTTTCAGCTCTCCAGAGCACACATAAAAGGGCAGGTGTGGTCCTATGACCCCAGTGCTGGGGGTAGGGTGATGGTAGGGAAAGGCAGACACAGAAGGGCTGCTGAGGCTGGCTTCAGTGAGAGAGTAACTGGATGCCACATGCCAGAGAGCGAGAAATAACAATCCAAGCAGGCACAAACACTGTATACATACCCTCCCTCCCATAGGGCCCCCCCCAATACAAATGAGGATTCAGTCAACACTCCCCCTCCCTCCTTCTCCATCCCGATGCTGCCCCCCTCATCCATTCTACTTCCCCTCTCCCCTCTTTCTATTGCTAAAACTTAAACCCAGACTCTGACACATTAGGACTAAATTCCTCATAACGCGCCCACCAGTCACCCATGTCCCTTTCTCTGTCTGTACTAATATTACCCTGCTGTATCTACCTCAAAATGTTTCTGTTAGATACAAATATTGTTTCCTTCTTAACAGAAACGTATGTACACACTAGCTCCTGCTTGGTTTTGTTCCCTCCCCTTAACCTATTGTGGAATTCCAAGCTCCACCCTTGTATACAGCATAGCCAGTGCCTGTGTTGCTCATTATTGAACACACCGCTGAAGAACACATAAATTATACCAAGGGGTGTTCACCATTTCCCTGCCATGCTTATCTGCTTCTGACTGGATAGACAAGAAACAGAATGGCTGAGGAGGTGGGAAGAGGTTACCAGGGCTCTTCATCAGGTGTTTCCTTCTTTGTGTTCTTGCCTTGCCTCTACCTCAGCCACGGTTTCCAGGTGGGGTCTCCCCTTCTAGGTTCTTTGACCATGTTTGCACTTGGAATGTGAGCTCTTACCCCATCCTTTTAGCAGTTTGGATCATCTGGCTCCAAGTCCTAGGCTGAGAGATAATTGCTGCAAATGTAACTGGTACATCTAGACCCTAAGCTTCAAGCCTCACAGTTCCAAAGTCTCTATCACACCATCCAGTATCGGGCTGCATTCAGTCTAACAGGTTTCACTGAGTGCTACTTTCAAGTAGTAAATTATAGCATAAAAATGGTGAGGGCTGGGCTGGAGAGATGGCTCAACTGTTAACAGCACTGGCTGCTCTTGTGGAGAACAAGGGTTCGATTCCAAGCACCCATGTGGTGACTCAAACCATCTATAACTATAACTCTGTTCCAGAGGATCTGATGCCCTCTTCTGACCTCTATAGGTAGCAAGCATGCATGTGGTAAACAGACAGACATGCAGGCACAATATTCACATACATAAAATAAAAAATCTTCAGTGCAGAGGCCTCATTTCCCCTCACTATGCTGAAGCCAGGCAGGCAGGTATATGCCAGTAGATGCCAAAGGACAGAAGATAATTTTGATGATCCTATATCAGCATCTCAGTTAAAGGAAGTGAGAGGTGCCTACCTGCAGAGCCCTCTCCTCATTCTCCTGGAGAATGAGAGAGAGGATCCAGGAGAAGGGAGAGGCTGCAAGGTGAGTACAGACATCAGATAGCCATTCTAGATGCAAATTATTGTTTTTGTTTTATTACATTTTTATTTTGTGTGGATGTTTACACATGCACAGGCATATGCCATGATACACGTGGAGGTCAGAGAGCAGTCTGTGGAAATTAGATCTCTCCATCTACCATAGATTTGAACTTACATTTTCAGGTTGGCAACAGGTATCTTTACCTGCTGAGCCATCTCACTCGCTCCAAATGAAAGGCTGGGCATGGTGGCTCAAATCTTTAATCCCAGTACTTGGGAAGCAAAAACAGGCAGATCTGTATACATACAAGACAGGCCTGGCCTATACAACAAGTTCCAGGCCAGCCAAGGCTACAGAGTGAGGCCCTACAAAAAAAAAAAAAAAAAAAAAAAAAAAAAAAAAAAAAAAAAAAAAAAAAAAAAAAAAAAAAAAGCCATTAAGGAAATTAATTAAAAAAGAAAAGGAGACAACTCTTCCTCTTCCATTATTCTTTCTATTTCCGTTTACGTTTCTTGCTGCAATAGTAACACAAAGAAAGGGTTAGCCCTCCTGCCATGCATCCAGGCCCTAGGAATTGAACCTAGTATTTTCTTTTTTTTTTTTTTTTCCTTCTTTATTTTGTATTTATCAAAAAAAAAAAAACAGTAAAAAGAATTTAAAATGCGGAAGAGTTAACAATAACTATACAGAGGATAAGAAACATAAGCATGGCTTATCAAGGGTGGAAATGCAAATAAGATTGCTACACATATATTTTCTTTGTGTTCAGCTTTCCCTCTGAATTTTTTTTTTCCATCCCTATATATCCTTATTCAAGGTCTCTTCCCCCTCCCACCACATCTGGTCATTTTTCTTCTCTGCAACTCCCCATCCCCATCCTGGGCAGGGAGCAGACAGTCCTATGGTCCCACTGACCCAATAATGCTTGGATCAGTCTTCACTCCCGGCCAAATCCAGTTTTGTCCCCCCTCCCTCAAGAGTGAGTCAGGTGTTCCTATAGATGGACTGGGGTTTGAAGGGTCAGTCCAGGGTGTTTCTGATCCCAAGCTGTTCAGTGGTTGTGGTTTGTCGCTTGGGCATGTTTGGCTTTTTTCTTGTTTGTTTGTTTAGAGACCACTAGTGAGTGAGTACATCCCCTGCTTATCTCTCTGAGTTTGTGATACTTCGCTCAGGAGGATATTCTCCAAATCCATCCATTTGCCTGTGAATTTTAGGATATCATTTTTTCTTACTGCTGAGTAGTATTCCATTGTGTAGATGTACCACAG